>CM076579.1:66283761-66643994 GCA_034641835.2 Pinus albicaulis
TTGATGAATATGTTATTGCCTAAAGCTACCTCGGGCTGAAGGAAGGCAGAGTTCAGGGTAACATCAAACCATGCTTAATCTGGTAGCTAGCCCTACCAGATCAGGAGAGGGCTCTCTCCGGGTCAATCTCAGCAAAGATAATCAATAAGGCTTGAGATGACTTGAAATAAAGGCTGATTTTAGGCTAGGTATATAAGTAAAAGAGTTTGATTTTGATTTTGGGGGTTTTGTTGGAATCAAAGGGAAAGGCAGTTTTGGGTCCGGGGATGAGGCCTAGTTTTTGCAGAGTTCTGAATGGGGCAAGGAAGGAAATTGTTTTGATGCTTTGGATTGAATGAATGAATAGCTCAAACTGGTGATGAGTTGAAGAGGGCAAGAATATTTCAAGAATCCTCTTCAAACAGATGAAAACATGGAAAACTAAATAAAACTCAAGGCAGAGCAAAGAAATCTAATGAATTCCACCTTTATCGCTTATTTTTCTAATTTAAGAAGAAAGGAGAAGGGAAATGATACAAATGAAACATAAATAAACTTAAAATCATAGAGAGAAACACACCATCAAAACATAGAGCCACATGGATCCCAAAGAGTGCTGCAAACCCTGGTCTATTTCCTTTGCCAAAATGCAGAGATGAAATGTACAATGAAGTTCAAAGCAATCCCAAGTGTCCAACCCTGAAAATGACTGAGAAAATACAAGATATAGACAACCCTAACTCATTCCTATGTCTCTAGGGGTCGAGCTTACTATTTTAGGAGCTGTTTCAACAAGATCTAAACTAAGAACTGGAAAATAGGCAGTGGAACAGCTTGCCTCTATAAGATAGGAAATTGATTCATTCAGTTACAATTCACTTTTTGATGAATGAATCTACTTACATGAGTAAAAATGTGCCAAAATTACATCAAAGCCATGAAATTACATCAATTTACATCAAGAGTTTCACATTTGGAGATGAAAAATTCAAACTGGCCAAGACTAGGCGAAAAACTGAGTTACTGAGTGAAAACTAGGCCAAAATTCCCAATGCGCCGCGCCTGAAATCTCTATGCGTCGCGCCACTTTGGAGCTGATTTTGAGGGCCTTCCCAGAGTCAAAATTGAGTGAAGGATAGCTCGTTGGAAATATCTTCCTGTCTAATTTCCAACCCAAGTGGAATTTATGAATTTGGTTTCCATTTTCACCTCAAAAAATCAAATCTCCCAACACTGCTTCCTGTGTGTCCAAAAAGTGGCAGAAAGGCCATTTTTAAGGTGTTTTTGATCCTTCAGGCAACCCAAAAATTGTCAAAATCCTTATGTAATGGGTAGGAATGCAAACATTTTGATGAAAAATCCAAAAATACAAATTTTTCTTCAAGAGGAGCTGCCAATTATAAGTGCGCGCCAAGTGGCACGACGCGTCGGGCAGGAAAATATGTGTTAAGGCCAAAAAATTCAAAATTGACAAAACGTTTCCCAAATTTCTTGAAATTTGGGCTGAATGTCCACCATCAACCGCTATGCTGAGCTAAAGAAGCTTCGGCCAAAATTTGGAGTCTATCATGCCTTTTGCGACGCTTTAACTCCCTCTTTAGCTTTGCCTTCAGGATCTTGATTCGAGCCTTGCAAACATGATTTCTCGCCCAATAATGATTTTTCATGTGCCTTAACATGTTCTTTTCCTTGTTTTCCTTCTCCAATAGCTTCTCCAAATGAATATTGACCCTCTCAAGCCAATTCTCTCGATCAGCCTCAATCTTTCGCTCAATGGATGTCATCTTCGTTTGACTTCTTTGGGCAGCTTGCCGGTTCTCACGGATGTTTTGGAGCTCCATGAATGAATGGGACTGATGAGGGGAGGGTTTGATGCTAGCTGTAGAATTTTAGGGAATGAAAGGGTTTAGGGGATGATATCTAGGGTTTGGGATAGTGGGATTAGGGATTTAGGGTTGGTTGATTAGGTATATGGGAATTAAGGAATGAGTGGATGAAATGTAACGAAAGGGAAAAAAAAGAACGAATAAAGGAGTGAGGGAGTGAGAGATAGCTAGGAGTGGAATTGGTAGTGAAACATGCAATTTTCAAACCCTATGCAACTGCTTTTGGCAAGAAATGTAAAGAGGTAGGGTTTTGATTTTGTCTCATTAAATCACCATAAGCACCAAGAGAAATTCATTCATTGGTCATGGAGGGATGTTAATTTACTTGGGAAATGAGGAATTTAGAAATTTGAGAGCTTTGGTGGAATATTTGAATGGATTTCAGGCTTTTTAGCCCAATGTGCCACGCCATCTCAATGCGTTGCGCCAGTTCATTTTTTACACTGCAGAGGGCTGCCCAATGCGTCGCACCATCTCTATGCGCTGCACATTTTTGCAGGAGACTTTGGAGACCTTCCCGATGTCAAAATTGGGCGCAGGATAGCTCGTTGGAAATATTATTGAGTCTAATTTTCAACCCAAATGGAATTTTTCAATTTGGAGTTCATTTTCCCTGTCAAAAATCAAATCTCCCAAGGCTGGTCAAAATGTGAAAAATGAGGCTGCCTCAAGGCAGAGTGCTGTTGCAGTCAACCTTTGAAGGCCTTCCTCAACTCCAAATTGAGCTCATGATAGCTCATTGGAAGTATATTTGTGTCTAGTTATCATTTGACTCATCAAGAAAGTCATTTGGCTAACCAAGCTATGATAAAACTTGATTTTACCAAGGTCACTTCAAAGGTGCATCAATTCTCCTGAGGCAACTGTATTTTTGACATTTCTCTAAAACCATGACACCTGTGTAAAAAGTGAAGGAAATTTTTCTTCCTTGGCCTATTTTTGACAAAAACCTCTCTCATTTTTCCCAAATTCATCTTTTATTGATCGGAAACATCATTGGAGTAAAACTTATCCCGATATGTAGAACAAGGGATTTGTCTAAATGAAGCGAAATGAAGGGGATAAGGGGCTTCTAAATTCTCGAGAAAATTTTGAGAAGTAGGGAGGGATGTTAGGAAGCAGGGGAAAGTGGCATTTCATAGATTGAGTGAGGGGAAGGGGTCCAAAAGGGAAAAACATAGGCCTAGCCTAGAAAATTGCCAACTTGTAGCAAGAAACTAGGGTTTGTGCGAAAATCAGGAATTTGGGGGATCTCAGTGATGGGAAGTGTTTAATAAGGTACATTAAGGATAGGGGAAGGTGTATGAACATCAGGATACAATTTTTGCTGATGATTTGACCATCCAAGAGAAATTACCTCCAAAACCCTAGGAGAGGGAAATGAACCTTACCTAGGCACAACTGAAGCATGAACAAGGTGTAAAATGACCCAGTGGAACTTGACATGATGATGAAAACCCTGTGAATGATGGTACACTCAGTTGAATGGTGACATGAACCGAAATTTTGACAACTTTGAAAGGAGTGAAATCAAAGCCTAGACCTAATACCTAGTGACCAAATTTTACTTGAAGACTCACTGAAATGACAAAATTTGACCTTAACACCTTAAAATCACTTTGTAAGAGCATGTTTGATCATTGGAGGAAGGCTGCAAAGACTGACACTAACATTGGCTCCAATGGGGATGGTAGCTCCTTGGAGGTGCCAAGAACTACAAATCTCTGGGGAAGTAGTTAGTGCCTTCGTCCATTGGGCTATGGAGTCAATAACTTCAAACCCAAAACAACTCATACCAATCCAAAAACATATACATACTGCAATCTGTACATAAATAAATACCAGAAACTAAAATGTTGCCTTTGGCAGCTTATTTATTTACAAATCTACCCTACTTTGCTGCAAAACCAATAGATCAAGTAACGCTGTAATGCCAGATCAACCAATCAAGTAACTGTGACAAGGATGTTGCTTGAAAGTGCTTCAACCAGGACACAAATGTAAATGCTGACAGCCATACATGCACATAACGAGTCTGGTTATGTAAAATACAATTTGATCTATCATTCAAACTGAAAAAAATTTCCATGTATGTTGCAATAGGATCGCAAAAACCAAACTCTGTTTGCTACCCCAACTCCACAATACATGCTTCCAACTGCAAACTATCAATGCAAACATCCACGGGCATCTCTATTGTTTCTTGTTTTAAAGGAGGGAGAGTTTCCAAGAACTTTTTGGGATCTCATAATTCATATGATTGGATCTGATCATTTAAATACTGAATCTCCTTCTCAAATTTTTCAACAACTAACTCAAAGAAACCAGTTTTAGCTTTAGGAGGAAACTTTAGAGATCTCAAAAATTGAAGCACGACAATGAAAAATACTTCATCAATTTCAATATCCACTAAATTATCTCTAACTTATTTTAAAACTTCACAAAGAGCAGGGTCTGCCACATACCCAACCATTTTATTTTAGTGCATGAATGGATCAGTGAGCATTGGAATTTCTAGATTGAGTTGGAGTCGCCAGGTGAATGTTTTAGCCTTCATACGTGTCTGACTGCTGTCCACCATCAGCATCAAATCTAACTTGATACATGTACTGGGGCAATTTGCAAGTTAGATGTTATGTTTACAAACTACACTGGAGATTGACTGAAGTAGCGTTTATCTACATTCGCTAAAGCAAAGCAAGAGCGTTTCGAAGGCTACTTGGCATAACTTCAGGCTCCGTTTGTAGCTGATAAAAAAAATAACACTAACAAGAAAACCATTTTAAGTCCCCAGTATGGTCGCCACTATGTTATTTCCTAAATCTACCTCAGGCTGAAGGAAGGCAGAGTTCAGGGTAACATCAAACCACGCTTAAATTATCTGGTAGCTAGCCCTACCAGATCAGGAGAGGGCTCTCTCCGGGTCAATCTCAGCAAAGATAATCAATAAGGCTTGAGATGACTTGAAGTAAAGGCTGATTTTAGGCTAGGTATATAAGTAAAAGAGTTTTATTTTGATTTTTGGGGTTTTGTTGGAATCAAACGGAAAGGAAGTTTTGGGTCCGGGGATGAGGCCTAGTTTTTGCAGAGTTCTGAATGGGGCAAGGAAGGAAATTGTTTTCATGCTTTGGATTGAATGAATGAATAGCTCAGACCGGTGAGGAGCTGAAGAGGAAATAATCTTTCAATAATCCTCTTCAAACAGATGAAAACATGGAAAATTAAACAAAACTCAAGGTAGAGCAAAGAAATCTAATGAATTCCACCTTTATCACTTATTTGTTTAATTTAAGAAGAAAGGAGAATGGAAATGATACATGTGAAAAATCATTAAACTTACAATAACAGAAAGAAACAAACCATCAAAACATAGAGCCACATGGATCCCAAAGAGTGCTGCAAACCCTGGTCTATTTCCTTTGCCAAAATTCAGAGATGAAATGTACAATGAAGTTCAAAGCAATCCCAAGTGTCCAACCCTGAAAATGACTAAGAAAATACAAGATATAGACAACCCTAACTCATTCCCATGCCTCTAGGGGTCGAGATTATTAGTTTAGGAGTTTTTTCAAGAAGATCTAAACTAAGAACTAGAAAATAGGTAGTGGAACAGCTTGCCTCTATAAGATAGGAAACTGATTTATTCAGTTACAATTCACTTTTTGGTGAATGAATATACTTACATGAGTAAAAATGTGCCAAAATTACATCAAAGCCATGAAATTACATCAAGTTACATCAAGAGTTTCACATTTGGAGATGAAAAAGTCAAACTGGACAAGACTAGGCGAAAAACTGAGTTACTGAGTGAAAACTAGGCCAAAATTCCCAATGCGCCGCGCCTGAAATCTCTATGCGTCACGCCACTTTGGAGCTGATTTTGAGGGACTTCTCGGAGTCCAAATTGAGTGCAGGATAGCTCATGGGAAAGCTCTTCTTGTCTAATTTCCAACCCAAGTAGAATTTATGAATTTGGTTTCCATTTTCCCCTCCAAAAATCAAATCTCCCAACACTTCTTCATGTGTGTCCAAAAAGTGGCAGAAAGGCCATTTTTAAGGTGTTTTTGATCCTTCAGGCAACCCAAAACTTGTCATAATACTTAGGTAATGGGTAGGCATGCATAAATTTTGATGAAAAATTCAGAAATACAAAGTTTTCTTCAAGAGGAGCTGCCAGTTATAAGCGCGTGCCAAGTGGCACGATGCGTCAGGCAGGAAAATCTGTGTTAAGGCCAAAAAATTCAAAATTGACAAAAAGTTTCCCAAATTTCTTGAAATTTGAGTTGAATGTCCACCATCAAGCGCTATGCTGAGCCAAAGAAGCTTCGGCCAAAATTTGGAGTCTATCATGCCTTTTGCGATGCTTTAACGCCCTCTTTAGCTTTGCCTTCAGGATCTTGATTCAAGCCTTGCAAACATGATTTCTCGCCCAATAATGATTCTTCATGTGCCTTAACATTTTATTTCCTTGTTGGCCTTCTCCAACAGCTTCTCCAAATGAATATTGACCCTCTCAAGCCAAGTCTCTTGATCAGCCTCAATCTCTCACTCAATGGATGTCATCTCGGTTTGGCTTCTTTGGGCAGCTTGCCGGTTCTCACGGATGTTTTGGAGCTCCATGAATGAATGGGACTGATGAGGGGAGGGTTTTATGCTAGATATAGGATTTTAGGGAATGAAAGGGTTTAGGGGATGATATCTATGGTTTGGGATAGTGGGATTAGGGATTTAGGGTTAGTTGATTAGGTATATGGGAATTAAGGAATGAGTGGATGAAATGTAACGAAAGGGAAAAACAAGAAGGAATAAAGGAGTGAGGGAGTGAGAGATAGCTAGGAGTGGAATTGGAAGTGAACCATGCAATTTTTAAACCCTATGCAACTGCTTTTGGCAAGAAATGTAAAGACGTAGGGTTTTGATTTTTTCTTATTAAATCACCATAAGCACCAAGAGAAATTCATTCATTGGTCATGGAGGGATGTTAACTTACTTGGGAAATGAAGAATTTAGAAATTTGAGAGCTTTGGTGGAATATTTGAATGGATTTCAGGCTTTTTATCCCAATGCGCCACGCCATCTCAATGCGTCGCGCCAGTTCATTTTTTACACTGCAGAGGGCTGCCCAATGCGTCGCGCCATCTCTATGCGCTGGGCCTTTTTGCAGGAGACTTTTGGAGACCTTCCCGGTGTCCAAATTGGGCACAGGATAGCTCTTTGGAAATCTTATTGAGTCTAATTTCAACCCCAACTAGAAGTTTTCAATTTAGAGTTCATTTTCCCTGTCAAAGATCAAATCTCCCAAGACTGGTCAAAATGTGCAAAATGAGGCTGCCTCAAGGCAGAGTGCTGTTGCAGTCAACCTTTGAAGGCCTTCCTCAACTCCAAATTGAGCTCATGATAGCTCATTGGAAATATATTTGTGTGTAGTTATCATTTGACTCATCAAGCAAGTAATTTGGCTAACCAAGCTAGGAGAAAACTTGATTTTACCAAGGTCACTTCAGAGGTACATCAATTCTCCTGAGGCAACTATATTTTTGAAATTTCTCTAAAACCATGAATCCTGTGTAAACAGTGAAGGATTTTTTTCTTCCATGGCCTATTTTGGACAAAAACCTCTCTCATTTTTCCCAAATTCATCTTTTATTGCTCATAAACATCATTGGAGTAAACCTTATCCCGATATGTAGAACAGGAGATTTTTCGAAATGAAGCGAAATGTAGGGGATAAGGAGCTTCTAAATTCTTGAGAAAATTTTTGGAAGTAGGGAGGGATGTTAGGAAGTAGGGGAAAGTTGAATTTTAGAGATTGAGGGAGGGGAAGGGGTCCAAAAGGGCAAAACATAGGCCTAGCCTAGAAAATTGCCAACTTGTAGCAAGAAACTAGGATTTGTGCGAAAATCAGGAATTTGGGGGATCTCAGTGATGGGAAGTGTTTAATAAGGTACATTAAGGATAGGGGAAGGTGTATGAACATCAGGATACAAGTTTTGCTGATGATTTGACCATCCAAGAGAAATTACCTCCAAAACCCTAGGAGAGGGAAATGAACCTTACCTAGGCACAACTGAAGCATGAACAAGGTGTAAAATGACCAAGTGGAACTTGAAATGATAATGAAAACCCTTTGAATGATTGTGCACTCAGCTAAATGGTGACATGGACCGACATTTGGACAACTTTGAAAGGAGTGAAATCAAAGCCTAGACCTAATATCTAGTGACCAAATTTTACTTGAAGACTCACTGAAATGACAAAATTTGAACTTGACACCTTAAAATCACTTTGTAAGAGCATGTTTGATCACTGGAGGAAGGCTGCAAAGACTAACACTAACATTGGCTCCAATGGGGATGGTAGCTCCTTGGAGGTGCCAAGAACTACAGATCTCTGGGGAAGTAGGCAGTGCCTTCGTCCATTGGGCAATGGAGTCAATAACTTCAAACCCAAAACAACTCATACCAATCCAAAAACATATACATACTGCAACTTGTACATAAAAAAATACCGGAAACTAAAATGTTGCCTTTGGCAGCTTATTTATTTACAAATCTACCCTACTTTGTTGAAAAACCAATAAATCAAGTAACGTTGTAATGCCAAATCAACCAATCAAGTAACTGTGACAAGGATGTTGCTTGAAAGTGCTTCAACCAGGACACAAATGTTAATGCTGACAGCCATACATGCACATAACGAGTCTGGTTATGTAAAAGACAATTTGATCTATCATTCAAACTGAAAAAAATTTCCATGTATGTTGCAATAGGATCGCAAAAACCAGACTCTGTTTGCTGCCCCAAATCCACAATACATGCTTCTAGCTGAAAACTGTCAATGCAAACATCCACGAGCAGCTTTATTGTTTCTTTTTTTGAAGGAGGGAGAGTTTCCAAGAACTTTTCGGGATCTCGTAATTCATATGATTGGATCTGATCATTTAAATACTGAATCTCCTTCTCAAATTTTTCAACAACTAACTCAAAGAAACCAGTTTTAGCTTTAGGAGGAAACTTCAGAGATCTCAAAAATTGAAGCACAGCAATGAAAAATACTTCATCAATTTCAATATCCACAAACTAATCTCTAACTTCTTTTAAATCTTCACAAAGAGCAGGGTCTGCCACATACCCTACCATTTTATTTTAGTGCATGAATGGATCAGTGAGCACTGGAATCTCTGGATTGAGTTGGAGTCGCCAGGTGAATGTTTCAGCCTTCATACGTTTCTGAATGCTGTCCACCATCAGCATCATATCTAACTTGATACATGTACTGGGGCAATTTGCAAGTTAGATGTTATGTTTACAAACTAGACTGGAGATTGACTGAAGTAGCGTTTATCTACTTTCGCTAAAGCAAAGAAAGAGCATTTCGAAGGCTACTTGGCATAACTTCAGGCTCCGTCTGTAGCTTATAAAATAAATAAAACTAACAATTAAACCATTTTAAGTCCCTAGTATGTTCGCCACTATGTTATTGCCTAAATCTACCTCAGGCTGAAGGAAGGCAGAGTTCAGGGTAACATCAAACCACACTTAATCTGGTAGCTAGCCCTACCAGATCAGGAGAGGGCTCTCTCCAGGTCAATCTCAGCAAAGATAATCAATAAGTCTTGAGATGACTTGGAATAAAGGCTAATTTTAGGCTAGGTATATAAGTAAATTATTTTGATTTTGATTTTGGGGGTTTTGTTGGAATCAAAGTGAAAGGCAGTTTTGGGTCCGGGGATGAGGCCTAGTTTTTGCAGAGTTCTGAATGGGGCAAGGAAGGAAATTGTTTTTATGCTTTGGATTGAATGAATTAATATCTCATACTGGTGAGGAGCTGAAGAGGGCAAGAAGCTTTCAAGAATCCTCTTCAAACAGATGAAAACATGGAAAATTAAACAAAACTCAAGGCAGAGCAAAGCAATCTAATGAATTCCACCTTTATCACTTATTTGTTTAATTTAAGAAGAAAGGAGAAGGGAAATGATACAAATGAAACATCAGTAAACTTACAATCACAGAGAGAAACACACCATCAAAACATAGAGCCACATGGATCCCAAAGAGTGCTGCAAACCCTGGTCTATTTTCTTTGCCAAAATGCAGAGATGAAATGTACAATGAAGTTCGAAACAATCCCAAGTGTCCAAACCTAAAAATGACTGAGAAAATACAAGATATAGACAACCCTAACTCATTTACATGCCTCTAGGGGTCGAGATTACTATTTTAGGAGCTGTTTCAACAAGATATAAACTAAGAACTGGAAAATAGGCAGTGGAACAACTTGCCTCTATAAGATAGGAAACTGATTCATTCAGTTACAATTCACTTTTTGGTGAATGAATCTACTTACATGAGTAAAAATGTGTCAAAATTACATCAAAGCCATGAAATTACATCAAGTTACATCAAGAGTTTCACATTTGGAGATGAAAAAGTCAAACTGGCCAAGACTAGGCGAAAAACTGAGTTACTGAGTGAAAACTAGGCCAAAATTCCCAATGCGCCGCGCCTGAAATCTCTATGCGTCATGCCAATTTGGAGCTGATTTTGAGAGCCTTCCTGGAGTCCAAATTGAGTTTAGGATATCTTGTTGGAAAGATCTGCCTGTCTACTTTCCAACCCAAGTGTAATTTCTGAATTTGGTTGCCATTTGCCTCTCCAAAATTCAAATCTCCCAACATTGCTTCTTGTGTATCCAAAAAGTGGCAGAAAGGCCATTTTTAAGGTGTTTTTGACCCTTCAGGAAACCCAGAACTTGTCAAAATCCCTAGGAAATGGGTAGGCATGCATAAATTTTGGTGAAAAATCTAGAAATACAAAGTTTTCTTCAAGAGGAGCTACCAATTATAAGTGCGCGCCAAGTGGCACGACGCGTCGGGCAGGAAAATCTGTGTTAAGGCCAAAAAATTCAAAATTGACAAAACGTTTCCCAAATTTCTTGAAATTTGGGCTGAATGTCCACCATCAAGTGTTATGCTGAGCCAAAGAAGCTTCAACCAAAATTTGGAGTCTATCATGCCTTTTGCGACGCTTTAACGCCCTCTTTAGCTTTGCCTTCAGGATCTTGATTCGAGCCTTGCAAACATGATTTCTCGCCCAATAATGATTCTTTATGTGCCTTAACATGTTATTTTCCTTTTTTTCCTTCTCCTATAGCTTCTCCAAATGAATATTGACCCTCTCAAGCGAAGTCTCTCAATCAGCCTCAATCTCTCGCTCAATGAATGTCATCTCGGTTTGGCTTCTTTGGGCAGCTTGCTAGTTCTTACAGATGTTTTAGAGCTCCATGAATGAATGGGACTGATGAGGGGAGGGTTTGATGCTAGCTGTAAGATTTTAGGGAATGAAAGGGTTTAGGGGATGATATCTATAGTTTGGGATAGTGGGATTAGGGATTTAGGGTTGGTTGATTAGGTATATGGGAATTAAGGAATAAGTGGATGACATGTAACAAAAGGGAAAAAAAAGAAGGAATAAAGGAGTGACGGAGTGAGAGATAGTTAGGAGTGGAATTGGTAGTGAAACATGAAATTTTCAAACCCTATGCAACTTCTTTTGGCAAGAAATGTAAAGAGGTAGGGTTTTGATTTTTTCTCATTAAATCACCATAAGCACCAAGAGAAATTCCTTCATTGGTCATGGAGGGATGTTAAATTACTTGGGAAATGAAGAATTTAGAAATTTGAGAGCTTTGGTGGGAGATTTGAATGGATTTCAGGCTTTTTAGCCCAATGCACCGCACCATCTCAATGCGTCGCGCCAGTTCATTTTTTACACTGCAGAGGGTTGCCCAATGAGTCGCGCCATCTCTATGCGCCGCGCCTTTTTGCAGGAGACTTTTGGAGACCTTCCTAGTGTCAAAATTGGGCATAGGATAGCTTGTTGGAAACAATATTGATTCTAATTTCCAACCCAACTAGAATTTTTTATGTTGGAGTTCATTTTCCCTGTCAAATATCAAATCTCCCAAGACTGGTCAAAATGTGCAAAATGAGGCTACCTCAAGGCAGAGTGCTGTTGCAGTCAACTTCTGAAGGCCTTCCTCAACTCCAAATTGAGATCATAATAGCTCATTGGAAATATCTTTGTGTCTAGTTATCATTTGATGCATCAAGAAAGTCATTTGGCCAACCAAGCTAGGAGAAAACTTGATTTTACCAAGGTCACTTTAGAGGTGCATCAATTCTCCTGAGGCAACTGTATTTTTGACATTTCTCTAAAACCATGACACCTGTGTAAAACGTGAAGGAGGTTTTTCTTCCTTGGCCTATTTGGGACAAAAAAATCTCTCATTTTTCCCAAATTCATCTTTTATTTCTCAGAAACATCATTGGATTAAAACTTATCCCGATATGTAGAACGAGGGATTTGTCGAAATGAAGCGAAATGAAGGGGATATGGGGCTTCTAAATTCTTGAGAAAATTTTGGGAATTAGGGAGGAATGTTAGGAAGTAGGGGAAAGTGGAATTTCAGAGATTGAGTGAGGGGAAGGGGTCCGAAAGAGCAAAACACAGGCCTAGCCTAGAAAATTGCCAAGTTGTAGCAAGAAACTAGGGTTTGTGCGAAAATGAGGAATTTGGGGGATCTTAGTGATGGAGAGTGTTTAATAAGGTAAATTAAGGATAGAGGAAGGTGTATGAACATTAGGATACAAGTTTTACTGATGATTTGACCATCCAAGAGAAATTACCTCCAAAACCCTAGGAGAGGGAAATGAACCTTACCTAGGCACAACTGAAGCATGAACAAGGTGTAAAATGACCCAGTGGAACTTGACATGATGATGAAAACCCTCTGAATGATGGCAAACTCAGCTGAATGGTGACATGGACCGACATTTGGACAACTTTGAAAGGAGTGAAATAAAAGCGTAGACCTAATACCTAGTGACCAAATTTTACTTGAAGACTCACTGAAATGACAAAATTTGACCTTGACACCTTAAAATCACTTTGTAAGAGCATGTTTGATCACTGGAGGAAGGCTGCAAAGATTGAAACTAACAGAATTAACGTCATTGCGACACATTGATCTGTGCCTGCACTTTATATTTTTAAAAGGAAAAAAATAAAACTTAAATCTGAACAGTTAAAGTGAACCTTTCCGAGTTAACAAATATTAAAGACAGAACTATTTTATGTGAGTAACTATCACAGGGATAAAAGCCTCTTTGTCATACTTGAGTTATTTCTTTCACTCCATTGAAGAAAGTGTGCTTTAACTTTTGAAGCTTGTTTTATTTCAAAGTCTATTTTGATTGTGAGAATCGAGCTTTGGTTGAAGCATTCTTTTGTGTTTGCAAGTTATTTCGTAATTCGAGATTCGCCTTTGCAAATTATTTTCATAGATTAGCACACCCTTTTATTTTTTCCCTGAAGTAATTGGAAAACTTGGTGTAGAAATATTCGCCTGCGGTACGAGAACCAATATCCCTGTTACAAGAAAAAGAGTGCTCAAAGCCTCGAAGCTTAGAGCCTCGTACAAAGACATAAATATCTAGTATAATTGAGAAGATACTTCTCGCACATAAGTCTTGTACCTGTGCTAGTGCAAGCATATTGCATGAGTACAAGAATAACAACTTGGTAGTGAAGGAAAATCCTTAAGAAGGAGATCTTTCCAAGGGCCCACTTGTGAAACTCGTCAACACCCATATTGGAGATAAAAAATAGAATTTTATTTCGTAAATCAAGATTGTTTACCACGAGTGTGAAATTTTCTTTATTTGGTTTCTTGATTAAAGAAGTAGGAATAGAGATAGGAAAATCTCATACCACTTTCCGGCATTTCTTGTGCTTCATCTCTAATTTTACTGAAACCCCCGAGAGTTGAAAATTGAGTGTTGAAAGGAGTTTGATTAACTACGATTCCTGCACCCAAAATTTTGGCGTCGTTTCCAAGGAAGCGATTTGAATTGGTAAGAATTTTTCATTTTCTCGCAATAGGGGTAAGTCCGCTATTATTTTTTTTGGCAAAGTGTGCTTTTTCATTGATCGAAGGAATTTATAGGTGTTGAGTTATTTTTAAATTTGCAACATTTTCATCGGAGTTTTGTTTTGTCATTTTTTTGAAATGAATGCCTAAAAAGGGGTAGGGGTCTCGAAGCCCACTAATGGCCGAGGAAATACTCGGTAAATATGAAATTAATTCTCACATTGGGCCTTCTTTTGCACCAATAAAGTCCAAACAAACCTAAAATCATCATGCAGAACCGTCTACTTGGAATTTGGCAACGATGAGTTCGTGTGTGACACAACCCGCAAAGGGGAAGAAGGAGACTATTAGAACCCATAGTAAACCTTCTCAACTCGTTGAGAGCGGTTCTCTTGGAGGAACAACAATGGCAAATCAAGAGGACCATGCGTAGGGAAATTGGTGAAAATCGTGTAAATGAGGAACAACCCACTTTTGGATTTCCAATTGTGGATCATGACATAGTTGTGCAAATGAAGAATATTCCACCATCAAATCTTCCTCATTTCTATGGTAAGGTACATGAAGATCTAGAATCTTTTGTATTTGAGTTTGATATTTTGTGTACAAGCTATGATTATCCATATGATGCTCGGAAATTAAAGTTGTTTCCTGCAACTCTCAAGGATGCAGCATTATGCTAGTTCATGGGACTAGGGGGAACACTATAGCTTCTTGGGACTAGATGAAGAGAGTTTTCTTGTCAAAATATCAGTGAATATTGTAAAATTAGAGATATTCAAGATGAAATCATGACTATTGTGCGTGAATGATGATGAGACCCTAGAGGACTACTTAGAGAGATTCCGAGTATATCCTCCAAAGGTCAAAGCACAAATTTGATCTCGAGTACCATTAGGACCTTGTTCTTACATGGGATTAATGATGATGCTAGGAATAATTTAAATTTCTTAGGATAAGGAGATATTACCCACAAACCTTTTGATCAATTATGTGACTTATGCGGGAAAATCTCAAGGAATCAATATAGATATAGTAAAGGAATTGGAAATATAAATAATAAAACCAAATCTACTCGATGCTATGATTATTGGATTGTAGAAAAAAAATGGATAATATGAAAATTTAAATAATGAATATTGTTAGAAAACAAATAGACTCTTTGAAATTTCAACATGAGTCATTATCCTTTTTTTGTCCAAATGTAGGAAAAAACATGTTTTAAGAGAATGTCCTTTTGATTTTAAAGGAACTAATAAATGTGTAATTTCGAGAGAACCATGCCACGAATAAATTTCCTTCCATACATGGGCTTAAAGTTGTATTTGATGGAGGGCCACCTAAAGCCGAATCATTGCATGCTATGGGAGCATGAAGAAACTAGCCTCGATGTAAGTGCGGTATGGCTCCCGAACTACCACCACATTTTTTTAATTATAATGCACATCCATATTCTTATCCTAACACTAATCACTCAAAACATTGGTAGCATGTGAATCAACATCATTATGGACAACCCTCCCAATCTTGGCAACAAGGATGGAGAGGGCCAAACCATTCACACCATTCCTATCCCGCACCGATGGAATCATACCCACCTACATATGCACCTTACCCAATGACACAACCATCATTGCCCCGGCTTGAGTCAGCCCATGCGACCATTACATTTGCCTCCACCGTTTTGACCTCCTCAATTGCTCGCCCAACCCATACCAAATCCCAATAACAAAGTGGTATAAATGATCCATTCCATGAACTCACTTTTTCCATCTAGACATCGACTATGCCGGTTGGATTCAATGATATCCAATTGATATCGTGGAAGATAGTAACATCACAAAAGCGAACGCACCTATGGTGATTATCGAAGAGAAAGGTAAGGAGGAAAATCTTGACGAGTTTGTGAGAGATTTCACCATTCAACCCATCCCCGTACCTTTCCAAGCCTTTTCCATCCTCTTCAAACCGGCCTCCCTATTCGCGAGAGGCTAGTCGTGGAGAGGAATGACCCCATTCCCGAGTCTAGCCTAGCTTTTGAGCTTAGTAACTTTTTTGTAAAGGTACCTTTGCTCCAAGCTATCAAAGAGATCCCCATATGTACAAAAATAATTGGCGAAATATGTCTCAAGAAGCCGGGAAGGAGAATATTGGAACCCCAAGCCATTCAATTTGTTGGAAAAGCAAGAGAGTTAATGACAAGATGCGTGCACATGGAAAAATATACCGAACCCGTAAACCTTGTTGTCTCTATTCGGATAGGTGATGTGCTTGTCTCTAATGTGCTTATAGACATGGGGGAAGCCATTAATGTTATGACCAAGATATATCAACTTGCACTCGGTCCATATTCTTCCTACTCCCACCGTGCTTGAATTGGTAGAAAGATCTAAAATCAAGCCGAAGAGGTGTTGGATGATGTGGTCATATCATGAGATTCTTCTGAATATCCCTGCGTACTTCCTTATGCTTCACTAAATAATCCTATGGAAGGACATCCCTTGATCTTGGGATGACCATGGCTTGCTACGGTTGATGCTTACATTGGATGTCGTTCGGTGACATGTATATTTCCCATGGATATTCTAGGAAGAAGGTCACCTTATATCCACCCACTAGATCCATCTAGGAGCTCCGAGACACTTTGTGACTAGATTACGCGTAGTGATGAGGAGACTCAGGGCCTATCTATATGTTACATCATTGTGCTAAGTCCTCATAAGAGGGTGAGATATAGGACTTCCTAAACAATCTAGATGCCATGCCCAATTTTGAGTCATTGAGCCAAAGTTTTATTTTAGATTTTCAAGAAAATCACAATTTTCAACCTCCCTCACCACCATATCTAGCAACACCTCGTGTGTACGCTTGAGCCCGATACCACTCTTTTTGAGATCATTCCGGAAAAAATCTTTTCATATCGCTTGAGACTTGGATTCATCCCGGCGAAGAGAAGCGTGTGAATTTGTTGCGAAACCATCTTGATGCCTTTGCATGGGGTTACGAAGATATGAATGGAATCCCTCCCGAAAAATTTACTTACCATATCTAAATTCAGGATGGAACCCAACATATCCGATCGGCCCAAAGGTGTATGAACCCGCATTTAAGAGATGTTGTAAAAGAAATATTGCAAAAAATCTTGGATGTTGAATTTATCTATCCTATTTTTCGACATTCAAATGGGGTCTCCCCTATCAGGGTGTTAGTCCCAAAAAAAGATGGGATATGGCTCATTTGAATTGACTATAGATAATTGAACAAAGCCACTCTTATGGATTACTTCCCCCTTCCTTTCACCGATCAGAGTGATTGATACCTTTTTCTCGGTAAGAAGTACTTCTCTTTTTTTAGATGGCTATAATGGTTATAACTGTGATACAAATCGCACCCAAGGATTAAGACAAAACCACCTTTACATGTCCATTGGGTACATTTTCTTACCGAGTGCTTCCCTTTGGGCTATCTAATGCCTTGCCTACCTTCTCAAAGGGCAGCATCCGGCCATTTTTGCTAACCTTGAGTGTGTGGAAATCAATATGGATGACTTTTCTCGTGTTTGGTAATTCATTTCGAGAGGCCCTCAAAAATCTAGGAAATGTGCTTCTTCGTTAACAAGAAGCTCATATTGCCTTGAGTGATAAAAAGTGAAGATTAATGTGCAAGGAAATAGTAGTTCTTCGCCATATTATTTCAAACAAAGGCATCCAAGTTGAGCACACAAAGATAGAAATTATTTTGAGTCTTCCCGCACCAAAAATGGAAAGGGAAGTGAGAGGTTTCCCTAGGACATTTGGGCTACTATAGGAGATTAATTGAGAAAATTTCTAGGATATCTACCCCCCTCTTTTCCGACATTTAGCTAAGGAAATCAAGTTTTCTTGGTCCACAACTTGCCAGCATGATCCCTTTGAGACATTGAAGGAATAACTAGTACAAGCACTAGTTTTGAGAGGACCAAACTAGTCCCTCGCCATTTCATATTTCCTCCGATGCCCCGCATAATCGCCATTGGCATAGTATTCGGACAGAAGAATACAAACAAACATATGTTATCTATGTCATCAAAAAAAACTTGTCACTAGCCGAACTAAACTGACGCATATCTTGAGAAAGATTTTTTAGGCGTAATTTTTGCTATTAATAAATTCGTACACTACATTACGTGGTATGAAGTCTTTGTGCATATTGATCATTGCGAAATAAAATATGATGAATAAACCATTAAATAGCGATAGAGTGACTACATGGTTACTATTATTGCATGAATTCAATATTATTGTTGTTGATAGACCAGGAAAAATATAACGTAGTAGTATATTATCTTTAAAGATTAAATAATCCTCGTGAAGTAATTCATGTTGATGATGATTTACCTCGAAGAACATATTTTTGTTGTGTCAACGGAATCTCAATGGTTCGCCGACATAGCTAACTATTTAGTCGCCGGGAAAAGACACCACCTCACTTATCTGCTAGTGGAAAGCGGAATATTATACGTAAAAGTGCTTCATATTCTTGGGTTCAAGGAGACCTCTTTTACATCAGGTTGGACCTCATTATCCGAAGGGTGTAAGAGAGGAAGAAGTGTTTGGAATCTTAAAGTCTCGCTCATGATAAACCTTGTGGAGGCCACTTCGCCGATAAGAGAACTACATACAAACTTTTATGAGCTAGCTATATTTGGCCCTTCTTATTTAAGGATGTGAAACAATATGTCAAGTAATGTGATAGGCTGATAGCGAATGGGCCAAACTCCGTTGTGTAACTATCTCCAAAAAAGAGAAGAAAAGAGATATAAACTTCTTAGAAATGAGCCACTTCAAGGGGACAACCTCCAATACATTACATAAATGAAAAAATATTGGATGATACAATTTACAAAACCTCCTTTCTATAAATAGGAGTCCATGGGGCCATATTGTAATCCTAGTGGGCCACAATGTAATCCTAGCCGACCTAACAATAATAATTTAAGGGCACAATAATAAAAATATGGGGGGTTGTAGGGGTACAATAATAACAATAAGGGGGGGCTACACTAACATAATAAGGGGCTACACTATTAATATAGGGACTTAACATGCCCTCTCTCCTTCAAACAAGTGTTGTCCTCAACGCTTCATTATTTCTTGATGCTTCGTATAAAATTCTCATCCTCCCATGTGAAATATTTTACTGAAGAAAAGTTCTTCCACTTGCCGAGATACTCTAAAATTGATCGTACTTGTCGATTTCTTGTTTCTATGACTGCTTCATAACTTATTTCGATGTGATGTTGATCTTCCTGTTGTTTTCATTAGATTCTCGCACCAAAGTTGGGTTATCCTTTCGAGAGTTGGAGAACTTGTTGTTGATGCTCGATGTGATCTTCCACTAATTTATCATCAATATTTTTCTATTATTTTATCCTTCAAACCATCCAACTTAGCCTCCATTTCTTCTTTTAAACCATCTATGTCGGCTTCGGTTTCTCTTCGTAAGATCGAAATTTGTTGCACTTGGTATCGTAATTTTGATATCTCATACTACAATTCTTCCACTTCATGCATCATAGTATAGATTTTTTGAGGGCTTAATGGGTGTTGAATTATTTTTAGGAGGCATTTCAGAATGAAATAATGAAATATATGCTCAATAGGCCCTTGGAATCACTTCAAACCGATTTTTCAAACAAGATTTATGCAATTCGGGAAAAACAATACACACCTTTTACTTGTTTTTAAGGAGCTTGATATTGAAATTATATTATCTCTATGATTGCAGCCCTTAAATATTTGAAATTCAGCACTCGAATTAGCCCTCTAAATTCAATTTTGAATGCCACAGGTCTGACTTGATTTGGATTCTCCAGACAAAGTTGTGTCCAATCTCCCACAATGACCTAATTTCGATCGTTCAGTAGAGCGAATTTGTAGGACTTGCCACGTGTCATTGTTTCGTCCTTTGTCTCTCGAAATTGATAGCCAAGAAAATACAGTCCGTGTACTTGTGACCAATTTTTACAGTAACTCCAATCCAATGCCCGAGAGAGAGATTTATTGAACTTTTCCCACGATCCCTCGTTTGAGATTAAATTCAGGAGCCTCCAAAAGCACTACCTTCCACAGATCATATCTCCAAAAAATATTGAGAACCAAGTTCTGAAATTTTTTGACACATTTTCTCAGGATTTTAGTTTTGTACCATATGAATTTCCACTTCGAACCTTCGTAGAAAACAAGTTATAGCGCAGATGCCACGATGACCTGTTTAGGGAGCCCCGAAAAAAGACCTAACTTCCACAGATCATATCTCCAAAAATGTTGTGAACCAAGCTCTGAAATTTTTAGAAAATCTTCTTCAGAATTTTGGCTTCGTACCCTAAAAATTTCAGCTTCTGAAACTTCGTAGAAAAAAAAGTTATAGCGAAAATGCCACGATGACTGTTTGGAGCAGATGAAACCCTAGAATCCCAAAGCTCGATACCAAATGTTGTGTAAACAGGCTCCAAAAAATAGAAGAAAAAAGATATCAACGCCTTAGAAATAAGCCACTTCAAGGGGAAAACCTCCAATACATTACATAAATGAAAAATTCTTGGATGATACAATTTACAAAACCTCCTTTCTATATATAGGAGTCCATGGGGCCATATTGTAATCCTAGTGGGCCACAATGTAATCCTAGCCGACCTAACAATAATAATTTAAGGGCACAATAATAACAATATGGGGGTTGTAGGGGTACAATAATAACAATAAGGGGGGCTAGACTAACATAATAAGGGGCTACACTATTAATATAGGGAATTAACAAAACCAATCAAACCAATGAAATGACTTTATGTCCTCAAGTTATGATTGAGCCTTTTGAAAAATGGGCTATTTATTTCATAGGACCAATAAATCCAACATAATTAAATAAAAAAGAATATTTTGGTTTGTACAAATTTCATTACAAAATGGTTAGAGGCTAAATCTGTCTCTTTTTCTACTTAAAAATTTGTTGTTGATTTTATTTTTACTAAAATATTTACCAGATTTGGTGTGACTACGAAGATTGTTCGAAAATGGTTTGAATTTTATTTCTAATTTGGTACGAGGTGTGATGGAGCAAAGGACAAAATTTGACATAATAAATCCACACCGTATCACTCGCAAGAAAATCGTCAGTGGAGTAACCAAACAAGGTAATTGAACCCATCCTCACAAAGACAATAAACATGCATAGAAAGGGTTGGGATAATATATTATTGGAAGCCTCGTGGGCATACCGAACCACTTGGACATACACCATATGAGCTTATATATGGAAAACAAGTCCTTTTGCTAATAGAATTCGAGATTAAGATCTTCATAATTGCGGTCCTCATCGGGACTAGAACTCTTTGAAGCACAACAACAATGTCTCCTATAGTTGAATGAGTTAGATGAATTTTGAAGGGATGTTGTTTAGCGAACACAAAAAGTGGCATGACAAGTGCACCTGAAGAAGCAAAGCCCAACTAGGTGATTCGGTACTCCTTTATGATTCCATATTTAAATATTTTAAAAGGGAAATTCTTCACGCTACTGGATGAGACCTTATGAGGGGGTCAATTTTTTTGAAAACAAAGCGATAAAAATAAAAAATATTGATGGAAAAACTTTAGTATTCCTAGTGAATGGACATAGATTAAAGGTATAGTTTCATCCCCTCACTAAAGGAAATTTTTTTGGCAAGCAAGTCCAACAACAACCCTGAGAAGGAGATGGTAGGTGGAAACACCAACCTATTGAAAATATGATTCTTTATTTTCTTATAAAAATAAAAATAATGAAAAAAAATAAAAAATAAAAAAAACTTTTTGGCCGTAATTATGAAAATCGGCTGACCGACATGATTGCGAAGGATCAACTCGAAAACCGACATGTCGGGGACAGGAAGATCAAAATTCCAATAAAAAGGGAATGTTGTTTGATTTTTATATGTGTTTTCTATCACCAATAAGAAGCAGGTTCGAGTAGGAACTGAGCCCTTACCCAAGTTTGGGATAGCTAGCAAAAAAATTTTTATTCAAACAACGCTCAATTCCCGCTGCATTTACATTTTTCGACACTAGTGCAGGCATATTTTAAAGGTAAATTCTACCCTTCTTCTATTTCTCGTTTCCTAATTTATTTATTTTTTTATTCTTCTAATCCTGTAATGAATTTCCCTCCTTTTTCTTCTAAGAAAGCTATCCCTATCCAATTTCGTATTTCCCTCTTTTTTTCCCCTTGATTTTTTTTTCCCAAATCCCTTTTTCATTTATCCTCTTGGTGGTCTCATTCTTAGAATCCATGCCATGATATTCCTTCCCATTTTGGAAATTAACCTTTCGCTTCTTTTCTTCTATCATGGATCGATTACGGGATCTTATGTGAATTTACAAGTCGGATTGGAAGGCATGCTTGACACCAAAGAATGACGAATAAAAAATTTCCTTGTACAATCAAGCATTTTTTTTCTAGCCAATGAATTGTACTCTATCAAAATTTATTTTTGTCCCTTTTTCTCTTCGATGTTACGAGAGATCCCGGTGCAAGAATGCATGTTCAATGCAATAAAATTTCATTGCGGTGCACATTTCAGATGCAGGAATGGTTCAATGCATGCATGTTTCAAGTAGCGAGACACATCTTAGTGCGAAAGCAAGTGCTCAGTGCAAGAACAATTAGTGTAGGCATGCGCCCGATGGTGAAAACACATGCAAGATGAAATGCAGTATAATTGGTGAAAAAAATGAGCATTGGAAAGTCCAAATTTTAATCTTTTTGCACCATCAATGGACCATGGTATCTAATTATTTGAATTATGTGTTAAGACTTTTCTTTGTCACTTACTAATGTAGAAAGAAATTATTTCAAGTACAAGATATTTTAGGTCATGAAGTCTCATCTTTTTAATGAGTATCGAATTACACCTTATGTGAATTATGAAGCAAAATGTGGGATAAGTATGAATTCATCCTAAAACCCAACACTTACCGCTTATTGAAAAGATTTTTTCATCACCTATTAATGATGGCCTTACCTCATAATCTAACCATGCATGAATATTACACCGTGTTATTACTAAAAGCTCGCCTTTTCCAATAATCATCGCCTACCCGTACTATACCAATACGTGTGTGGATCGATCCCGAAGAAATAATTATGGAGCATGGTTGGATGGAAGATACCACTAAGGCGGTACGCGTACGACTCCATCATCATAAAATTCTTGACAAACCCTTTGAACTCAATGTGATATTTTTTTCGACAGAGAATTGGGGTGAATTCAAATAGAGATGGTGTTAGTGAGAAATGAACCATCATCTATAAAGGAAATAGAGAATACAATTGAGTATCGAAATAGTCTTGCATTGTTGCGTGAATTTGGATTTCTCCCATTTCTGCAAAAGTTTGATGGATTTAATACACTGTGGGCAAGGATGTTTGGGAGAGGTCGAGGCAAGGTAGGCTCATTGGAATTTGAGGTCGACGAAGAATCCATATCTCAGTGCTACGGCTTATTGATCGCGGAGAACAATGGTTCAAGAAGGATAAAATAGAGAAGAAAAGCTAGCGTAGCATTTTTGGTTGACTTTGAAGCTAAAAGTTGATTGGAAGAAAGGGCTTCCGCTCAACACCATACTTTCGAAATGGAAAGACCTCCCGTATATATTGCAAAATTTTATTACCTTTGAGGGACGTTATTCATTAACATTCCTATGCCATATATGCTTGTCTGTTGCACTTTTTGAGTCGTGGAAAATCATCAATTTTTCCCTATTTCCTCGCTCATAATCTTGGAAACAATGGCGAAAGGTGTTTAGAAAGGGGAGGCGTGTCGAAGTCACATGAAAATTTTATCATCATGGGCTTATCACGATTCTAGTTAAGAAGGAGCCGGAGGTCAAAGGAATGACCTAGAAGGAATTTCTCGAAGGAGTTCCGGGGAATGAAGTACGTGGGAAATCGTCCAAGAAAAAAGAATGTAGACAAGAAAAGAACAATAGAGGCTTTAACTCCATGCCCTACTAAGACAAAAATAAATAAAAACACCGGTGCAAGTATAAGAACAACTTGTTAAATATATTCTATCCTTGGTGAGAATAAATACCAGAACTTGGCTAAGAGAGGGACCGCTCTGGGGGCGAGTCACAATCATTCAAGCTCTCGATTTTGTTGGATGAGTCACCATCGAGCCTCACCCAAAGATTATAATCTCTTGGTTCTTGCAAAGGCATCAACTCATACTATGGTTAATGAAGGTCATGAAGAGAAGGAAGATTACATACACTTTTCGGCCTTCCTTCGTATATTAAATAAAAGAAAAGTGACACCGAGTGCAAGCAGAAGTGGTAGAGGGTCGTGAAGATGATGAGGCACAAGATGTTGAAACCCTCGATAATTTTGAAGTACAAGGTACCGAAACCATTGATGAGATAGATTTCCATGGTCTTCAAGCCCTTCATGAAATGGACGTGGAGGGTACTTGCACCCTTGGTGATATTGAAGTTTCGGGCACTAAAACCCCGAATGATATTGAAATACGTAAATTGGGTGGCGAAGACAACGTTGACAAACCGTGATGATGGTACATGTTTAGAATTAGTTGCAAAGAAGATGCTTGCACTAGATGATTTGGAAACGAGATAACTCCACCCTCTATCCGAACAATCATATAGAAGAGCTTGAGCAATGAGTTCATGACTTGGAAGCATTAAACCAATCCATGAAGGAGAAGGATACAACGCAAAAGCAAGTCAAAACGAAATTGGTAGAAGAAGTCAAAGAGAAAAACAACAAGTCAAGGTATGGAAGTTTCGTGCTTCAAAGTTCTATAAACGTCTTAAAAAGGTGACCCGAAAGACATTGATAAGGTTCAAGGAAAAAAGGATGAAGATAGTGAAAGTGGGTTTCCAGATACAAGTTCGGGATTAAAGGGAGAGACTCCTTATTTTTTTTATTTTCGCAGAGTAGGTAAAGGTTGTGTGAAGACACACAATAACTTAGGAATGGGAGGATTTTGGTAGGATAAAATGCTTCATTTTCAATCCCCTTACTACTTTAAAATGACAATCTAAACCTCTATTTTATCCTCATAAAATTACTTTTCCCCCGCAATATTTCAGGAATATTGTCTATCTCGAGCACTATTTTTTATATTTCATATTTAAGGTTAATTAACTACTTAATTAATCAATTTTAATAGATTTTTGTGCCTTCAATGTTCTTGAAACTAATATTTCCTTCCAAAATTATTTTGATAAGAAAACGTATTAATCATGTATCAAGCATGGTCTAGTGTAGGCGTATTCTCGTACCATTGGTAGCCGACCACTCCTAAACTTCCGCGACAACTCATTACCCTAACGTGAGTATCTCATTCCAACTTGACTCGTTCAGCTTGTGGTCATCTTGAGTTGAATTCATAGCAGTAGGATATTCGGAGATATGATCGAAGATTGGGCCGTTTCGACCAACAATTAGATTAGCATTTTGCTATAATCGTTAGAGCTTATTTTGTAATGCTAATCGCTATTTTGTTTCAAGTAGAAAGGTCAGCCCTTAGAATGATTGTATGTAATTTTGTTATGGCCATAAGCCGAAGGGGTTGCATAAAATATAGATTTCAGAAAGGAATTAGAGAGCGATAGCTATGCTACTATAACTCCCGGGCAAAAATTGTAATTTTGTGTTGTCACCCTCGTTCCAGGTTGCATCCATACTTATGATGTATTTTTTTATTTATTCGGAACTAATACCAAGAGCTATGCCATGTTGTCTACATTCTAGATTTTAATTTCTTATCGATGTGTCTTTGAGTGTTGAAGCTTCAAGTTTCCTAAAATGGGAAACAAGCTAAGTTAGCTAGGGCCCCGCCAACCTCAGCTTTCGTTTTCCCTCTCGCTTTCGTTCAATTAAAGGTGTGTGTTGATTTTATTTGAATGCAAAGTGTGGATTGAGTTTATGATTTATTTCTTCATAATAATTCTTGATTTATTTCATTGATGACCAAAGTGTGATGGATCCATGGCATGAACATTAATTAATTTCCCGATTTACTTTCGATTATTTCCTTTTTTTTATGAATCATAGTTACTATCGTTGGAATTGTGCAAGCACGTTATTCTTGCACTAGTACATTTATAATTCCCCGCAACTTGGTTTTTTTTGGTCCATTACGTAAAATTTGTTTCGTTCCTTTCCTTCATAATAATTAGATGTATTTCTGCAAGTGAATGTTCATTAGAAAAATAGAAGTGTTTTTAATACCAAGAGTTAAAATCCTAGGAATTAAATATGCTTTGTTAATCGGTGAACAAATGTCGTTACAACACATTGATCTATGCATGCAATTTATATTTTTAAATGGAAATAATTAAAATTTAAATCGATGCGCTAAAGTGAACCTTTCCGAGTTAACAAAGATGAGAGGGAGATCTAGTTTATGTGTGTAACTATCACGTTGATAAAATCATATTGTCATACTTGAGTTATTCCTTTCTACTCGTATCGAAGAAAGTGTGCTTTGAATTTTGAAGTTTGTTTTATTTCAAAGTCTATTTTCATTATGAGATTCAGCTTTGGTTGAAGCATTCTTTTGAGTGTACAATTTATTTTCAGAAATTTGATTCGCCTTTACAAATTATTTTCATATATTAGTACACCCTTTTATTTTTTACCCGAAGTAATTGGAAAACTTGGTGTAGGAATTTCTTCTCCAATACACAGAACCAATATCCTCTTACAAGAACAAAGAGTGCTCAAAGCCTAAATCTTAGAGCCCCGGTAAAAAGACATAAATCTCCGTGATAAGTGTAAAGATAATTCTCGTACATAAGTCCTTTACCTATACTAGTGCAAGCATACTACAGAGTACAAGAATAACAACTTGGTGGAGGAAGGAAATCCTTAAGAAGGAAGATCTTTCCAAGGGCCCACTTGTGAACCTTCCAACACCCATATTGGAGATAAACATAGAATTTTATTTTAGTAATCAAGATTGTTTACGTAGTGTGAAAGTTCCTTTATTTGGTTTTCTCTTTGCAAAGTACTTTCTTTCACGAGCCTAGCACTAGAATTTCTTTGGTGTAAATTGTTGTGTGATCTTTCTTTTCAATTCCGCAAGATCTCGATTAAAGAAGTAGGAATAGAGATAGGAAAATTTCATAACACTTCTTGAATTTCCCGTGGTTCATCTCTAAGTTTACGAAACCCCGGGTTGACCATTAAGCATTGAAAGGAGTTTGCTTAACTGCAATTCCCGCACCCAACATTTTGGCACTGTTTCTAGGGGGAGACGATTTGAATTGGTAAGAATTTTCCATTTTCTACAATAAGGGTAAGTTTGCTATTATTTTTTTCTATAGTGTGCTTCTATCGATTGAAGGAATTTATAGGTATTGAGTTATTTTATATTCACATCATTTTATTGAGTTTTGTTTTGTCATTTTTTTGAAATGAATACCTAAAAGGAGTAGGGGTTCGAAGCCCACTAAGCATAAATAAAATACTAGTAAATATGAAATTAATTCTCAAATTGGGCCTTCTTCTATAGGCACAAAGTCCAAACAAACCCAAACTCATCATGCAGAACTGTCTACTTGACTACGGCAATAGTAGTCCAGTGTGCAGCATCAACCCACAAGGGAAGAAGGAGACTATTAGAACCCATAGTCAACCTTCTCGACTCTGTTGAGAGAGGTTCGCTTGGAGGAACAACAATGGCAGATCACGAGGACTATGTAGAGGGAAATCGGCGAAGATTGGGTAAATGAGGAACAACCCACTTTTGGATTTCCAATTGTGGATCATGACATAGTTAGTACAAATGAAGAATATTCCACCATCAGCTCTTCCTCATTTCTATGGTAAGGTACATGAAGACCCGAGACTCTTTTCTATGTGAGTTTGATATTTTTTGTAGGAGCAATTATTATTCATCTATTGCCTTTGAAATTAAAGTTGTTTTCCCCGCAACTCTCAAGGATGCACCATTACGACTGGTTCATGGGACTAGGGGGGGGACACTATAGCTTCTTGTGACCATATGAAGAGAGTTTTCTTTTCAAAATATCAAGAATATTGTGAAATTAGAGATATTTAAGATGAAATCTTTACTATTGTGTGGAATGATGATGAGACCCTAGAGACTACTTAGAGAGATTCTTGTATGTCCTCCAAAGCTCAAAGCATAAATTTGATCCGAGTTTCATTAGGACCTTTTTCTTACGTGGGCTATACGATGATACTAGGCATAATTTAGATTTTTTAGGACAAGGAGATATTTCCCAAAAACCTTTTGATAAAAATCATGGACATGTGCAAGAAATTCTCAAGGATTCAATATAGATCCGGTAAAGGAATTTGAAATAGAAATAAGAAAAATGAATCTACCGATGCTATGATCATTGGATTGGAGAAAAAAATGGATAATATGAAAATTGAAATAATTAATCATCGTTAGCAAACAAATAGACTCTTTGAAATTTCAGCAAAAAACTTGCAGAGGAACAAGATTCATTATCCATTTTTTTTCCAAAAATGTAGGAAAAAGTCGTCTTTTAAGAGAATGTCCTCTTGATGTTAAAGGAACCGATAAATATGTAATTTGTGCAGAGAACCATGCCACGAGAGAAATGTACTTCCATACCGGGCTGAAATTTGTATTTGAGGGAGGGAAACCTGAAGCCAAATCATTGCATGCTATGGGAGCACAAAGAAACTAGCCTCGAGTAAGTGCGGTATGGCTCTTGAACTTACACCGCACTTTTTTTAGTTATAATGCACATCCATATTATTATCCTAACACTAATCACTCTCAACATTGGCAACATGGGAATCAATATCATTATGGACAACCCTCCCAATGTTGGCAACAAGGATGGAGAGGGCCAAACCATTCACACCATCCCTATCCTCGCACCGATGCAATCATACCCACCTACATATGCACCTTACCCAATGCCACAACCGTCATTGCCCCAAATTTGAGTCGGCCTATGCCACCATTACCTTTTCATCCACTGCTTTCAACCTCTTCAACTACCTACCCAACCCATACCAAATCCCAATAACAAAGCGATACAAATTATCCATTCCATGAACCTAATTTTTTCCATCTCGATATCGCTCATGCCGTTGGAGTCAATGATCTCCAATTGAGATCGGGGAATATAGTGACCTCCTAAATGCAGAAGAAGCCTGGTGATTATCGAAGAGAAAGGTGAGGAGGAAAATCCTAACCAGTCTGTGAGAGATGTCACTATTCCACCCATCCTCGTACGTTTTGAGCTTTTTCCATCCTCTTCAAACTGGCCTCCCTATTCAAAGAGGCTATTTGTGGAGAGGAATGACCCCATTCCTGAGTCTAGCCTGGCTTCTGAGCTTCGGAACCTTTTTATAGAGGTATGTTAGGTCCCTATATCACTAGTATAGTCCCTTATTATTGTTAGTGTAACCCCCTTATTGTTATTATTGTACCCTTGTAACCCCCATTTTGTTATTATTGTGCCCTTAAATTATTATTGTTAGGTCGGCTAGGATTACATTGTGACCCACTAGGATTACATTATGGCCCCATGGACTCCTATATATAGAAAGGAGGTTTGTAAATTGTATCATCCAAGAATTGTTCATTTATGTAATGTATTGGAGGTTTCCCCC
This sequence comes from Pinus albicaulis, assembly GCA_034641835.2. Classification (NCBI taxonomy): domain Eukaryota; kingdom Viridiplantae; phylum Streptophyta; class Pinopsida; order Pinales; family Pinaceae; genus Pinus; species Pinus albicaulis. The sequence continues at coordinate 66,313,217 of CM076579.1, forward strand.
TCGAAGAGGCTCATTTATAAGGCGTTGATATCTCTTTTCTTCTCTTTTTGGTGCTGGTTACACAACATTTGGTATCAGAGCCTTGGGATTCTAGGGTTTCGCTGCTCCAAACAGGTCATTGTGGAATTTTCGCTATACCTTTTTTTCTACGAAGTTTCAGAAGCTAAAATTTTTAGGGTGAGAAGCTAAAATCCCGAGGAAGATTGTCTAAAAATTTCAGAGCTTGGTTTGCAATATTTTCGGAGATATCATCTGTGGAAGTTAGGTCTTTTTTCAAGCTCCTAAACAGGTCATCGTGGCATTTTCGCTATAATTTTTTTTTTACGAAGGTTCAGAATCTGAAATTCATATGGTGCGAAGCTGAAATCCCGAGGAAATTCATCAAACAATTTCAGAGCTTGGTTCGCAATATTTTCAGAGATATGATCCATGGAAGGTAGTGCTTTTTCAGGCTCCAGAATTGCATCTCAAAGAGGTGATCGTGGGAAAAGTTCAATAACTCTCTCTTTGGGCAGTGGATTTGAGTGCCGTAAAAATTGGTCACAAGTAAACGGAATTTGGTTTCTTGGCTATCAATTTCAGAGACAAATGACAAAACAGTGACATGTGGCAAGTCGTACAAGTTCGCTCTACTGAACCAGTCTAGAATTAGGTCATTGTGGGAGATTTGACACAACTTTTCCTTGGAGAATCCAAATTAGGTCAGACCTATGGAATTTGAAAGAAGCTTCAAAGGGCTACTACAGGGTTGAATTTTAGATATTGAAGATTTTCAATTACAGAGATAATCCAATTTCAATATCGAGCTCCTCAAAAGCAAGAAAAAGGTGTGTATTGTTTTTTTCCGAATTACATAAGTCTTGTTTGAAGAATCAATTTGAATTGATTCCAAGGGCATATCAGTATCGGGTTCTAAAATATGCCTCATAAAAATAATTCAACACCCATTAAGCCTTCAGAAGGGTCTACTATGACTCATGAAGATGAAGAATTGAAACATGATCTATCAAAATTACAAGAGCAAGTGCAACAAATTTTACTCTCGCAAAGAGCAACAAAAAATGAAATGGAAGTTTTGAAGAAAGGTGTGGAAGAGAAGATGGGTGGCATGGAAGCTAAGATGGAAAACATGAAGAATGATCTAAAAACAGACATCGAATGTTTGACAAAGTTGATACAAGAACGGTTTCCTAATGGTGAAAAGATAGTAGAAGAACCTCATGATGAGAACAAAATCAATGTTAATTGTGATTTGATAAACTCTAATGTTGGCGGGAAGAACCACCATATTCCAAAAATGGATATGAGGAAGTTTGATGGAAAGTATCCTGTAACATGGATACTATAGATGGAGCAATATTTTGATCTCCATAATGTGCAAAACACACAAAAGGTACGCATTGCAACTTTACATTTAGAACAAAATACATTTGTATGGTATCGATGGCTTTGCTCCGTAAAAAAATTGTCACTTGGTCAATTTTTACGGAGGAAATGATAGCACATTATGAGGATACAAAGAGCAACACCTTCTTTAGCCAATTGATAAATCTCAAACAAAGGGGTTTAGTGGGGCAGCACATTGAGGACTTCCAAAAATTGAATATAAGGGTAACTAATATTCCAGAGGAACACAGGATTGATCTCTTCTTAGGTACTCTAAAGGATAACATCGAACATGAAGTTCATGTTTTGGAACCTGATTCATTGGAGAAGGCATTCAGGTTGGAAAGAAAAGTTGAATGTAAAATTATGGCAATAAGGAAGCCTACCACTCAATTCTATAAATAAGGAAGTGTTTCTACGCCTAGATATCCACAACCTACAAGGTTGACACCACAACAATTGGAAGAAAAAAGAGAAAAAGGGCTTTGCTACAGTTGTGATAGCAAATACACCAAAGGTCATAAGTGTGCTGAAAAGAAATTATTTTACATAGATTGTGAAGAAGAAGAAGAAAATGAAAAAGAAGAGGATACACACCAGGAACCAGCCATAGAAGAGGAAGAAATGAATCCGACCATATCATGTAATGCACTGGCAGGAATTACCACTCCTCAAACTCTCAAGATAGCAGGACAGATCAAGAAGAAAAAGGTAATAGTGTTGATTGATTCAGGTAGCACCCATAATTTTATTCATTGTAAGGTAGCGAAGGAATTAAATTGTTTCCTATACCCAGCACCAGAATGTCAAGTGATGGTTGCAAATGGAGGAACTATAAATTGCTCTGGAAAATGCCATAATATCAAGCTAACCATGGGGAATATGTATTGACTAGTCCAATGCTTTCCATTCCTATGGGAGGTGCTGATGTTGTACTAGGAGTACAATGGTTACAATCTTTGGGGACGGTAGCTTTTAATTTTCAAGAAATTTTCTTGAAATTTTTTTTCAGAAGGAAAGGAAGCCGAATTACGGGGTATTGAAGGGAATCCAGGAAGGATAATAAGCTCTAATGTCATGACAAAGCTTCTAAAGAAAGAACAATGAGGCGTGATTGCACAATTATGCTCTCTAGAAGTTCTGACATCAAAATCATCTATTTCTGCAGATCTCCAACAAGTCTTGGACAATCATTCCAAGGTATTTGAAACTCCCAAAGGACTCCCACCTATTCGTGATCATGATCATGCTATTCATTTGATTCCAGGAAGTGTTCCTCCAAACATCAGGCCTTATAGATATCCTTACTTCCAAAAGAGAAAAATTGAACGTATGATTGCAGAAATGTTAGAGGCGGGTATAATTCAACCTAGTCAAAGTTCTTTCTCTGCTCCTGTAGTATTGGTACACAAGAAGGATGGATCATGGCGAATGTGTCCGGATTATAGGGAGCTCAATAAACTCACCATTAAAGACAAATTTCCCATTCCTGTGATTGATGAATTATTGGATGAATTACATGGAGCAATTTATTTTACCAAGTTGGATCTTCGTTCGGGATATCATCAAATTAGAATGAAGACTGAAGATATTCCAAAAACAGCATTTCGAACTCATGAGGGTCATTATGAATTTTTGGTCATGCCTTTTGGCCTTACCAATGCACCTTCTACATTTCGAGGGTTGATGAATTCCATTTTCAAACCCTTCCTTAGAAAATTTGTGCTGGTATTTTTTGATGATATACTAATCTATAGCAGGTCTTGGAAGGATCATGTTGAACATGTTGACAGGGGGCTCAAACTATTGCAGGAGAAACAATTATATGCAAAAATATCCAAATGTTTCTTTGGAGTACAAGAGGTGGAATATCTGGGTCATATTGTATCTCACGAAGGTGTTAAAGTAGACCCTAACAAAATTAAAGCCATTAAGGAATGGAAAGTCCCCACAACCATAAAGAAGTTGCGAGGATTTCTCGGGTTAACAGGGTATTATCGCAAGTTTGTTAAGAATTATGGGAGAATGGCAGCACCTCTAACAACATTATTGAAGAAAGATGCATTTTCATGGACTCCTGAAGCAACTAAGGCCTTTGAACGTCTTAAAGAGGCAATGTGCCTAGCACCGGTCTTAGCTACACCAGACTTCACAAAAACCTTTATTGTAGAATGTGATGCCTCAGGAAATGGAATTGGTGCAGTTTTAATGCAGGAAGGAAGACCCATTGCTTTTGAAAGTCGTCCAATCAAAGGAAAGTATTTACAGAAACCTATTTATTAGAAGGAAATGTTAGCAATACTACATGCACTAAAGAAATGGCGAACTTACCTAATGGGAAGACACTTCAAGGTAAAAACTGATCATGATAGTCTTAAACACTTTTTGGAACAAAGACTATCTTCAGAAGAGCAACAAAAATAGGTCACAAAGATGTTGGGTTATGACTTTGAAATAATCTACAAAAAAGGAAAGCTTAATGTTGTTGCAGATGCACTCTCAAGAAAGAATGAAGAGGTGGAAGCATTGGTTTGTGCCATTTCTATTATCCAACCAGATTGGATAACTGAAGCAAGAGATGAATGGAAGAAGGACAAAGATGTATGGACACTCATTCAAAATTTGCAGCAAGATCCTAGTACATCTGATACATTTAGTTGGAAAAATGATTCCTTATGGTACAAAGATCGCTTATATCTTTGTAAGAATTCCCAACTAAAACAAAATATTCTTTTGGAATTGCACACTTCTCCTTTAGGAGGACACTCAGGATTTTTAAAAACTTACCACGGGGTGAAGAAAGAATTTTTTTGGGATGGCCTTAAATCTGATATTCAAAAGTTTGTGGCGGAATGTTTGGTTTGCCAGCAGAATAAAGTGGAGACAATTAAGACACCGGGACTTCTACAACCTTTATCCATTCCAAGTCAGCGTTGGGAGGAGATTTCAATGGATTTTATCACAGGTTTACCTAAGTCTGAAGGAAAGAATGTCATCATGGTGGTAGTTGTTAGACTTACCAAGTATGCACACTTTTGTGCATTATCTCATCCATTTAAAGCAAGTACAGTTGCTACTACATTTATGGACAGAATTCAAAAGCTACATGGAAGCCCAAGGGTTATTGTGAGCGACAGAGATCCCATTTTTACTGGAAATTTTTGGACGGAGTTATTTTCTTGTTTGGGTACTCAATTAGCTCATAGCTCATCTTATCATCCTCAATGCGATGGTCAAACTGAGATAGTAAATAAATTTTTGGAAGGATATCTTCGTTGTTTTGTATATGATAAACAAACACAATGGGTCAAGTGGTTACCTCTCACTGAATGGTGGTATAACACTTCCTTCCATACTGCAGCAAAAATGACCCCATTTATGGCACTTTATGGATATCATCCACCATCCATCATATCATATTTAAGGGAAAATTCGAAGGTTCAAGCAGTGGAAGATCACATCGAGCATCAGCAAGAAGTTCTCCAACTCTTAAAGGATAACCTGAATTTGGCACAAAATCGAATGAAACAACAGGCAGATCAACATCGCAATGAGAGAAGTTTTGATGTAGGAGACTGGGTATTTTTACGGCTACAACCATACAAACAAATGTCCCTCAAGCAAGCTAAGAAGGATAATAAATTATCCCCAAAGTACTATGGTCCTTACAAGGTGTTGCAAAAGATTGGTACTATGGCATACAAATTGGAGCTTCCTGCTTCTTCGCGAGTACATCCAGTTTTCCATGTTTCATGCTTAAAGAAGGTTATAGGTGAAAATCTTCCGGTTCAAACAATATTGCCAAAACTTGATGAGGAAGGAAAAATCATATTGGAATCTAAAGCAGTCATGGAAACAAGAACTCGACAGCTACGGAATCGATCAATTTCAGAGTATCTCATCAAGTGGAAGAACTTACCCACTGAAGATTCTACATGGGAGGATGAGAATTTTATACAGAAGCACCCGGAGCTACTCAAGCGTTGAGGACAACACTTTTTGAAGGAGAGGGGCATGTTAGGTCCCTATATCACTAGTATAGTGCCTTATTGTTGTTAGCGTAACCCCCTTATTGTTATTATTGTACCCTTGTAACCCCCATTTTGTTATTATTGTGCCCTTAAATTATTATTGTTAGGTCGGCTAGGATTACATTGTGGCCCACTAGGATTACATTATGGCCCCATGGACTCCTATATATAGAAAGGAAGTTTTGTAAATTGTATCATCCACGAATTGTTCATTTATGTAATGTATTAGAGGTTGCCCCCTCGAAGAGGCTCATTTCTAAGGCGTTGATATCTCCTTTCTTCTCTTTTTGGAGCTGGTTACACAACAAGGTACCTTTTCTCCAAGATATCAAAGATATCCCCATCTGTATAAAAATCATTTGGGAACTCTGTCTTAAGAATCCAATAAGGAGAAGATTGAAACCCCAAACCATTCAATTTTTTGGAAGAGCAGCAGAGTTAATGATGGGATGTATGCACACGGAAAAATATAATGACCCCAGAAACCTTGTTGTCTATTTTCAGATAAGTGATGTCCTTGTCTCTAATGTTCTTATAGACTTGGGGGTAGCCATTAATGTTATGACCAAGAAAATCATGGATCAAATTGGATTGATCATATTCGTCTTACTCCGATCGTGCTTGAATTAGTAGACATATCTAAAATCAGGCCAGAAGGGGTGTTGGATGATGTGTTCATATTATTACATTCTTGGGCATATCACACAGACTTCCTTGTGCTTCAGCCAAAGAATCTTGTGGGAGGACATCCCTTGATCTTGGGACGATCATGGCTTGCTATGGTCTATGCCTACTTTGCATGTCGTTTGGGTGACATGTATATTTCCCATGGATATTCTAGGAAGAAGGTCACCTTATATCCACCCGCTAGATCCATCTAGGAGCTCCAAGATACTTCGTGGCTAGATTACAGTAGTGATGAGGAGACTCAGTCTGTCTCTATGTTACATCATTGTGTTGAGTCCTCACAGGAGGGTGAGATATAGGACTTCCTAAACAATCTAGACACCATGCCCAATTTTGAGTCTGTTAGAGTCAGTCTTTGCATCCCTCCGTCAGAGATCATTTCTCTTATTGCATTTCATTTTTAGGTGTCTCATTCCGCTCATTCATCTGCATTCCGTTAGGGGAAATGCCATTATCTGACGGAAGGGATTTGTTCTCTCGTTTTCCCTCATGTTTGTACCTGCTGGGTTGGTCAAAACTTATCAAAATTCATCAAAGTTCAGTTCATGTCATTTACAGTCATAGATGGTTATTTTGGTCGAAGAAGAGTCATTTTAGTTTCTAGGTCTAGGGTTTGGTCTTCAGAAATATTAAATAATGCCCACAGGCCATGAGGATGTTTTCAACAAGTTTTCATTTCAAGATTTTCATCGTCAAATATGCTCGAGGATGTTTCTTCTTCAAAACTCTGTTTTGAAGAAGAAATTGTCAAATTTGTTTTTGTAATAAATATGTATCTTTCCGCCATGAAGTACTTCACATGTAGACTCTAGTCATCCTTTGCCAAGGTTCAATGCCACCATCCCTGCAAAAATCAACCAATTTCATCATTCAAGCTCAGAAATTCAGTGAGGAAACAAAAAGACAGAGTTGTATTAAATACAAAAAGTTCCAAAGTCAAAAACATTACAAAATGGGTTATTGAGAAGCAAAAATTAAAACCATGTCTATATAAGATATTTCTCCAAGTTATTAATCCATTTGTATCGAGAGATTTCAGAAAATCCAAGAGAGAGGTCGATGTTGAAGTGTGGTGGGACGAAAATCTGAGTTTAAAGGGCCCACTGTGTGTTTGAAATCAGCGCGGCGCATTGGGATAGGGCGCGGCGCACCCACAGAGCGCGGCGCATAGAGCCGAAATACACTGTGCATTTTCCAAAGGGTGCGGCGCATCCACAGGACATGACGCATTGGGCTTGTGCGCGGCGCACAGAGCCCCCAAGGCCAAAATAATTTCCGCTCTATAAAAACTCAATTCGATTCACTTCATTTTTCTCCAAGTAAGTTGACAAAGCCTGTTCAATGATTTTAAGTCATGTGTGTTGAGGTTTAGAAGCGAAGACATTAGAGTTTGGTTGGTGAAGGAGTAAACCCTATACGCATATTAAAATCTGTTCCTTAGGGTTTGCAAAGAGGTGTTTGGTGCTTAAAATTACCACCCCATTTTCATTTGTGCTCTCATCACTGTTATCACTGTTATCATACCGTTATCATATTGTTGTCATAATCCCTTCTCCTATTCCCGTTGTCCCATATCCCTTATACCCTTTGTTCCCATGTTTTAAATCCTCGAACCCTATCACTTGCCATCACTTCATATCATTGACAAAATCTTAATTTCTAAAATAGTCAAGGACTGTCTTTATATCCTTGTTTCCACTTAACTCAGGAATGTTTTGCCATTTCATTTACTCTTATTCCTAAAAACTACCCCCATCACTACCACTCATTCCCATATCACTTATAAAATTTCCAAATCGCGAAGTTCCCCAAGCAATGAGTGATTGTCCTTCCACTCCGAATTCACTTGACAGTCTATTGTATTCATTGTGATATTTCCTTGCAGCCTCTCATTACATATGTGGCACACATGGTATGGAAAGACAAACTTTTTTTTTCACCACCTACATATCAGCATAAACACCTTGTTTTCAACACCATGTCAGAGACAGATTCATCATATGAGCAGGGATATGAGCAAGACAGTGACTCAACCGCTGAGCTAAATGTACCGAGGAGGTCTCATAAAAGTGGCAGGCACATCAGAGAAGAGCCCACTTCTTTGGCTCAATTGCAGGCCTGCCCGCTTGCAATGACATGCTTTCAGCAACATTCATGTTTTCGGTATTGTGAGATGATTGCTCAGATTCAGCACCATCAAGAGTTGGTTCGCCTATTTGTTTTACATTTTCGTGATGGTCATGTAAACCTTGCTAGAGTGAACTTCGCCTTGACACCAGAGACCATTTCTGAGGCAACCAGGATACCAAACATAGGTGAGGAGTGGAATAAGAGACAACAGCTGGATAGAGCATATTATGAACCTTACATCAGGCCTGTATATTTGAGGCAGCTGAGCATGATACATGATGGGAGACCTTCACTCCAAATTTCAGAAAATTTGGAGAAAAGTTTGTCATTTCTGAAAATTTTGGTTGCAAAACAGGTTTTTCCGCCCGACGCGCGCTTATGATTGGGACATCTTCTGGAGGAAAACTTGATATTTTTGGATTTTTTATAGTAAATTATGCATGCTCAAGAATGGATGAGAGATTTCATGAAGTTATGGGTGGGCTTAAAGGTCAAAAACACTCCAAAAATGGCCTTTCTGCCACTTTTTGCACTAGCAGGAACCAGTCTTAGGAGATTGTAGTTTTGGAGGGGCAAATGAACTCGCAATTGAAAAATTCCACTTGGGTTGGATATCAGACATCTAGGGATTTCCAGCGAGCTATCATGAGCTCAATTTGGACTTCAGGAAGTTCCCCAAAAATAGGCTCAAAGTGGCACGGTGCATTGAGTTTTCTGGCGCGGCGCATAGAGGAATTTTGCCCAATTTTCACTTTTCAGCTCAGAAATTTGGCCAGTTTGACTAGTTTCACTTTTGGATGTAATTATTGATCTATCTTGATGTAATTTTTTAGCTATGATGTAAATTTTTCATGTTTTTACTTTTTCTAGAGGATTCATTCACTAAAAAGTGAAAATTAAGTGAATGGATCAGTTTCCTAGCAGATAGAGGCAAGTTGTTTGGTTGCCTAGATTTCAGTTCCATGTTTAGAATTGGTTGAATCAGCTCCTAGAAGGATGAGCTCGACCCCTAGAGGCATGGGAAGAGGTTAGGATGGTCTATATATTATATTTTCTGAGGCATTTTCAGGGTTGGACTCTTGGGAATAGTTTGGCACTTCATTGTATATACACTTCTGCATTTTTGGCAAAGGAAAGACCAGGGTTTTGCAACACTTGTTGGGGTCCTTGTGGCTCTGAGTTTTGATGATGTTTTACTCCATGTAATTGTAAGTTCATTGATTTTTTATGTATGCCATTTCCCTTTTCTTTGCTTCTGAAAATTAAACAAATGAGTAACTAAGGTAGAATTCATTAGTTTGTTGGTGCTCTGCCTTAAAATTTTGTTTAGTTTTATGTGTTTTCATCTGTTTGAAGAGGATCCTTGTAGCCTATCGCCCTCTTCAGCTCCTCAGCAGTCCTTTCTATCCATTCATTGAATCTAAGACATCAAAGCCATTACCTTCCCTGCCCCAACTTGAACTCTGCAAGAATTGGCCTCATCCCCAAGCCCAAAACTGCCTTTCCCTTTTTCCAACAAAAACCCCTGAAAATCATTCCAAAATCCTTGATTAATATACCTAGCCTAAAATTAGCACTCATTTCAGTCATCTCAGACCCTATTGATACATTTTTCCTAAGATTGACACGGAGAGAGCCCTCTCCTGTTCTGGTAGGGCTAGCTACCAGATTGAGCATGGTTTGGTGTTACCCTGAATCCCACCTTCCTTCAGCCTAAGGTGGATTTGGGCTCTAACATAGTGGAGACCATACTGGGGAAAAATGGTTTGCTTGTTAGTGTTATTTGTTTCATAAGCTACAGATACAGCCTTAAGTTATGCCAGGTAGCCTTCGAAACACTTTTTCTTTGCATTAGCAGAAGTAGATAAACGCTGCTTCAGTCAATCTCCGGTCTAGCTTGTAAGCGTGACACTTAACTTGTAAATTTCCCCAGTACATGTATCAAGTTCAGATCTGATTGTTGATGGTGGACAACAATCAGACATATGAAGGCTGAAACATTCACCTGGCGACTCGAACTCAATCCAGAGATTCCAGTGCTCACTGATCCATTCATGCAGTAAAATAAAATGGTAGGGTATGTGGTAGACCCTGCTCTTTGTGAAGCTTTAAAAGAAGTTAGAGATCATTTAGTGGATATTGAAATTGATGAAGTGTTTTTCAGTGCCGTGCTTCAATTATTGAGATCTCTGAAGTTTTCTTCTAAAGCTAAAACTGGTTTCTTTGAGTTAGTTGTTGAAAGATTTGAGAAGGAGATTCAGTATTTGAATGATCAGATCCAATCATATGAATTCCGAGATCCCAAAAATTTCTTGGAAACTCTCCCTCTTTCAAAACAAGAAACAATAGAGCTGCTCGTGGATGTTTGCATTGACAGTGTGCAGCTGGAAGTATGTATTGTGGAGCTGGGGCAGCAAACAAAGTCTGGATTTTGCGATCCTATTGCAACGTGCATGGAAATTTTTTTCAGTTTGAATGATAGATCAAAATGTCTTTTACATAACCAGACTTGTTATGTGCATGTATGGCTGCCAGCAATTACATCTGTGTCCTGGTTGAAGCACTCTCAAGTAGCATCCTTGTCACAGTTACTTGAATGGTTGATATGGCATTATAGCATTACTTGATCTATTGGCTCTGCAGCAAAGTAGGGTAGATTTTGTAAATAAATAAGCTGCCAAAGGCAACATTTCAGTTTCCGGGATTTGTTTATGTACAGGTTGCAGTATGTATATTTTTTGGATTGGTATGAGTTGTTTTGGGTTTGCAGTTATTGACTCCATTACCCAATGGATAAGGCACTGGTCTTCTCTCCCAAAGATCTGTAGTTCTTGGCACCTCCAAGGAGCCACCATCCCCATTGGAGCCAATGTTAGAGTTGGTATTTACATCCCTCCGTCAGAGATCATTTCTCTTATTGCATTTCATTTTTAGGTGTCTCATTCCGCTCATTCATCTACATTTCGTTAGGGGGCATGCCATTATTTGATGGAAGGGCTTTGTTCTCTCCTTTTCCCTCATGTTTGTACCTGCTGGGTTGGTCAAAACTTATCAAAATTCCTCAAAGTTCAGTTCATGTCATTTACAGTCATAGATGGTTATTTTGGTCGAAAAAGAGTCATTTTAGTTTCTAGGTCTAGGGTTTGGTCTCAGAAATGTTAAATAATGCCCGCAGGCCATGAGGATGTTTTCAACAAGTTTTCATTTCAAGATTTTCATCGTCAAATATGCTCGAGGATGTTTCTTCTTCAAAACTTTGTTTTGAAGAAGAAATTGTCAAATTTGTTTTTGTAATAAATATGTATCTTTCCGCCATGAAGTACTTCACATGCAGAATCTGTTCATCCTTTGCCAAGGTTCAATGCCACCATCCCTGCAAAAATCAACCAATTTCATCATTCAAGCTTAGAAAGTCAGTGAGGAAACAAAAAGACAGAGTTGTATTAAATACAAAAAGTGCCAAAGTCAAAAAAATTACAAAATGGGTTATTGAGAAGCAAAAATTAAAACCATTTCTATATAAGATATTTCTCCAAGTTATTAATCCATTTGTATCGAGAGATTTCAGAAAATCCAAGAGAGAGATCGATGTTGAAGTGTGGAGGGACGAAACTCTGAGTTTAAAGGGCCGACTATGTGTTTGAAATCAGCGCAGTGCATTAGGATAGGGCGCAGCGCACCCACAGAGTGCGGCGCATAGAGCCGAAATACACTGTGCATTTTCCAAAGGGCGCGGCGCATCCACAGGATGCGGCGCATTGGGCTTGTGTGCAGCACACAAAGCCCCCAAGGCAAAAATCATTTCCGCTCTATAAAAACTCAATTCGATTCACTTCATTTTTCTCCAAGTAAGTTAAAAAAGCGTGTTCAATGATTTTAAGTCATGTGTGCTGAGGTTTAGAAGCAAAGACATTAGAGTTTGGTTGGTGAAGGAGTAAACCCTATACCCATATTAAAATCTGTTCCTTAGGGTTTGCAAAGAGGTGTTTGGTGCTTAAAATTACCACCCCATTTTCATTTGTGCTCTCATCACTGTTATCACTGTTATCATACCATTATCATATTGTTGTCACGATCCCTTCTCCTATTCCCGTTGTCCCATATCCCTTATACCCTTTGTTCCCATGTTTTAAATCCTCGAACCCTATCACTTGCCATCACTTCATATCATTGACAAAATCATAATTTCTAAAACATTCAAGGACTGTCTTTATATCCTTGTTTCCACTTAACTCAGGAATGTTTTGCAATTTCATTTACTCTTATTCCTAAAAACTACCCCCATCACCACCACTCATTCCCATATCACTTATAAAATGTCCAAATCCCGAAGTTCCCCAAGCAGTGAGTGACTGTCCTTCCACTCTGAATTCACTTGACAGACTATTGTATTCATTGTGATATTTCCTTGCAGCCTCTCATTACATATGTGGCACACTTGGTATGGAAAGACAAACTTTTGTTTTCACCACCTACATATCAGCATAAACACCTTGTTTTCAGCACCATGTCAGAGACAGATTCATCATATGAGTAGGATATGAACAAGACAGTGACTCAACCGTCGAGCTAAACATACCGAGGAGATCTCATAAAAGTGGCAGGCACGTCAGAGAAGAGCCCACTTCTTTGGCTCAATTGCAGGCTTGCCTGCTTGCAATGACATGCTTTTAGCAACATTCATGTTTTCGGTATTGTGAGATGATTGCTCAGATTCAGCACCATCAGGAGTTGGTTCGCCTATTTGTTTTACATTTTCGTGATGGTCATGTAAACCTTGCTGGAGTGAACTTCACCTTGACACCAGAGACCATTTCTGAGGGAACCGGGATACCAAACATAGGTGAGGAGTGGAATAAGAGACATCAGCTGGATAGAGCATATTATGAACCTTACATTAGGCCTGGATATTTGAGTCAGCTGAGCATGAGACATGATGGGAGACCTTCACTCCAAATTTCAGCAAATTTGGAGAAAATTTTGTCATTTTTGAAAATTTTGGTTGCAAAACAGGTTTTTCCACCCGACGCGTCGCGCCACCCGACACGCGCTTATGATTGGGACATCTTCTGGAGGAAAACTTGGTATTTTTGGGTTTTTTATGGTAAATTATGCATGCTCAAAAATGGCTGAGAGATTTCATGAAGTTCTGGGTGGGCTTAAAGGTCAAAAACACTGCAAAAATGGCCTTTCTGCCACTTTTTGCACCAGCAGAAACCAGTCTTGGGAGATTGCATTTTTGGAGGGGCAAATGAACTCCAAATTGAAAAGTTCCACTTGGGTTGGATAGCAGACATCCAGGGCTTTCCAAAGATCTATAATGAGCTCAATTTGGACTTCAGGAAGTGCCCCAAAAATAGGCTCAAAGTGGCGCGGTGCATTGAGTTTTCTGGTGCGGCGCATAGAGGAATTTTGCCCAATTTTCACTTTTCAGCTCAGAAATTCGGCCAGTTTGACTAGTTTCACTTTTGGATGTAATTATTGATCTATATTGATGTAATTTTGTAGCTATGATGTAAATTTGGCATTTTTTTACTTGTTCTAGAGGATTCATTCACTAAAAAGTGAAAATTAAGTGAATGGATCAGTTTCCTAGCATATAGAGGCAAGTTGTTTGGCTGCCTAGATTTCAGTTCCATGTTTAGAATTGGTTGAAACAGCTCCTAGAATGATGAGCTCAACCCCTAGAGGCATGGGAAGAGGTTAGGATGGTCTATATATTGTATTTTCTAAGGCATTTTCAGGGTTGGACTCTTGGGAATAGTTTGGCACTTCATTGTACATACACTTCTGCATTTTTGGTAAAGGAAAGACCAGGGTTTTGCAGCACTTGTTGGGATCCTTGTGGCTCTGAGTTTTGATGATTTTTTACTCCATGTAATTGTAAGTTCATTGATGTTTTATGTATTCCATTTCCCTTTTCTTTGCTTCTGAAAATTAAAAAAATGAGTAACTAAGGTAGAATTCATTAGTTTGCTGGTGCTCTGCCTTAAACTTTTGTTTAGTTTTATGTGTTTTCATCAGTTTGAAGAGGATCCTTGCAGCCTCTCTCCCTCTTCATCTCCTCAGCAGTACTTTCTATCCATTCATTGAATCTAAGACATCAAATCCATTACCTTCCCTGCCCCAACTTGAACTCTGCAAGAATTGGCCTCATCCCCAAGCCCAAAACTGCCTTTCCCTTTTTCCAACAAAAACCCCTAAAAATCATTCCAAACTCCTTGATTAATATACCTAGCCTAAAATTAGCACTCATTTCAGTCATCTTAGACCCTATTGATACATTTTTCCTGAGATTGACCCGGAGAGAGCCCTCTCCTGTTCTGGTAGGGCTAGCTACCAGACTGAGTGTGGTTTGGTGTTACCCTGAATCCTGCCTTCCTTCAGCCTAAGGTGGATTTGGGAAATAACAGAGTCATCGAGCCAAATTTTTATTCTATATTTCAAGAAAATCACAATTTTCAACCTCCCACGCCACCATCTCTAGCAACACATGTGTGTACTCTTGAGACCTATACCACTCTTGATTAGATCAGTCCAGACATATCTTTGCATATTAGTTCAGACTAGGATTCATCCTAGTAAGAGAAACTTGTGAATTTATTGCAAAACTGTCTTGATTCCTTTGCATGGAGTTACGAGGTTATGAAAGGTATCCATCCTGAAACCTATACTCACCATATCTATATTCAGGGTGGAGCCTGAACTTTTTGACAACCCCAAAGGAATATGAACCCAACTCTATGAGATGTTGTAAAAGAAGAGTTACAAAAACCCTTGGATGTTGATTTTATCTATCCTATTTCCAACAATCAGTGGGTCTCCCCAATGGTTTTAGTCCTGAAAAAATATGGGAGATGGCACATTTTCATTGACTATAGAGAATTGATCAAATCAACTCTTAAGGATTACTTCCCCTTTCCTTTCATCGATCAGGTGCTTGATAGCCTATCTAGTAAGAAGTACTTCTTTTTTTTAGATGGCTTTTGTGGTTATAAGTAGATATAGATCGCACCTGAGGATCAATACAAAACCACCTTTACATGTCCATGGGGTACATTTTCTTACGGAGTGCTTCCCTTTGGGCTATGTAATGCCTTGCCTACCTTTCAAAGGGTAGTCCTGGCCATTTTTGCTAACATTAAGTGTGTGGAAAACAATATGGATAACTTTTCTGTGTTTGGTGATTCATTTTAGGAGGCCCTAAAAAATACAGAAAAGGTGCTTCTTCATTGCCAAGAAGCCCATATTGCCTTGAGTGATATAAACTACAGATCAATGTGTAGGGCAGAAGTATTTATTGGCCATCTTATTTCAGACAAAGGTGTCCAGGTTAACTCCACAAAGATAGAAATTATTCTGAATCTTCCTGAACCCAAAACTCAAAGGGAAGTGAGAGGTTTCCTAGGACATGTGGGCTACTATAGGAGATTCATTGAGAAATTTTCTAGGATAGTTGCCCCCCTTTTCCGAATTTAAGCTACGGACATTGATTTTTCTTGGTCCACAACTTTCCAATAGTCCTTTGAGACATTGAAGGAAAAACAGTACAGGCACTAGTTTTGAGAGGACCAAACTGGTCCCTACCATTTCATATTTCCTCCAATGCCTCAAACACTTCCATTGGCACAGCCTTAGGATGGGAAGAAGACAAGTAGTCCTATGCTATCTACTTCATCAAAAAAAACTTATCACCCTTTGAACTAAACTACATTATTAGCGAGAAATAGTTTTTAGCTATAATTTTTTCTATTAATAAATTCAGACACTACATTACAGGGTGTGAAATCTTTGTGCATGCAGATCATTCCGCAATAAAATATTTTATGAAGAAACCCTTAACTAGCGGTAAAGTGACTAGGTGGTTACTATTATTGTAGGAATTCAATATTACTGTTGTTGATAGACCAGGAAAATCTAACGTAGTAGCAGATTATCTTTCTAGAGTAAATAATATTGGTGAGGTAATTCCTGTTGATGAGGATGATTTATTTGATGAACATATTTTTTCCATGTCAATGGAATCTCCATGGTTCACTGACATAGCAAACTATCTAGTCACCAGAAATACACCACCTCACTTATCTTCTCATGAAAAGTGGCATATTATACAGAAAAGTGTTGCATATTCTTAGGTTCAAAGATACCTCTTTTACACTGGGCCAGACCTCATAATCTGAAGGTGTGTAAGAGAGGACGAAGTGTTTGAAATCTTAAAATCTACTCATGATGAACCTTGTGGAGGTCACTTCGCTGATAAGTGAACTACATACAAAATTTTACGAGTTGGATGTTTTCGGCCCTCCTTATTTAAGGATGCCAAACAATATGTCAAGCGATGTGATAACTATTAGCGAATGGGCGAACCTATCAAACCAATGAAATGCCTTTATGTCCTCAAGCTATCATTGATCCTTTTGAAAAATGGGTTATTGATTTCATAGGACTAATAAATCCGACATCATTAAATAAAAAGAATATTTTGGTTTGTACATATTTCGTTACAAAATGGATAGAGGCTAAAGCTATTTCTTTTACTACTGAAAAGTTGTTGCTGATTTTATTTTTACTGAAATCTTTACTAGATTTGGTGTGCCTAGAGAGATTGTTTCTGACAATGGTCCGCAGTTTATTTCTAATCTGGTACAGGGTGTGATGGAGCAGTACAAAATTTTACATAGGAAATCCACACCGTATCACCCACAAGAAAATGTTCAGGTGGAGTCTACAAAAAAGGTAATGGAGTCCATCCTCAACAAAACAGTAAACATGCATAGAAAGGATTGGGCTAATAGATTACCAGAAACCTGGTGGGCTGGTATATGGGAAACAAGTCCTTTTTCTGATAGAATTCTAGATCAAGACCTTCAGAACTGCAGTCCAACTGGGACTATACCTCTCTGAAGCACAACAACAACGTCTCCTATAACTAAATGAGTTAGATGAATTTCGAAGGGATGTTGTTTAGCATATCATATTGGTTCAACAGGAACACAAAAAATGGCATGAGAAGTCCATCTAGAAGAATCAATTCCAACTAGGTGATTGGGTACTCCTTTATGATTCTAGATTTAAATATTTTAAAGGGAAATTCCACACACGCTGGATGGGACCTTATGGGGTGGTCAAATTGTTTGAAAATGGAGTCATAGAAATAAAAACTATTGAAGGATGGAATTCAGTATTCTCGGTGAATGGACATATATTAAAGGTATATTTTCAGCCCCTCACTAAAGGAAATTTTATGCAGCAAGTCCAACAACAATCTGAGAAGGAGATGGTAGGTGGCAACACCAACCTATTGAAAATCTGATTCTTTCTTTTCCTAAAAAAAATAAATATAATAAAAAAAAAAAAATGACATAAAGAAAAACAAAAAGAAAAAAAGAAAGAAAAAATTTTCCCTGTAATTATGAAAATCAGTTGGCTGACATGATTGTAGAACGATCAACCTGAAAACCAACATGTTGGCAGGAAGATCAAAATTCCAATAAAAAGGGAATGTTGTATGATTTTTAGATGTGTTGGTTGTCACCAAGAAGAAGCAGGTTCAAGTAGGAACATATTCCTTACCTATGTTTGGGATAGTTGGCATGGATTTTTTATTTAAACAATGCTCAATTCCTGCTGCATTTACATTTTTCGACAGTAGTACAGGAATATTTTAAAGGTAATTTATGCTCTTCTATTATTTTCCATTTTTTAATTTACTGCTAGTTTTCTTCTTCTAATCCTGGAATGAATTACCCTCCTTTTTCTTCTAAGAAAAATATCACTATCTGATTTCTTATTTCCCTCTTTTCTCCCTTGATTTTTTTTTCCCAAATCCCTTTTTTGTTTATCCCTCTTGGTAGTTTCATTCTTAGAATCCCTGCCATGGTATTCCTTCCCATTATGGAAATTACCCTTTCCCACTTCTTTTCTTCCCTTATGGATCGATTATAGGATTTGATGTTAATTTACAAGTCAGATCAGAAGGCATGCTTGGCACCAAAGAATGTTTAATAATACTTTCCTTGTATAATCAGACAATTTTTTTTTCTAGCCAATGGATTGTACTCTATCAGAATTTCAATTTGTACCTTTTTCTCTTCGATGTTACAGAGATCCCTGGTGGAGGCACATTTCGGTGCAGGCAGGCTCAGTGCAAGCACGATTAGTGTAGGCACACGCTTGATGGTGAAAACACATGCAAGATGCAATGCAAGAATACTTGGTGAAAAAATGAGCATTGGAAAGTCTATCTTTTAATATTTTTGTAGACTGAATGATTGCCCCATCAATGGACCATGGCATCTAATTATTTGAATTATGGTTAATAATTTTCTTTGTCACTTTTTAATGTAGGAAGAAATTATTTTAAGTACAAGATATTTTAGGTCATGAAGTCTCATCTTTTTAATGAGTACTGAAGTACACCTTATGTGAATTATGAAGAAAATTTGGGATAGTACGAATTCATCCAAAACCCAACAATTACCTGTTTTTGAAAATATTTTTCATCGCCTGCCAATTATGGCCTTACCTCATAATCTGACCGTGCATGACCGTTATATCGTGTTATCACTAAAACCTCTGCCTTTTCCAATCATCATTTCCTACCTGTACTAGACCGATACATGTGTGCATCAGTCTCGAAGGAATAATGATGGAGTGTGATTGGATGGAAGAGACGACTAAGGCAGTGGGCAGACGGCTCCATCATCAAAAAATTCTTGACAGACCCTTTAAACTCCTCAGTGTGATATTTTTTTGACAGAGAATTGGGGTGAATTCAAACAGATATGGTACTTGTGAGAAATGAACTGTCATCTGTAAAAAAAATAGAGCAGACAACTGAGTATCAGAACAGTCTTGCACTGTTGCAAGAATTAGGATCTATCCTATTTTTGTAAAAGTTCAATGGATTTGATACAGTTGTGGCATTGGAATTTACAATGACGTTTGAGGGAGGCCGACCCAAGGTAGGCTCACTAAAATTTGAGGTCACAGAAGAATCCATAGCTCAGGCTACAGGCTTATTGACCGTGTGAGAAAAATGGTTCAAGAAGGAGAAAATATAGAAGAAAAGGTGGCATAGGTTTGTGGTCGACCGGAAGCTAAAAGTTGATTGGAAGAAAGGGATTTTGCGCAACGCCATAATTGGGAAATGGCGAGACCTCTTGTATATATTGCGAAAGTTTCTTACCTTTGAGGGATGTTATTCATTAACATTCCTATACCATATCCGCTTGCTGTTGCACATTGAGTCAAGGAAAATAATCAATTTTCCCTATTTCCTGCTCATAAGCTTGTAAAAAATGGCGAAAGGTGTTCAAAAAGGGGAGGCGAGTTAGGTCACATGAAAATTTTATCATCATGGACTAATCATGATTCTGGTTAAGAAGGAGATGGAGGTCAAAGGAATGATCTGGAAGGAATTTCTGATGGATTTCTAGGAACAAAGTACAAGGAAATCATCTGAGAAAAAGAATACAGGAAATAAAAGAACAGCACAAGCTCTGACTCCATGCCCTATTAACAAAAAAAGCAAGAAAACACTGATGCAAGTAGAAGAACAACCTCTCAAAGAAACTTTGTCCTCAGTGAGAAGAATGACCAAGAACTCAGCTAAGAGAGAGACTGCCTCTTTGGGGGCGAGTCACAATCAGTCAAGATCCCCGATTTTGTTGGACGAGTCACCACTGGGTTCACCCAGATATTATAATATCTCAGTTCTTGAAGACGAAGCGGCTCATACTATGGTTAATGAAGGTCATGCAGAGAAGAACTGGTAGAGGGCCAAGAAGATGATGAGGTGCAACATGTTGAAACCCTCGATAATTTTGAAGTAAAAGGTACTGAAACCCCTGATGAGATAGATGCACAAGGTATTGAATCCCTTGTTGAAATGGTCGTGGAGGGTACTGATACCCTTGGTGATATTGAAGTTCTAGGCATTGAAACCCTGAATGATATTGAAATATAGAAATTAGGCGGCCAAGACAACTTTGACCCCTGCGATGATGGTACATGTTTAGAGTCAGTTGTAGAGAATATGCTTGCACAAGGCGAGTTGGAAACAGAGAACTCCACCCTCTATCTAAAAAATTGGATAGAAGAGCTCGAGCAACGAGTTCATGACTTGGAAGCATTAAACCAGGCCATGAAGGAGCAAGATACAGTGTAGAAGCAAGCTAAAATGAAATTGACATAAGAATTCAAGGAGAAAAAACAAAAAGTCAAGGTATGCAAGTTTTGGGCTTCAAAGTGCTATAAAAATATTAAAAATGTGACCCAACAGCTTAATAAGGCTCAAGGTAAAAGGATGAAGACAGTGAAAGCAGGGTTCAACATACAAGTTCAAGATTAAAGGGAGAGACTCCTTATTTTTGGATTTTTGCAGAAGGTAAAGGTTGTGTGAGGAAACACAACAACTTAGGAATGGGAGGATGTTGGTAGGATAAAATCATTCATTTTCAACCCCCTTCCTACTTTAAAACCACAATCCTAAACCTCTATTTTATCCTCCTAAACCGTTTTTTCCCTGCACTATTCTAGGAATCTTGTCTATCACTGCACTAGTTTTATATTTCATATTTAAGGTTTATTAAGTACTTAATTAATAATTTTTTATAGATTTTATGCCTTCAATATTCTTGCAACTAATATTTCCTTCCTAAATTATTTTGATAAGAAAATGTATTAATCGTATATCAGCATGGTCTAGTGAAGGAAAATTCCTACACCATTAGCAGTTGACCGCTCCTAAAATTCCGCGACAACTCGTTACCTAACGCGGGCATCTCGTTCCAACTCGACCTGTTCAGTCGTGTTCATATTGAGTTGAATTTGGAGTGGAGGATAGTCAGGGATATGATCGAAGATTGGGTCACCAGCCAACGATTATATTAGCATTTTGTTATAGCTGCAAGCTGATTTTGTAATGCTAGTTGTTATTTTGTTTCAGTCGAAAGGCTGGAATTAGAACGAATGAATGTATTTTTGTTATGGCCATAGGCTGAAAGGGTTGTATAAAATATAGATTTCATATAGGAATTAGGGAGCGATAGCCATGCTACTTTAACTCTGGAAAAATTATAATTTTGTGTTGTTGCCCTCGTTTTGGGCTGGATCCATACTTATGACGTATTTTTGCTTATTCAGAATTAATACAAGGAGCTACGACATGTTGTTTACATTATGTGTTTTAATTTCTTAATAATGCGTCTTTGAGTGCTAAAGATTCAAGTTTCCTAAGACAGGAAACGAGATGGTTGGCTAGAGCCCGACCAACCGAACTCGTTTGCCCTCTTGCTTTTGTTTAGTTAAAGGTGTGTGTTGATTTTATTTGAATGCAAAGTGTGAATTGAGTTTATGATTTATTTCTTCATAAGAATTCTGGTTTTATTTCATTAATAGTCAAAGTGTGATGGATTTTTGACATGAACATTAATTAATTTTGATTCACTTTCGGTCATTTCCTTTTTTTATGAATCTTAGTTTACTTCCACCTGTGATCGTGCAAGCACGTTATTCCTACACTAGTACATTTATAATTCTTGCAACTTGGTTTTGTCGGTTCATTACTTCAAATTTGTTTGATTCCTTTCCTTCATAAGAATTTGATGTATTTCTGCAAGTGAATGTTCATTGGAAAATAGAAGTCTTCCTAATACCAAGAGTTAAAATCCTAGGAATTAAATATGCTTTGTTAACTGATGAATGAACACCGTTACGACACATCAATCTGTGCCTGCAATTTATGTTTTTAAAAGGAAATAATTAAAAATTAAATCTAAACATTTAAAGTGAATCTTTCGGAGTTAACAAATATTAAAGGTAGATCTGGTTTATGTGAGTAACTATCACAGGGATAAAAGCTTGCTATCATACTTGAGTTATTTCTTTCACTGCATTGAAGAATAGTGTGCTTTGAGTTTTCAAGTTTGTTTTATTTCAAAGTCTACTTTCATTGTGAGATTCAGTTTGGTTGAATCATTCTTTTGCGTGTGAAAGTTATTTCAGAATTCTAATTCACCTTTGCAAATTATTTTCATAGATTAGCACACCCTTTCATTTTTCTCAGAAGTAATTGGAAAACTTGGTGTAGGAATCTCTGCTCCGGTACAGGAACCAATATCCTGTTACAGGAACGAAGTGATCAAATCCTGAAGCTTAGAGCCCCTGAAAAAACACATAAATCTATAGTTGTTGAGGAGGTAAATCCCCTCTGCGGACAGAGGCGATCCCTACTAGCCCAGCAGGGGTCTAGCAACAAACAAACAATGTTATGACGCAAGCTCCTAGTTACGAAATGAAAGACTTGGGATAAGAGCCTACCTGGATTCCAACGCTAGATCTGAAGAAGAAGATGCCCCCGTCCTTCAGCCCTGGCAGATCACAATCCTTCCACGATCTCCATGGACGAACACCTGCACACAGAAGAGACGAACAGATACATGCATAGAAACCAGCATACGTAACTAAATATCGGTCAGAAAAGATATTACTCGCATTAACATGATTGCAAAAGGAGTGGAACCATAATCATAGTCATCTATTAAAGTGATAAACGAATAGAAGTTACAATCGAGTTCTGACGTCGCAGCCTCCTTCGAACGGGTCCCCGGTTGTCCACGTCTCGCAAAGCTCGCCAAGGAAAGGGAAACCTCTCCAGAGTCTCGTAACAATGGTCTCCTTGCTTAATGGGCCTTAAGGGAAAGAAGGGATTCTTTACAACACAAAGGCACTTGGGAATAGGGAGATGCAAAGCTTCAGCACTTCAAGACTAGCTTGCCATGGATCTGAGCAAGCTTATATAGATGGGGAAGGAGGGAGTTGGGATCCCTATTATTATGGGATTGGCCCTATCAACAAGGAAGGTTCCATAGAAGGTGGCAAAACCACTTCCCTTCCATAGAACTCCCCTAGCCAAACCTCCCAACTCAAGATAGGCAATGGTTGTGAGTTTGTTTGAACTCAACTTCCGCCATCCATATTTAAAAAACAGTCCCTAAAATGGGTGGCGCGATTGCTGCTCTATGACAGAGCGCCAAGTGGCGCGACCTATTTACAGGATTTCCCTGATTGGCGCGAGAACTGAACTGTCTACCCGCGCCAATGCAAAAAGAGCTGTTTTTCATGAGTTTTGCAAGGAGATGTCTCAAGGGAAAATAAAGCTCATGCTCAGAGGGATGCATTGATGATGTTTTCAAAGCATGACAATGTTCACAGGTCACGGAATGGGTCCTCCATTGTGCGGGATGGGGAATGGTAAGGACGGTGACAAATTACTGTGTAACAGATGCCCCCTAAAGCATGAGACCCGAGAGAGAGAGGGGTGAAATGCTTTACGAGAACATGTGCAACCGAAGGTCCGCCGTCGGAAAACCTGCACAGAAAGATACAACTGATATCTCAAGTACATGATGTATATATATGGTATGGGCGCAGCCATCCGAAACAGAGTGTGCTATAATCCGGATCCAGGGTATGGGCGCAGCCATCCAACTAAGATCAAACAAATAGACTCAGGTATGGTCGCAGCCATCCAATCAGTGAGTCATGTACATAATGATAATAATCCACAATCGCAACCTGGATTACAACAGACACAATCCAGGGTCTTGCGCTCCATCTCGACCCAAACAAGTACAAGTTCGCGCATGTGAATATGTGAGCTGATGTCGAACATGCAAGAACATCGTCTGATTACCAGCCAATGATGAAAGTTGTTAACAGACGCGAGAGAAACCACCAATAATGACGATGGTCCTCAAGGTACTACAGGTACAATCTACGGCGTGTGAATAAATGAGCTGACGTCGAACACCCGCAGAATCATCCGATCGGAGGCCAATAATGAAAACCTCTCGTCGAATGCGACGAACCTGCCATTAATGCATGCAGGCTCCAAGGTACCATCAGGAGTCTCTAGACCAACTTCCCGGATAATGAGTTGAAGTCGACAGGAAGTGACCTTGATCGAAGGTGGGCCATAATGATTCCCACATCATCGACACGAGACAGAGGAACATAATGTTTTGTTGTGAATCAGGATCATATGAGAAACAGAGGAAGGTTGATATTCACAGAGGCCAACTTCTCTTGAACATATAAACGGCACGACAATGGACTTGGCAGTATTTGACGTCAACAGATCAAAGGTCATGGCGACGAGGCAGTGAACAGATGAGAGGTCAAAAGAGATTACCCAAACCCATGGAAGCAAAGTGAAGCAACGAGATGAGATGTCCCCAACCCGACACGAATGCAGACAAGTGCCATGTTCAAGAGCGACATACTGCCGACGATAACGACGATGGTTCCATTTTTCCCCCACCATTTCCGGCGAGTACCCCAATTATTTTTGATGACAAGCTTGAAGGGGATAGCATATGCTTGTAATATAAGTCCGCCCTTCGGGCGAATCCATCCTAGTGCATTTAACGAGTCCTAGGAAGGAGAAACTCGGAGAACGTCATTGCGACGGAATCCAATGTCATCAGGGTTTAACGAGTCTGACAAAGGAAGAACTCGGCGTCTTTTCATGTTTAGAGAGTTTGAAAAGACAACAGAAAAGAAAACTCCACAGGTCCCTTTTCGTAAATAGTTCCCCAGATCCGAAAAGGTAGAAAACAATATCCGGAAAAACCTCCTAGTCGCGATAGGCTAGGGTATTCCTTTTTCGTAATCAATCCATCCCAGCCCAAAAAAGGGTTAAACTTATACTGGGTGGATGTCGATTCGTGTCCATTTTAACGAGATCGAAACGACAAGGGCCTCGGCGATCTTTTCATATTTAGAGAGTCAGAAAAGAGCTGAAAGATGACTCCAGAGTGACTTTTTCGTGTATTTACCGAGTCCGAAAAAAGTATAAAATACAACTCGTTTCCACCTTCTAAGTCGCAAAAACCTGTCACTGCACATACCCAACAAGCGTAAAATCCATTTTCGACATAATACATGCAAATATTTGACAAGAAATAACTTTAAAAACTCATTTTAACGTCGAAAAGTTATAAATATGTCCAATGGTAAAAAAATAAAATTACTTTTTACTATTTACCTTGTGGAGAGTGGTAGTGGTCCATTTGGAGCAGAATCTTCTGACGGCGATTGCGACCGATCCAGGCAACCATTCAGCGTCTCGTCTGTGACAGGTAAGAGGCGCTCCTTTTCTCTTTCTTTCCATGTATTTTTTAATGAATTCCCTTAAAAAACCAGCTCGGTAAGGGCACTCTTGAATTTTTAGGGCCGGCCCAAGTGGCGCGGGTATCGGGCACGGACCCGCGCCACTGAGCTCTTTTTATCAAAGGGCCCGCGCCACGTGGCGCGACTGTCAGCAAAACAGTCGCGCCAGCGGCGCAACCCAAATTTCCGCCTAAAAAACCCCTATTTATGCCAAATTTTTTGAATTTTTGAGCTTACAGAAGATCTAATTAAGGGCTTTGAACCATGTGAATGCAGATAAACAGTCAGAATGGTGATTGAATGGAAGGAACGGGAACACGGAGATGAGGACGAAGAGGCCATGAAAAATGAGAATTGCATGAATGCTCTAAGGGATTGTGGCTTAAAGAAATTCTTCCTCACGCCATGCTTACGAGCTCAGCCTGAGCTCCTCCAATATTTGATCAACCTCTGGGATGAAAATGACCAGGTATTCAGAATACGAGACCAGGTGTTGGAATTGGAGGTCACCGACATTTACTTTGTTACCGGATTATCTCGCAGGGGTCCAATCCCTGTACTGACTGGGAGCAGACCATCAGGGGAGAAGATGGAAGAAGTAATGGCGCGGGTGTGCCGTGGGGCACAAACAGGAACAGGGAGTAAGAAGGTGTACATCTCGACCATCCCCGACCTAGCACTGAGAGTTGTACTCCACACCATTACGCGGGCCGCTGGATCGCAGGCACCGCACGAGGCTACAAAGACTCAACTCTTACTGGCCTCAGAATGCATGGGTCCCCGACTGTATGACTGGGCAACAGCTGTCACCATTAACATGAAAAGGCAGCTCACAAAGTGCAAAAAGGGAAAACTGAAGCAGTTTGGGTATGGTTCCATCTTGGTGTCGTTCATTCTGGAACGCATACCAACCTTCCAGGGCCAAGAGGCCCCCGTGGCGAGTCCAGTACCACGAGAGCCGAGAATGGCTCGCTGGGCAGCACTGATGCCCAGATCTGGAGGCGGGCAACAGATGTCCTGGAAGCCCGAGTTCTTCAGATGGATACGGCGCCAACTGATCGTTGTGGAAGATTGGCCTTATGCAGGAACTGACTTTACAGGGGACCCGGATCTCCCGCTACCAGAAGGAGACCACTGGGACGAAGAGCTGGGTAAGACCTCATATTTTTGATTTTATGCTTATATGATTTTTTATTAATACACAGTTGTCTTAACACAAATATACATGCATGCAGATGTAGGACCTGAGAGACCAGCCGGGATGTCTCCTATCTTCCGGAGGACACAGCTCGCCCCCGAGATCCAGGGGGAAGGTGCCGGAGGAGGGGCACTGGTTCAGAACCTTGAGGGGATCGTTCATGGGATCCCAGACTATGCCCGACTGTCAGATGTACCATTGGAGTACCAGCGCCATACGGTGGGAGTCCCAAATCGGCTCCACCGAATCCTGAGGCGGCTAGTGCGTGCAGTAACGTGCTATCATGAGCACCATGCCGATTAGTCTCTAGGATTTAGCCACACCTATTTTTTGAGAGACTCAGTGTCTCCGGATGTATTAAGACACTTATGTATATTTTTTGAGTTTTATGTGACACACTTCTATGTAAACATTTCGATATCTATATATGCATATCTATTTCCGGATGAGTCTTCTTTACATGTGATGATGATTTATAAATTGCGAAAATGTCTATCTAACACCAAATTTGCTACTGTATCTGCTAATGCATTCAAATGTCTGGGTATATGATGATATGTAATATATTCAAAATTCCTTTCCAGTAATCGAATACGCAAATACAATCGTAAAATGGACGGGTTTCTTACCGAATAGTGCCCGTTCAGCTGCAACACTACAAGCTGTGAATCTAGGTACACGAGCAATTCACGGATACCAAGGTTTACTGCCTCGGTTAATAATTCCAACACGGCGCTATATTCCGCGATATTGTTCATGGTACGTCCTAAACAAACACCTTGCAGGTCGATCAACTCACCAGCAGGATCGTAGATTACCCAGGCTGCAGAAGACAGATTCCTGGTACTGCGGGAGGCACCGTCCGCGAAACCAACAAATGGATGAGTAGACATCTGCACAACTAGGAAGACCCGATCAGCAGAAAGACGTTTACAAAGCACACCACACCATGCACACAAATGACAATCACACACCTATGTACACACACCACACCAAGAAATCATTTCAGGCGTAGTACTTCTTAAGGTACAGCCCATTTCTGGGCTGCGCCAACGGAACTCCTTCGTAGTCTATAAGTTCGTAGGCCCCATTTTTCAAAACACGTTTTACTATATAGGGACCGTGCCACATGGGCCGGAGTTTACCGGCACCAAGCTTATCATGTGCCTGATCGTACAAGAGGACTAGGTCTCCTTCAATGAAAGAACGGGGAGAAACAGATTGATCAAAATGAGATTTGACCCTCTTCTTTTGTGCTTCGATGATCAAAGCAGCTAGACGACGGGTTTCATCCAACCGTTCAAGATACAGAAGACGCTCTTCCTCATGAGAAGTGTCCGGTAAGAGCTCCACAGCTAACTTAAGCGAAGGAATTTCACATTCAACTGGCAAAGTAGCTTCCAGACCGTACACCAGTTGGAATGGCGTGAATCCGGTTGCACTTTTCGCAGATGTTCGGTACGCCCATAGAGCTGAGAACAGTTGGAGATGCCAACTGGATTTATGAATCCCAACTGTTCGTTGAAGCATAGTGACCAAAACCTTGTTCACCGCTTCAACCTGACCGTTAGCTTGAGGGTAGTATGGCGTTGAGTTGTCGTGACGCAGGCCCAACGCAGCTGTCAGCTCCGCCATCATGTAATCACGGAAATGAGTACCATGATCAGTGACGATAGCTTGAGGGACCCCGAATTGTGCAATAACATGGTTGAATAAAAAAGAAGCAGCCGTTCTTCCGTCAGCAGCAAGTGTAGGCATCGCCTCGGCCCACTTAGTGAAGTAGTCGACGGCGACGATGATATACGCATGCCCCCCGGCCGAGTGAGGGTTACACGTCATAAAATCTACGCCCCATTTCGCGAAAGGGCCGACGGTAATAACGGGATGCAAAGGCAACGGCGACGCGCGCATCTTGCGCTGAAAAATCTGGCACGGATGGCATTTTCGGACTGTAGTGATACAATCCTTGAATATAGAAGGCCAGAAATAACCTGCCCTCAGAATCTTTTGGGCAGTGGCATATCCGGACATGTGTCCACCACAGGCGCCACTGTGGCAGTCATTCAAGACTTTCTCAGCCTCGTCCAAGGTAAGGCATCATCGGAGCACCGAATCTACTCCAATACGATATAGGGTATCTCCCACTATGCGGTAGGGTTGGGACTGGTGCCGAATCCGACGGCGTGCAGCTTTATCCAACTCAGACCGGAATGTCGCGGTCTGAAGATACACTATGATGTCCCCGTACCAAGGATCACGAGTATCGATAAGAAACAACGTTTCGTCCGGAATATGATCTTCAGTGTGTTCAGGAAGAGAGTCCGTCGGGAGAGAACAAATCAAATCCGCGAAGACCAGTGATTTAGTTGACTTGGCAGTGGTGAACTCCAAATCAAACTCCTGCAGGATGACAATCCATTTGGAGTACTTGCCCCCCAGCAATTGTCTGGAAAGAATATATGTCATGGGGTTGCAGTCTGAAACCATTGTTATCGTGCGCAAAAGGATGTAATGGCGAAAGCGCTGTACAGCGTGTACGGCTGCTAAGGCCAACTTCTCAACATGTGCATAACGCGTTTCCGGGTCGAGAAGGTTCCGAGAGAGGTAATAAACAACATGTTCATCACCGTTCTCGTCATCCTGCACCAAGACCATGGCGATGGTGCTTAATGCGGCGGCTAGATACAAAGTAAAGTCGCGCTGGTAGTCCGGAGGACGAAGCAACGGAGCATTGACTAGCAATGTCTTCAGCTTCTCAAAGGATTCTTGAGCGATTTCGTCCCAATGAAAGGGAACATTCCGCTTTAACAAACGAGTGAATCCTTTGGCCACCTCGGCGTAGTTCGGGATGAAGCGCCTAAGAAAATTCGCTTTCCCTTGCAGACTCTGCAACTGATAAAGGGAGGAGGGTGACGGGAGATTTATAATGGCCTCAACCTTCAGAGGGTCGAGGCGAATTCCGTCTTTCGAGACTATGAAGCCTAAAAGACGGCCAGAGTCGACGCAGAAGACGCACTTATGAGGATTCAGCCTAATATTGTAGCGTCTGCAGCGAAGAAATATCTGGCGAAGATGTTCCGGATGATCCTCTCGCTTACCCGAATGGGCAGGCAAGTCGTCCAGATAAGGCCGGACAATATGGCGAATATCATGAAAAGCATATGACATAGCACGTTGAAACGTGGCGCCAGCGTTCTTTAAGCCGAACGGGAGTTTTTTATATGCAAAAGTGCCCCACGGACAGATGAATGTGGTCTTATGTTGATCCTCAGGTGCAATGTTAATTTGGTTGTAACCTGAGAAACCGTCCATTAAGGAGTAGATCTCACTTCCGGCGCAATCGTCGATAATCTGATCGATAAACGGAGTGGGATAATTGTCCTTCGGACAGGCGCGATTGATATCGCGATAATCTACACAGACTCGAATGGTACCCTGCTTTTTATCGACAGGGACGATATTGGACACCCATTCTGTAAGGGGGATAGGATAAATAAACCCCGCGTTCAGAAGTTTTTCAACCTCTGCCTTGATAGCGGCGACTTTCCGAGGATGCATGGGACGCAAGCGTTGGCGCACGGGCTTCGCACCCGGATAGGTTGGAATCTCGTGTACGACAATACTAGGATCAATTCCCGGCATTTCCTCGTAGGACCATGCAAAAACATCTCTGAACTCTTTGAAAAGTTCCGTATAGACCTGGATCTCTTCGGGAGAACAGGTCACACCCACGTGAATGTTCTCAACAATCCCTGGTTTAACAGAGATGTTGACAGGAACCGTTTGAGTAATGTTACTCAGATTGCCTTCCGAAAAGACCTCATGCGTCAAGATCGGTGTTTGAAGAGGAGGGGAAGGAACCTGAGTAGCATAGCGCTCGAGACAATCCGTCATTGCCCCCAAGCTAGGCATAAACGAGGAACTATGATGCCCATCGCCCCAAGGTAGCTCCTCCAGAGACATAGTTTCAATTATAGCCTCATCTGAGGGAAAAGTCTCTCTAAGAGGATCAGGCGAATCAGCCTGACCAAGCCAGGGGGATTGTGAGTAGACGTCAAGAGCCATGCTCATCGGAGCATGCCGAGGAGGTGGAGGGTCCGATGCAGCAACAATCTCACAGTAGCTGATCTCTACTGGCGTTAAAGGCATGGACTCTCCAAACTCATATACCTGCTCAGGTGTAGGAATCAGCCAGGGGTCATCAGTCCTGGACAACATGTTGACTTGAGCGGTATTCGGTGGCGGCACAGGGAAAATACCCATGAGGACCGGGTCTTTGAAAAGACCAGGTCCTATGCTGTCTGGTGGATTCGGAATTTGATCCACATACGGCACGTTGTTCTCGGAGCTCGAGGTAAAAAATGACAACTGGTCTACTGTCACAATCTTGCCCTCGTGAGGGAACTTGATGAATCGAAAGACAGTAGACGGCACGCAGAGCATGGCATGGGTCCAGCTGCGGCCAAGAAGTATGTTGTAGTTGAGTTTAGCGTCAACTACTTCTACTTCCACGTTGACGGTTTTTCCCCGTAATGTAATCGCCAGACTCTCGAGAACTCCCAGGGGTTTAGATTCCCGGCCATCAAATGCCTCAAGGGCATTGGGAGATGACGATAAAGTTGGGGAACCGATGGCTCTCCAACAAGCGGAGGACATAACACAAGTAGATGCACCCTCATCTACGACGGCTCTATGAACGTCCAGGCCGTTAATCCTGACTTGAATAATCAAAGCGATTTGATGTGGAAGCCGGGGAGTAAAATTCTCCAGATCAAAGGTGAGAAGGCTCGAATCGGCGGGGTCACTACCACCGATGGCAGACAGCAAAGCCTTCCGTTGTGAAGGACAACTTTGAAGAACCTCAAGTGCAGACATGGCACATGGCGCCTGGGCCAGATCCTCAACGATGCTATAATGTTGAGCGGCGCGGGCGTTTGGATTATAAGAGGATCTCCGAAGAACACCCTTGGGAGGTGGCTTCACAACGGATTCGAGAGTCGGCTTCTCAATTTCCAATGAACCAGAAGCAGATGCGGGAGGCGGTCCATCCGCCACTGCCTTCCCGGGTGCCTGCTGCTGATTATTGTAATCCTTAGACCTCGTAGCGATAGTGATAGGTGCATTAGTCTTCATCATGAAAACTTGAGACCCAAACGGTACAGATGATGAACCTTGTTCGACCATCTGGGTCTGCTGAGATGGAAATGGCTCTTTTAAAACAGCCGGAGTTCCTTTCGAGCCTTTAAGAAGTTGACTGACTTCGGATCGTCTTGGACAATCCTTAGTGTAATGGTCACCTTCACAGATGAGGCAAGGAAATTTCGGCTTACGTTGTGAGCCATCCTCAGACCGAGATTTAGATTCCGGTTTTGGGGCATCAGATCTTGATTTGCCTTTGCCCTTCTTCTTCCCCTTGGAGGATTTGTCCGCAGGATTGGCCTGGACGGCATTTACCTCCGCGGTTTTACCAGAATCGGATGAGGCGGGATTGGCAGAGGGATTATTGGAAGAATTAGCCTTCTGCCTCCCATTCGAAGACTTCTTCGAATTTCGAGAAACGGAACCAATGACACCATCCACGGAAGGGGTGGGTTGGGTCTTTTTGGCTCCGGGCCGTGGTGCATCAGGCAGGATGTCATAAAGCGTGCCAGATTGTGAATAAACAAGATCCAAGTACTGGGCACGCGCGATAGCTTGTTCCTCCGTCACACACGCTCCCATTGCGATATCCCGAGCGATTTTGTTCACAAAGGAGGTGGTGAACCAGTGAGTCAAAATCTGATCAGGTATGTGAAACTTGATCAGTCGACGACGGCGCCGCCACTCATGGATGTGATCCGAGATGTGAGTGGCCGAGTCATGCTTCAGAGAAGACAGGAGGTGCGTCCCAGTCTCATACCGGACTGGTAACTGGAAATGCGTGAGAAAAGCCATAGCTAACGAGTTGAAATCCTGAAAAATACCACGGGACAGCTCTATGTACCACTTAGCAGCAGCTCCTGTTAACGTACGCTGGAAAAGACGCAAACGAACCGAATCGTCAGTCCAAGAGTTAGACGAGCACCAGAGGTGATACGTCATCACATGCGCCTGGGGGTCTTCTCCAGATTTGCCCTCAAACTTGGGACAGTCTCCTGGTATCTTGGTCGGAACCGGGGGCCAATATGGATTATGAGCAATCGGATCATTGGTCAGCTTCGAAACGTCCGGTAGATCCAAGGTAGCCAGGAACGGCAATGGAGGGTTAATTCCCATGCCAGTCCCAGAATAAGGTCCGGTACCCATGCTCCACGATGGTCGTGAATATCCCTGCCCCCATGGGTTCTGTCCCGTAGGATTCTGACCGTGAGGGGCATAATTCATATAGCCAGACTGATTTGGTTGCTGGTAACCATTGTGTGGGGCCTGATAACCAGGGTTCGGGCCCTGATTAGGCGTCTGCCCCGTATAAGCAGCGTTTGGATTTGGCTGCTGAGCATAGTTAGAACCGTGAGGAGGAGGAGGATACTGAGAGCCTCCAGAGTGGTTATAGTTCGGTTGAGACTGACCATGAGGATAATAACCATTCTGAGGATGAGTAGACTGCTGATAAGTGGAACCCTGCGGAGCCTGGTACGTAGGGCGCAGCTGTTGATTTGGCTGCGGCATTGAGTGAGCAGGCTGGTGAGCAGAGTGAACGGAATGAGGGGGCTGGCCTGAATGAACAGGTTGACCCGAATGAGGGGGCGCTCCTGAATGGACAGGTTGGCCCGAATGAGGGGGCGGCGCCGGTTGCGCAGGCTGCCCTGGTTGTAAGTGAGCCCCAGGTTGCACCGAATAAGCCGGTTGGCCTGGAGGCGGGACACCAGGTTGTACCGGATGACCCGGTTGGCCTGGTGGTGGAACAGAACCAGGTGCTTGCTGGAAACCAGTTTGACCTGAAGCAGAACCATAAAGTGGTCCTGGCTGATACGCAACGTTAGAGACAACAGGATATTGCGGTTGCATCGGTAAAGAAGGCTGGATTTGCCCCCCAGGTCCATAGGCCGGTCCCTGTTGATACCCCGGCTGAGGCTAAGCAGGTTGACCAGCAGGGTTATAATATGGTCCTTGCGGATTATAGAATGGTCCTTGCTGGCCCACAGAGTAGCCTTGAATGGGCTGTCCCTGTGGGTCGTACTGATAGCCAGGTTGTCCTGCAGGTTGACCTTGGAAAGGTTGTGCCTGCAAGTTCTGAGCCTGGTTGTACGGTAAACCTTGAACATAAAGATAGGCCTCAGGAGCAGGGAGACGCAAAATATCCCCATGCTCGTCAAGCTGACCCGGAAAACCATACACGGGAGTGCCGTCTTGTGCATAGTGCGAAAAGAAAGACCGATAAGGATCTTGGGGGAGCTGTCCAGCTCCAGCGTTCGGTTGCTGTAAAAACAACCGATACTCCTCCGGAGAGATATTCTCCGGTATAGCAGTAGCTAGATAAATTTCCTCTGGAGTTGGCCCAAATCTAGAAGCAGATGCTGAGGCAACAGCAGAAGAGGCAGCCACACAAACAGTGGGTCGCACGGGAACAGAAGTGACGGGCGTCGAAGGAGACACCCCGGGCGTAGTGGCGGCTGGCCTCGAAGCAGGAGATGATATTCCCATAGAGGCAGCAGCTGAAATAATCTGACCCAGAGATCTGTATCCCTGTGGCAAAGAAGGACCAGCTGACGATGTGGTAGCCAGCTCAGACTCGTCTCCCTCAAACAATCTACGAGGGATGCGTTGATAGTCATCAGACCCGGGAATTTCCTCACCAGAATCACTCATGGTTGATCCTGCCGTTAAATCACGCAGAAGACGGCGAGGACTAGGAGGAAAAACAACAGCAAAAAACGGTGAACCCGATGTAAGAGAAAGGAAATCAGCTCCCAATCTCAATTCAGACAGAGGGTCCGAAAAGGGCCAGTGGAAGTCAACTGGCTCTCCAAAGGGTTGCTCGGCGAGGACCGGTCCCCCGTCAGGGAACTCGGAAACAACAGGCTGCTGTGGTTCAACAGAAGGCTCAGAAGCCTCTGAAGAATCGTCCGTGTAAGGACTACCAGTAGACGAAACTGAGGGTTCCGCCACCGTGACAAAAGACTAGAAGAAGAGAGCACACACACACACGGGCTGAAAAAGGATTAAGACACACGATCAAACAGTCACAAGCAATATCTAAATAGGTGTGTTATCGTGGGAGATTGATTTTACCACATTGGAAAATAAACAAATCCTACCGTTTCATGTTTTAAGAGTCGAGAAACGATAAAAAGATGACTCTATCTCTTTCAGAGTTGACACAAGCGTGAAAGGACAAGCGCTTGACGGTCTTTTCAAGTTTAGGGAGTCATAAAAGACCAAATGACTGCTCAGGAAAAACTAGGCACAAAGGGTGTACCAAATATCCGTGAACTGCAATATACACCTTGGTTTCAAAATGAAACAGAAATCGACCAAGGACTTTCCGTACGTGCAGGTAGTCTCCCCGAATGCTGTGTTCGGTGTATCACGGGTATAGGGCGGCAGACTCGGCTTCCGGTGGATAAAGGATTGAAAACCTATAGGGGTCTCCCTTTATATACGCGACGGTACGGGGAGCGCAAGTCCGTGCTAGTGCTGTCTAAAGCCAACAGGCGAACGACAGCTGCTAGGTTTAACGACGCCGAAACACGTCTCTAGCCTAGACCTTCTAAATATGTTGCGTTAAGTTCCAATGTTGCCTTAGGTTAATTGAATAAATTTTACAGTTGATCTTCAATTAAGTTTCAATTTCCATGCCTTATCGTATGTAGTGTCTCCTAAATGCAAGCTATATGCCACGATGCAACATTTCGTTCGATGAAAACTAGTTAAATGAGAGTTGAGAGCTTTTATACAAACGAAATGAACGGAATACAAACAAGAATGTCTCTAATGCAACTAATGCAATTGCATACTTTTCATTCAAACACTAATCACTAGTAATACGGAAAAGATGACAATTTGCACTAATTAAAAACAAAAGAGACTATATATTTTTTTGATTTTCAATGTTTAATGGCTAATGTGCACTGAAAACAAAAGGAACAATTGGAGAAATGATAACTAAGAGAGCGAAGAAAACAACATTCACTCAACAAAGCAAGCAACCAAATCTCTAAATCGACCCAAAGTCTCTCAAATCGAAGAAAGACTCGAAAACACCCAATGGACCGTGTGATCTGGGTCCAAAGCAAGGGCAAACGACTTCTGAATGAAAGAATGAACAATCACTCAAAAGACGCAACAAAACAATCAAAGACTGCTAAGAGGGCGTGGAGAATCAATCAACAAGTCGACGGGACAATCAAGGCACCAAAACTCCCAAGGAGGGCTCGATTCACTATGCCACTAGATGCCCTAGGGCTCAAATCGTGAAACCGATAGATAGAGGCAAACAACCAAAGGATAGCGGTGAATTCCAGTCAAACCAGACTCCAATACACTCAAACAATCAGGAAATCAAGAAGAAAAGTACTGGTCAAGCTCAGAAAGCCAAAAATTGAAGAAATTTAAAAAAGTCACAGGGGTGGCGCGACTGTGGCCTTGAAACTAGCGCTAGAGGCCGAGTGGCGCGAGACAGACAAATGCAACACGCGCCAAGTGGCGCGACTGTCAGGTAAAAACCCGCGCCAGTCGAGTTCTTCAATGAAAATTAAAAAACAAGCTAATCTGTAAAGAGACCAACACAAGCTAAGCAAACCAAGAGGCTAAAATAATGAAAGAATCCAACCCAGAAGGTTCATCAAGCAAGGAGAAACAATCAAAGCGAACCAATCCTAAACGGGACAAGGAAAACCGGACGATCCCCAGCGGAGTCGCCAATTTGTTGAGGAGGTAAATCCCCTCTGCGGACAGAGGCGATCCCTACTAGCCCAACAGGGGTCTAGCAACAAACAAACAATGCTATGACGCAAGCTCCTAGTTACGAAATGAAAGACTTGGGATAAGAGCCTACCTGGATTCCAACGCTAGATCTGAAGAAGAAGATGCCCCGTCCTTCAGCCCTGGCAGATCACAATCCTTCCACGATCTCCGTGGACGAACACCTGCACACAGAAGAGACGAACAGATACATGCATAGGAACCAGCATACGTAACTAAATATCGGTCAGAAAAGATATTACTCGCATTAACATGATCGCAAAAGGAGTGGAACCATAATCATAGTCATCTATTAAAGTGATAAACGAATAGAAGTTACAACCGAGTTCTGACGTCGCAGCCTCCTTCGAACGGGTCCCCGGTTTTCCACGTCTCGCAAAGCTCGCCAAGGAAAGGGAAACCTCTCCAGAGTCTCGTAACAATGGTCTCCTTGCTTAATGGGCCTTAAGGGAAAGAAGGGATTCTTTACAGCACAAAGGCACTTGGGAATAAGGAGATGCAAAGCTTCAGCACTTCAAGACTAGCTTGCCATGGATCTGAGCAAGCTTATATAGATGGGGAAGGAGGGAGTTGGGATCCCTATTATTATGTGATTGGCCCTATCAACAAGGAAGGTTCCATAGAAGGTGGCAAAACTACTTCCCTTCCATAGAACTCCCGTAGCCAAACCTCCCAACTCAAGATAGGCAGTGGTTGTGAGTTTGTTTGAACTCAACTTCCACCATCCATATATAAAAAACAGTCCCTAAAATGGGTGGCGCGATTGCTGCTCTATGACAGAGCGCCAAGTGGCGCGACCTCTTTACAGGATTTCCCTGAGTGGCGCGAGTACTGAACTGTCTACCCGCGCCAATGCAAAAAGAGCCGTTTTTCATGGATTTTGCAAGGAGATGTCTCAAGGGGAAATGAAGCTCATACTCAGAGGGATGCAATGATGATGTTTTCAGTGCATGACAGTGTTCACAGGTCACATTATGGGTCCTCCATTGTGCGGGACGGGGAATGGTAGGGACGGTGACAAATTACTGTGTAACAATAGTATAAGTGTAAAATATACTTCCCGCATATAATTCCTATATTTGTACTAGTGCACGCATACTACAGGAGTACAGGAATAGAAACTTGTTTCAGGAAGGAAAATCCTTAAGAAGGGAGACATTTCCAAGGGCCCACTTGTGAACCTGCCAACACCCATATTGGAAATAAACATAGAATTTTATTTCAGCAATCAATATTGTTTACAACAGTGTGAAAGTTCATTTATTTGGTTTCTTCACAAAGTACTTTCTTTCGCATTCCGGCACTATAATTTATTTGGTGTAAATTACTGTGTGATCTTTCTTTTGAATTCTACAAGATGTTGATTAGATAAGTATGAAAAGAGTAGGAAAGTTCATACCACTTCTGGCATTTCCTATGCTTCATCTCTAATTTTACAAAACCCCCGATTTGACAATTAAGTGTTGAAAGGAGTTTTCTTAACTGTGATTCCTGCACCCAAGAAGAACCAACCTATATGAGATACAAATCCCCTATGCTACTTTGTAGAAACCAACCAACAAAGACACCAGTATCCTTTGCTTCTTTGTAGGAACTGACATACAAGAGACACCAATCCCCTTTTTTATGTTGTATGCACCAACCTATAGGAGACACCACTCTCATCTACTACTTTGTAGGCACCGACATACAAGAGACACTAATCCATACTAATAAAATATTTGTAGGCACTAACCTACAAGAGACACCAATCCCTAATGTTGGAAATGTTTGCAAGGACCAACCTACTTCACTGAATATGATTTCTTCCTCAAAATGTATATTAGTTACTTCTTTCACCATGTATGCTTTTCATTTCTACCTTCGCCGGATATACCTACTGATTTTTCCTTCATCAAGTTTACTTATCTAAAAACTTGTTGCTTTTGGCTTCTTCCCAAGAATGAACTTGGAAAACATGCCACATATGCAATTTTTCAAATTTGGTTCTAAAATTTATATCACATGTACCTAGAGATATCTTCTCTATCTTCTCCAAATTTCATAGTCTAAAATATCTAAGAATTTTTTTTTTAGGAAAATTCCAACCTCGCCTAATTGAAGCATGTTTTAGGAGCATTCATGAAGAGTAAATTACTTACATAATATCTATGAAATTATAGTGATATAAGGTATGAAATTTCTATCGTGTGATCCTTAATATTTATCCTTTGTCTCCTCCAAATTTCATAGTCTAAAATATCATAGAAAGAAAATTATAGAGAGAATACCAAGATGACCTATTTGAAGTAGATTTTATGAGCATTCAAGAAGCGTAATCTACTCTGACCATATCTCCTATATTATAGTGAATCAATGTCGAAAATTTTAACCACATGTACATGGAGATATTCCTTGTGTATCCTCGAATTTTTACATTAAAAAACATCCCAGAATAAAAGTTTTAGTGAAAATACCAATTTGACCTATTTGAAGAAGATTTTAAAGCATTCAAGTTGCTTTTCTTCCTTAGAGCATATCTATGAAATTATAGCAAAACATAGTTTGAAATTTTTACCACATGTAAATGAATATCTTCTCTCTAACAACTCCATTTTTTACTATCCAAAACATTGTAAAAAAAAAGTTATAGTGAAAAGTCAAAGGTGACTCATTCACCCCATAAATCACATTTTTTATTCCACCTTTAGATTCCAAGAATCACCCCAAAATTTATTCCTTAGCTCATATTTCAACCTCAAATCTCTTATTTCTTGGATAATGTTAAAATTCACCCATATTCCATTTATTTATAGATTTTGTACGTTCACTTATGGTGTTAACTTGTAAAGCTAGTTGGGTCAGATTACTTGTACTTCAGTTGGGGAATCCTAACAAAATCTTTCATATCTCCTAATTCCTATGGAATTAAAGGGAGTGCCACATACCATTGGAAATATATTGGAATAATGTTTCCAACATATATACAATGCTTCCATTTGAGCTAGGCAGTTGGAGTAAAAATGCCTTCAAATATAGGGTATTCAAATGAGTCATCAAAAGTCCAAAATCAATATTTCCAACAATCTTCATTTTCCAATATATATCATGGACATAAGTACTCTCCCCTTATCTTTGACATAAATGAAATAACATTTCCAACAATATCCCACTTTGTCATTGATGTCAACTCTTAGTCAATTATGCAATAATACTATAGAAATCCCGTTGTCTGCAATTTTCATTATGCTTGCAACTTCTCCCCCTTTGACATCAAGGTAAAATGGATGCACATCCTGAACTTGTGCTTCTCCTTATCTGCAACTCTTTTATCTACAAATTTTCTTTGTGTCTACATATTTTCCTCTATTCACAACTTCTCTTAGTGACTGCAACACTTCCTCTATTTGCAAGTTCTATCAATAATTGTAACTTCTCCCCTTGTCTTCTATCTCTCCTTATGTCCACATATTCTCCCCCTTTTACATGAATGGAAAAGGATTGTTTTTTACTTCTACTTTTAATTCCCCCCCTTGAGATATTAACATCAAAATAATTACTTCCTCTGATTGTTTACATATCTTTTGTTCGCAAATATCCTTCCCCTACCAAAGTTGTGTCTATTTGTCCCTGTATGCAACATTTCCTCTTTTGTAGCTATTCTATTGAGACACTTCCCTTATGCTTGAAATTCCTTTCTTTTCTTATTTTTGGAGCTATTACTCTTGGGCTTATGCTTCCTTTTATCTATAGCTTAACTCTTTTAACATAAAATCGATACTCCCCTTGAACTAAATTTTCTCCTTATTTGAAAATACCTCCCCTTTTTCTTTTCTTTCCAATTGAATTTCACCATTGACTTCACTTTCAAATACTAATTCATATATTGCAAACTTTCCATTTAACCATCCTTCTCCTCCAAATCACTCTCAAAAAATCCCATCTTCTTAATGAAACCTAAGGATATACAATATCTCACTTATCTTGTATTTTTCTTTTATTGATGAGTTATTAGGGATCTCCCTCCCATAAATCAAATTTCCTTTATTTTAATTTCATTGACATATACATCACTTAGAGACCTAATTACATTTTCTACCAATATTCCTAAACCTACTTTTCTTATTTCACGTCCTTTAAAAAGGAATGTGAGATCATCTGTTTGATCAACCATTTGACTTACAATCAATATATTATGCTTTATACCTTTAACCATTAGATGATTCTGATCTTTTTTCTTTCTATCATCAAGACTGATTATGCCTTTTCTAGTAATCCTTCCTCAATCATTATTTCCAAGGGTGGTGTTACCTCCTTTGAATTCTTTAGAGATATAAATTTAGTTTTATCTCTTATCATATCCCTTGAAAATCCACTATCTATATACCACTTTCTATCATTGTTTTGAGAACATAGAGCTAGAGGACATTCTTCGTAGTTCTCTTTCTTCATTATCCATACATTTTGATGGGCCTCCCAATTAGGTAAAACATAAGGTCCATATAACATTTGCTAGGCACATAAAGGTTATGTTGGACTTTCCATTTTTAAATTAATAGTTTTTTCTTAGCTTAAAATTAGTTCTTAGGAAGGTTAATGAGATTTACCATTCTTTATGTGTCTAGTGTGATTATGATGCAAAATATTGAGAATATTTGTCACAGATCACGAGGATATCCAATCACAGAGATTCATGGGACATATCTTTTGCTATAGGACTTGAACATAATTGCCTTAGAGAACTGAATACTCATTGTAGTTGCGAGGTCACTCGGGGAGCATGATCCTATTTTCACGGAGTTTTGAAGGGAAAGCAGTCCTCCTTTTTGTTGGAAAATGCAATGTGGAAACTATCAATTCGAATTTTCCTTAACCTTAATATTTTCTTGTCAAATTTATTTATCTTCTTGTGTTTTCTCTATTAGATATTTTTTCATCAAACTTATATTAAGAGCATATTAGTAAATATAATGGACACAAAAATTAGGCTCCAAGCCAATGCAAAACCCCTCTAAGGGGAAAACCAGGAAAATATCTTCTCTTCTTATAGAATATTTTGCATATGAGACAATCAAGACCCAAAACCCTAGATCATGTCCTTCTCCCAGCACCAAGTCATCCCTCCAAATAGACCTTCCAATTAGGTCAAATTAAAACAAAGTATACCAGAGATAGACCCTTCCAGATCTGCAACAAGCTCAAAATTTCACCCCCCCTGCTACAAAATCTCAGAACTGCAGTTACTTCATATATTTTGGCTCTTGCAAATTCTCTAGAAACTCAAACATGTGAGAGAAAATTCCCAAAAACTCATCTTATTTCCTTCTCTATGGTTTTCTCCTTGATTCCTTGTCCTTCGCTCTTATTTATTCTTCTTTGTATTGCACATCGAACTTGTTGATGTGTTGTGTTAAATGAGGTAAAAATATGTCTCTATATATAGACTTTCCAAGAGGTTTAATAGTCCCTCTATGGCCGGATTATTTCTTCCAGGGCCGACTTGTACTAGGAGGCTTCCAAAAATTTCTAGACTAAAAAATAAATTCCTTTACAAAGTACATCTTGCCCAGAATGGTATTATAATCATGATGCTGACTCCTTTGACTCATGAAAATAAATCCTATGACCTAACAAACCCTAGAAGCATGAAGAACATGATTTTAATAGAACACCATCAATAAGAAGCATGAAATCCATGCTTTACAATAATAACGTTTTCCTTCTTCTTATGTTTGTTTACATAAGATATACGTATTGAAATGAGTACAATAACAATTATGAAGACTGAAACTAGTTACATTTTCAACATTTTCAAGGAGGCTACCAATCACTCATTTTGTATAAATAGAGTTCTCCAATAGTATATTAGGAAGTTAGTCAAAGTTAGTGGAAGTAGTAGAATCCTAATAGTACAAATCTTTAATAGTTTTAGTTCTGCAACTTTTTATGTACATGCAATTTTTTGATGAATGAAAGAAATCCTTGTTTCCTACTCTATTTATCCTATAGGGGTCTAAGCTTCCTTGGGTTAGGGCCTACCATAGGTTCTCGAGACCCATAATTTATCACTGTTCTTTATGCATTTTTCCATTTCTTCGATTTATTTATGACTATTATTTTTATGCAGGGTTAATCAGATTGTTTTGTGAATAGTATTTACTTGCACATT
The DNA here is from genome assembly GCA_034641835.2 of Pinus albicaulis. Classification (NCBI taxonomy): domain Eukaryota; kingdom Viridiplantae; phylum Streptophyta; class Pinopsida; order Pinales; family Pinaceae; genus Pinus; species Pinus albicaulis. The sequence goes on from CM076579.1 coordinate 66,355,875, forward strand.
ATTTGAGTACTCTATTGTAGATTTGGTAGTAATTATATTTTTTATTTAGCATATTTGTTCACTTTAGTTTTTGATATATATATATATATATATATATATATATATATATATATATCATTGCTATTTTGTTGTAATTGTATAGTCCCCTACTTTTGCAGAGCTACAAGAGACTCTACAACTACACATTTGATGAATAAATCATTCTAACACTGATTTCATGACATGGACATGATTTTTTTATCATTTCTCAGCCTTCATTATCCTCCTTTTTCTTTCAAACCATGTCCTTAGCACATTTCACTACTCATTGGAGTGTCTTCTGTAGTAAAACATGGACACCTGTAGTAGTTTTCATTTTGCTTCTGAAACTCATATAAAATGGAATCCAAATCATGGTGAATCTTATTTGATATTTTAAAACATCCCTAGAAACATGAATATTGAATTTAGGATCAAAGAGACCAAGTATATTCCTTGACCTAGTTTGTTGTAGAAATTGTCTTTTCCCGCATAATTAGGGTTTTCTATTTATACGTTTTATTTCGGTTGTGATTTTTGTTTCTTTGCATAGTATAATATGTTAATATGGTTTACCTCATTTTTTTCAATTAACATAGGTTTTTTTTTATGCCTTTCATTTCCTACAATTCAGAATTTTGGTTGTAACATAGTACACTAAAACGATCTCTGAATAACTAGATCTCACCTCATTTTTTTCACCCATTAAAAAAAAAAAAGTAAAAGGATAATATGTATTACATACATAGTGTCAAACCCTCTTAATTGTGTACAAACCTTAGGTGGACAATTAAATCCTGAGACCCTTGGGAGTTGTGGCATTGTTATTGCAATATTGTGGGCCATCACTTTTTGGTGCTGTTATTCAGGAGGTGTCAAAGTAGGTACTATATTCTTCCCTAGTTTATATATACTTCTTTTATTTCACATTGAATGAAAAAAACAAATTTTTTGTTAGAAATTCTTCATTTTCACAAATAAAAAAAATTACATTGCATTTTCATTGCAAAAAAAATTGTAAAAACAAAAAATATTGTTCTATTTTATGCCTTGAAGAATTACGAATAAATCATGAAAGTGCTTATAAAAAACCCCCACTTCCGCTAGCATTCAAGCTATTTTTATTGAAAATGAGCTTCCAACCCCATCCATAAGGACTATTGAGTCCCTCTCAAGTGAGCAAGCATGGATCTCTAAGGATCTTGCATAAAGACAAAGACCTTCACAATTACCATGGTTGAAATTAGGTAACATGAATTGTTCATATTCTCCATTAGAGAAACAAATAGAGAATCCAAGGTGAAAAAAATCAATCCATCTGTCCTTCCAGACTTCTATGGTTTGAATACTAAATATCTTGAGAGTTTTATGTTTGAGTTTGTTGTAGTTTGCATAACTTAAGAATATACAAAAATGAGCAAAATATCAAATTATTCCCTTCCACTCTTAAGGATGCAACATTTAGCTGGTTCATGAGCCGAGAATGGGATAACATCACTTCATGGGAGAAAATGAAACAAGATTTCAACATCAAGTACCATGATTATTATAGAGAAAGACACACCAGAGATGAAATTTTCAGAATGAATCAAGTAGCAGATGAATCTCTAGAAGATTTTGAAGAAATATGTTTGTTGAATTACAAAAGAGCACAAAACTGTACTCTAGATCTAGATTCCTTGAAGTTAGTCTTAGTATGGGGATTAAAAGAAGAAATTATGGAAAAACTAAACCTACTAGCCAATGGGTACATATATAAGCTCAACTATGATGATATCAAAACATTATTAAAAAAATCATTCCAAATATGCAAGAAAAAGAGAGAGAGAAAATAAAGTCTTGGTGAATCACTCTTCCTCCTCTATAATTTCTAAGAATGGGATAGGAGGTATGTTATATGACTTAAAAACTAAGATCTTACATACCTTTTCCATGTATATGGATACATTACAAATAAAGAGGAAACAATAAGAAGCATAAAGGGCATTAGCTATATTTTTCCTTAAATGCACTAAAATACATCCTAGGAATGAGTACCCTTTAGATTTCATAGAAATTTTTTTTTTTTTATGAACAAAATCACTCCACTAACAAATTTCCATCTTTAGTAGGTTTGAAAATTTTATACCAAGGAGAAAAAGGGAGCACGGAGAAGCTCTACCTTTTCAATCAAAAGAGGCCAAAATCCCCTAGATAGTTTCAAAAAGCTATGAACTGCCCCTCTCCTTTAAATACAAATACAAATTAAAATATTTATCCTTGGTGTTCTCCTAATACTACCCCCTGGTTTATGCCCACTCCATGGCCTCATCCTCCCCACAATTTTATTCCTCCTTTTTTTGCATATCCACACCAACCTCCTTAATGGGTTAATTCATATTCCTGATGGAGACCTCGGGAAGCCCAACCACGTACCTTGATGCCTACTCCTCCTCAACCACAAGTACCCAAAAATAATCCTCCAAAACAACCTCAGATTCCTGCCCAATCGAACCCAAATCCTAACAATAAGCAGGCTCAACAAGTCTATAATGGAGAAACTATCTATGCAACTTATGTTGTAGATATTCAAGAGATAGCCTTAGGTATAGGAATTTTCTTTTGGATGCTCATCCACCTCCTCCAAAAAAAAGTATAGAAGAAGAGGAGGAATATCCCATTCATCAAGTCACCCAAACTAAGCCTCCCTATCTTGAATGGTTTACCACTAAAAAAAGACACACCCCAAAAGTAGCTAAAATTCTGTGAGAGTTGAAAAATATGTTTGTCAAGATCCCTCTCCTTCAAGACATCAAGGATGTTACTATCTGCAATAAGATCATCAAAGAGGAATGCCTTAGACATTTAGCCCATAAATGCATGATAGATTTTCATAAAAAGAAACATAAGAACTCATGAATTACATTGAACAAGTTTATGCACCAACATTACTTAACAATGCAACCTTACTCAAAGCTAAATAACAGTTTCCACGGAGAAATTATTTAATTTCAAAGCTCTCAACTCAAAGCATCTTATTTACAATATAGAAAAAGGGAAAAATAAAGGTGGGACTTCAATTTTACACCCAACCATAGACCTATTGTAGACATAATCCATTATAGAAGTAATCGTCGAGCTAATTCCATGACCTAATGGGAAACCATTTTCAACAAACTTAGGAAGAAGCCATATTCAACCCATAGAGGTTAGGAATACATATAACATTGTGTGGTTTATCAGCACAACATTGGGTGGTTTATCAACTATGTTAAGCACTCTAAGAGTGGTTTATAAACCCATAAAAAGCACACTGGGTGGTTTATTATCTCTCTCTCATCAAGAACACATCTGCATGTGGCTTATCAACTATAGATAACTCCCTGAGTAGTTTCTAAATGAGTACTTATCAAGCACTCATTCCCATTTCCTCTTGATCCTCTTACTCTTCTGCTCACAATTTCCTCTTGGACTCTTCCTCTTCTTTTTCTTATGATTTGAATTATAAAATTAATTAATGGTGCTAACTAACACCACCTAGGTTTATCTTTCCTCTTCCCTCTTAGATCTTGGACCGACAGTCCTACACTTAAAGCCAATACATAAAATATACTCTTTTATAATATAGAGTATCATTACATTACAAAAATTAGGGGGAAATCATACTAGGGATGTAACAAAGGAACTTCCAACAACAACTAAACAATAGTAGCATAATTTTATCATGGGGAAATATTTACCATATTTGGGGTGCTATAAGAGATAATTGATGAGTCAAGGAATTAGCCCCTTTTTGTCACTTTGCTATTATATTTTTAACCATTTTTAACTTTTAGAATCCTTCATAACCATCCTTTTCTCATAGTTTTTATCACCGTTTATACATATATGCACTATTAGAGCTACAAAGGTTACAAGAAATATCTTCAAAGGTAATGCGCTCGATATTTTATAGTTTTATAGGTTTTATTTATATATAAAAAACTAAGATGTGGTTATTAAACTGGTATAATTAGTAGCTTCTTTCTAAAATTGTTGCAGGTTTGTTGGTTGGAGCACCTCCAGGGATAGATTAGTGAAACCAAGCATTGGATCATGTAGCAAAAAGCACCAATATGGTTACCCACCAAATATGTCATCACTGTAGAAAATTCAATATTCTAGTTAAAGTGGTGAACAATTACGTGGTATAATGCAAAGGCATATCATTGAACAATTATGGCATGGCACCATGATAGAGCATTAGAACATCGTGATAAACCAAAATTGCATCTTTGTAGAATTAAATGTTGGAGGACAACATTTCGATGGCTAACATCTAATATTCTAATTCATACACCATCTTACAATGAATCGAGTTATATGCTTTCAGTATAGATTATAGCATTAGAAATTATTCATCATATATAGTTCTGATTTGTAGCAAGAGTATTATGAGAATTTTTATTTTATAGACTTTATATATTGCAGTATGGCTTGAGCCAATGGAGAGACTTGAATTGAAATTATTGTATGAACTCTTTATATTTAATATAACTCAAAGACCTGTCGAGTTATATTATCATTGTTTGGAATTCATCTGAGATTTGATTAGTAGTTAACCTTTGAATTTCCTTCAAATGTGTGCTACCACATGATACCTCCCTTCCGCCTTCTGCCAGGATGTGCGGCGTTTTTTCATAATGTTATTTACTTTTTTTTTCATAATGTTATTTCCTTTGTTTTTCATAGCCTAGATTAAATACTATTTTTTCTACAACATTATAAATACCCTATGTTTTATAGCATAAAATAAGTACCTTTTCTTATTAATAGCTTGCAACTCAAGCGCTTGAGAAAGAACTTAAAGAATAATTAACATTTAGAAGTAGTCAAGTGACCACTTAAGTTTATTTGCAGTGTAAAATTTAATATCTTTTTGTGTGTCAATATGATTTAAGAAGATCAGGTGGAAATTTTGATTGAATATAAGTAAAATATTTTAAAACTACAAATAATTCTATTCAAAGACATTAAGAAAGTTTATTGTTAAAAATCAATTGAATTTCTACATGGCAAAGAGGGTCTATAAATGTTTTAGAACCATGATCATATTGAAATAGATTAGATTCAATTTCTTTCATAGAATAAAATTTATTTTAATATCGATTTACACTTGATAGAATTTGAAGTTGAATCCCTGCATATATTTTGTTTTACACTTCGTATGTTAACAAATTCATATCGATAATATTAAAATGTTACAAAATTCTAGTGCAATTCAATTGATCAACATTTTTAACATTTTTTCCCGAGAATTGTACCTAGGATTTTGCTTTTAATCTACATTAATTTTAAATTTAAAAAATCGGGAAAGGCGAAATGGTAAGACAAGAGATGAGAACCTATGCATCACCATAGTGAGGTTTCTCCTAAACCTTGTTTTTTGCATTCTTTTTTAGTCGCATAAATTAGAATGCATGTATATAGAAAGAGATTTATGAGGTAGATTAATTAGAGGTAGAAGTCTAGTACTACAATTAGCTACCACACCCACTAGATCATGTGGTGCAGTAAGAACTAGATCACCACCCACATCACATAATCCCACTTTTGCATGTAGAAGAAGGCATCTCGAGGTGCAAATATATGAAATTACAGCTAGAGAAGAATGAACTTATTCAACATAGTATTTATCTTTCTCTCTCATTCAACATGAGAACATATTCTTGCACAAGAGATTGAGATACCTGCTAAAGAAGAAGAAGAAGATGGAATCTTCTTTGGAAGGCCAATCATTGAAGAACCAATTGAGGGAAACGCTATAGAAGAACCATACTATTTCAATTATGATGATTCAAGAGTTGAAGGAAAAAGAGAGTAATGCCTCATACGAATGGAATTATAAATGAAATAATATTAGGTGGAGGGAGAGGCGATAGTCTTCTTCTTGGATGTGGAATAGGAGGAGGAAGAGGAGGAAGGAGATGGAGATGATGATAATGAAGAAGATGCATTTGGATTTCCTATTAAAGACAAACATAATAATATTAATATGAAAATTATTTCTCCATCAATACATTAAAATTTTCATGGTATGTGAACCGAGGACACAAAAAAATTTCTTTTTGAGTTTGAAGTAATTTGTAGAAGTTATGATTATTTCCAAGATGCTAAAAAATTAAATTTGTTTCCAACTACATCAAAAATGGTTCATTTGATTAGGAACAAATTCTGTAGGATCATGGGATGCAATGAAACAATTATTTTAAGATAAATATAAATATTATTGCATTCAACATGATCTTAAAGAAGATATTTTAAAAATGAGCCAAAGATAGGATTAAAATATCGAAGATTTTGTCGAAATATTTTTTTACAACATTAAAATGGAAAAAAAACAAAAATTAGGATATGATACTTCAAAAACCCTTTTACTTCGAGTAATTAAGGATGAATGGATTGTTATTTTAAAAATTGATGAGTAAAGGAGATGTATTAGATATTTCATTTGAGGAAATTTGTGAATTATGTTATAAGCATATATCATGAGGAAGGGAAAAATATGGTAAAATTCATCAAGACCCAACCATGGCTAGAGTAAGTAAATCTGTATCTGGTACGATATGTAGAGATGAACTCAAAATTTTTTTGGAAAGTTGTAAAACTGATATTCTTGGAAATTTGAGTGAGAAAATTGATATGTTAAGAGTTCAAAATAAGAAAAAGGTTAAAAAAATTTCATTTACTATATTTCGTCCTAGGTACATAAAGAAACATCATTTCAGATAATGTCCCTTAGATAACATTGAGATATTTGTCTCTCACCCGAACTTCAAAGAGGTTGTTAAAGATGCTTGGAACACATTCAGCCCCCCTGCAGGAGCAAAAATGTATCAATTTCAACAAAAATTAAAACACCTCAAACAAACTCTCAAAGCTTGGAACCGCCATCAGTTTGGTAATATCTTTGAACAACAGAAAATGTTGGAGCAGCAAATGAAAACATTGCAACAAAGCATAATTATTGAGGGCAGAACGGAGGAATTCGCTAATCAAGAGCAGGCACTCGCAGATAAGATTGAAGCAAGGAGACTACAAGAGGAAATTTTGTGGAGGCAAAAATCAAGAATTAAATGGCTAAAGGAGGGGGAAAAGAACACTAAATTCTTCCATAGATCTACCATTCAAAGGCGTATGCACAATAACATAGCCTTCATCAACAATTCGCAAGGAGAACGCCTGGAGCAGCATGAGGAAATAGAGAAAGAACTCAAAGACTACTTTCAGAACACTCTACAGGAGCCTCCAGGATGCGGAATTCAAGCCATTCGATCCATAACGCAGCATATTCCTAAGATAATCATAGAGGATCAGAACAGTAAATTACTACAGCCCATAACCAAACAAGAAGTGGACGAGGCTATGGCGCAACTTCAGGATGGTAAAGCCCCTGGTCCTGATGGCTTTACTGCCAATTTCTTTCATAATTTCTGGGACATCATCAAATCTGAAGTTTGGGAGATCGTGGACGAATCTAGGACGATGCATTGGATCCTTCCCTCCTTAAACTCCACTTTCATAGCACTAGTTCCTAAAACGGATGAAGCAAACACTCCGGATAAGTTCAGACCTATCGCGCTGTGTAATGTAATCTACAAGCTCATTTCCAAGGTTCTAGCCAACAGGTTGAAGCCTCTCCTTCCTGGCCTCATCTCGCCAGAACAGACAGGGTATGTAGAAGGTTGACAAATTCTGGACGGGATCATTCTCTCCCATGAAGTGATCCACTCTCTCAAGGCGCTAAAAAAATCAGGTATGATTCTCAAACTTGATCTCTCAAAGGCTTTCGACAAGCTCAGCTGGGATTATATCAACCAAGTTCTGTTAGCTTTTGGCTTCAGTGCCACGTGGACTCGTTGGATAATGAATCTTATCACCTCTCCCAGTTTCTCCATCCTTCTCAACGGTTCCCCTTCCACTCCCTTCCGACCCACTAGAGGTATCCGGCAAGGAGACCCCCTCTCCCCGTTCCTCTTTGTTCTTATGGCGGAAGGTCTTGGTCGTCTTCTCCATGTAGCCATCTCTTCCCATACTCTCAAAGGTCTCACGCTTCATGGTCAATCTCCTACCTCCCATCAACAGTTTGTTGACGATACCATGATCTTTGGACATCCTTCGGTTCATGAAGCCTCTGCTTTCAAGACCCTGCTTGATCTTTTTTCAGAAGCTTCTGGTACTACTATCAATGCCTCCAAGTCTCAGCTTTTTTTCTTCAACACTCCCTCAATAACGCAGAAGAACATTGCCAGAATCCTCGGTTTTCCCATTTCGTCGCTTCCTTCGAAATATCTTGGAGCCCCCCTCATAGTCTCTGCAGTCAAACATGCTTCATGGCGCTCACTCCTTGATAAATTGGAACATGGGTTATCCCTATGGACCTATCGCTCTCTCAATATAGCAAGCAGGCTTATCCTTATAAAATCTGTGTTACAAGCTCTGCCCTTATACTTATTTTCCATTCTGGCTGCCCCTCAATGGGTGCTAAAAAAAATTCGTAATCTTCAAAGGGGCTTTCTATGGGGATCTTCTGGACTTAACAAGAAATGGGCTCTTGTAAAATGGACCGAAGTTTGTCGTTCAAAGACAGCAGGAGGTTTGGGGCTGCGTGATCCCCTTCACAGCAACAACACCATGGGAGCAAGGATTTGGTGGAATTGGATCTCCAAACCACATACCCCATGGGCGCGCCTTTGGCATGCAAAATATGTTGCAGGAAGTCCTAAGGAAGCTCTCATTCGCTTCAGCTCGAACACTCCAGGCTCACTAATATGGAACGCTGCCAAGCAACATAGCTCTTTCATACAGGCACACAGTTTCTGGGAAATACATTCAGGATCTTTGGCAAGATTTTGGGAGGATTCATGGCAACAATCCCCCAAACTTGCCTCTCTCTTTCACAAACCTAAATGGCAGGCCTACATGCAAGAGACGGGTCAAATTCATGTTCAACAATTTTGGCAGCAGCAGCACTCTCAAGGATTCAACATGTGGCGTCCTGCAGAATCCTGGCAAGACAATTGGCAGGAGGAAACATACAATGATCTGGACCAAGAATTCAATCTCAGGAAAATAAGACTCTCTGATCAAATGGACAAAATCAGATGGGGATACACCCCAAGAGGTGTGTTTACCACCAAGGAAGCCTATCGCCTTCTCTATCAACCAGAACAACCCTTCAAAGATCAGATATGGGACCAGATATGGCAACCTCTCATATGGCCTAAAGATTCTATTTTTCTCTGGTTGCTTAGTAAACATCGTATCCTTACTTGGGACAATTTGCAAAAAAGAGGATTCATTGGCCCATCAAGGTGTCCGAACTGCAATCTTCAGGCAGAAACCATCACTCATCTTTTGGACTCTTGCCCCCTAGCGAATAATCTTTGGAAAAGAATGGAGCAATGCAACAGAAGATCAGGTCGTCGAGTGGGAGATATAGTCAACACCATTAGGAATTGGCCCAACAATCCATTCCAATGTCTCTTCCTCAACACTCTTTGGAAGCTTCTTCCAGGATTCATCTACTGGATTCTTTGGAAGGAGCGCAATAGCAGGATCTTCAGGAATCACAGCTCTCTGCTCGACACCCTTTGGAATCAACTCAAACAGTACCTTCAGGAAACTCTGGCTTTAAGGAAATGGCAGGATTCGGACATGCCTTCTTCCCCCCAGGAGCGTCTTATCATGCTAAATTAGAACTTAAACATTTCCTCCGTAGCTCAAAGCAGTCCCATTCTCTTCAAAAAGGACTCTCCTCTCAGTTGGTCGCCTCCTTCCCCGCCCTCTTTCAAACTAAATTTTGATGGGGCGGCCAAAGGTAACCCGGGTCCTGCTGGCTATGGGGGTATCTTCAGGGACTCAGAGGGCTCTCCTGTGCATATTTACCATGGATCCCTAGGCAGAGCCTCTAATAACGAAGCAGAAATGGAAGGCTTATGGATAGGTTTAAGCACTGCTATAAATGAGAATTTCTTCCCTTTGGATATAGAGGGGGACTCTCAAATTTTAATAGATGCAGCAATCAGAATGCAATCTGGAACCTCAACTGCCAAGATCGCTTCAATTTGGAGGTTACTTAGCAGATTAGAACAGATTGAGGAATGGCTCAAAACTCCCAGAAGAATCAATTTCAGACATGTCAAACGAACTGCAAACAAGGTTGCAGACAGATTGGCTAACCAAGGAGCTAATCAGTAGATCCCCTTCTATTCGGGTCCTTTAAACAGTTCTAATGATCCACAACTCCAACGAGACTGCACACTCTTGGTGCAACAAGATCTTTCGATCCCGGATGCGGGTGTACGGGATGCAATATAATTCGCTGACAAGGGGGCGGGTGGGCACGTGGTCTACCACCACCGCCACCCCTTCGCGCTCCGAGCTCACCTCATATATGCCAGCCTACACAGTAAATGCTGCATTAATGCAGCTCCTTCCGCCTCGTTATCTCGACCTTTCCACTGCAATGGCGCCTATTCCTTCGGTGCTGTGTGTCTCTCCGTTGAGTTCCAGTTGTTCTCAGGTTGAATCCGAACCTTGGTTGCGCACCAGCAATGGCAAGAGGTGTCGTCTAAGCTGCTGCATTGAGCTCTCGGATGGTTTTCACGTTTCTTTTGGTCAGTTCTGTAATTTCCACGGCCCTTCTGTTGGTTTAATTCAGTCTCAGAGCTCGCTCTCCATTCCTTTCTTGACTTCTTGGCCAGATTATCCTTTCATTCTCAATATGCCTCGTCTGAGGCCAAGAATGTTGAGCAGAAGAGGTTCTTCTCGTGGGCAGGTTAATACGCCACCTGCGTTTCCCTCCTCTGCCACCTCGTCGGATTCTTCTGATACAGAGGTTGGTCGAACTGCGGCACCCAGCAGAAGTCGAGGTCGTGGGCGTGGCAGATGCCCTTCCACCTCTCCAGCTCATGTTCGCCTCACCTCCTCTGAGCACTTCCATTAAGCTCGCTTCAATTATCCATGTTCTTTCAACCACCATGATTTCATTGCTTCGGTCTCCATCAAATTCAGGATCAACCCGACAGCCCAAGCTCCGCCTTCGGCTCCCTCCGGCATTGTTCAGGAATCTGAAGATGGAATACTGTTTTGCCCCCCGGGGGTCAGTCTGCAAAGTTCTCAGGGTATTTCGGCCTCTCAGCCTGAGCCCCCGCAAGCCAGGCCTTGCGCTCCTTCAGGTCATGCTCCTTCGCCCCCTGCAGATGCTGAATTCAGTCCGTATGCTTGCCCTGTGGTGGAAGAAGCGCCCTCGCCCACCAACGACGCTTAAATGGCTCTCGCTCTTCAGTTTTTGCTATCAGGTACTCAGAAGGGGTTCTTCTCCCTTCTTCTTCACAGTTTTTGCAGGCTTTATAATGTAATTCTCCTTCGTCGAAAAGCAGCTCCCCAAGCACTTCTATCCATGCTTTCAGGCTTAAGACAATGTTTCAGAGCATCCTTCTGTATGCTTGTAATTTTTGTCATGGATTATGTCTGTCTCAGTCTTACTTGTTGTAGCGAGTCTCGCACTCCAATCATCATTTTGTTTTTCAGAATCAGCTGTTTAGGAAGTAGGACAAGGTCCTGGTCTTCAAGGTTCATCTCAGATAGTCAACAGCTGTGGTCTTATGATATGAATGCCTCTTCTCTGGGCTAGCTGTGTGAGGCCTCTGCCTCTATGTAACATATTTTTGTACTAATATAGAAGTAGACAGATTTACAAAAAAAAAACATTGAGATATTTGTTTTTTGTGCAAATAAACATGCAATAAAGGCTTGTCCATATCTACCAATATTGAAAGAAGTATATCAGACAATGGAGTGACTGAAGCTTTGGAACATCTCTGCTTTGTGGCAACAAGAAGACCTTGGAAGTCCCAAAAACTAGGTACTATGCAAGACCATACTTAACAATTCTAGGCCCATCCATAAAACCCCCAAAGTAATTGGAATACACCATGACCTTGGAAACAATTGCTACCCCAAGCTAAAAATAAATCTTGGCATCAAGTTTGGCCAGGAGCATATGGGAAAATCATCCTCAATATTATCTGCCATATGCTCAATATCCCAATATCCGCAATATCAACCCCAATAATCATACCAACCTCCTCCACCACAACAATAGCCATGGTTGAATTCTACTCAACCTCTCCAATTATCTTCTACACAACCACCTCAAAGGTCTACCCAATCACCTAAACAACCACTTCCAAATCCAAATAATATATAGTAGCTCAACCCACTTACAACATTGAGGTACACAATTTTAAAAAATATTTCATTTTTCCTCTTGATCTAAATGAAATTCATCTTAGAATAGGAAGGTTATTACAAAAATATTCCCATGCAATCATTGAAGAAAAAAAACACGAAGAAATTCCTAATAAAACAGATGAAACAATAATACGACAACCTTTCCTACTCCTCTAGTAGAACAACCTTCTACGTCTTCTCAAAATCCTCCTTTTCTGAAAGGATTAAAAAAAGATAAGGATGTTGACAAGGACTTAATTTTATCATATTATGATATTCTAGATGCATTATGAAATATTTGTGTTAAAAATCCCTCGTTGCAAACAATAAATGATATTCCGATATATGCATCAACAATAAAATAACTATGCATTAAAAAACTAGGAAGAAAAAGAAAAGAACCTCTAAAAGTACAACTTATTGGAAAGCTAGTAGATATCATGATGGGAAATGTTTACATAGAAAAATATGTAGAACTAGGAAGTCCCATCATGAAAATCCATATTAATAACATTGCAATTATAAATATATCGATTGATCTAGGAACAACATTAAATGTATTGACTACAAGTATTATGGATGAATTTCAATTAAGCTATATTTGCTATACACCAACTGTGTTGCAATTAAGTATTGATATTTGTAGCTTGGGAGGTACTCCAAAACCTAGGCTTGATGGTTGTGGAGGAGTTGGCACACAAAAGTATTTTATGGGCTTGAAACCCAAGCTTGGGGTTTTGTACCCATAGATGTTTGGGCCAAAACCATGAAGATAATTTGACATGTGATGAATGGAGATGATATAGGATGCTAAGACAAACTAGACACATCGAAAATCATCGAAATCTGAGTTTTCTAGATGGAGATATTGATTTTTAAAGTTAAGGCTAGGAAAATTGTCTAGAGAAGTCAAGTCAGCCTTGACATAAGGTGAACCTTTGTTGGGCTATAATTTTCCCTATAAAAATATATAAATAGAGGGATTCCATGAGATCATTTTACATCCAAGTCAATCATCAAATACCTCTGAAATAGGACAATAAAGTCTGAGGCTAGGAAGACGAGTTTGTAAAGGATTTTGGACCACTGTTGAGGAGTGGATTTATTAAGGAGATGGGATGCAAGTATCTAAGATATAAAGGAAACCTATGAGGAGGCCTAGAGAACCAGTCATGGACTATTTATGGTGTGGATCCCTTGTAAAAACTAGGTCACATTTTTGAGGTATGTTGTGAGGATTTTCTGTGCTATTTTGGTGTGTTATATGTATTTATATGGGATACGTGAGAGTGTTGTTGGTATAATACTGTGAGGAGGTTATTTGTAGGGCCATGAAGCCTTGTGAGGGTCTCAGCACTGAGCCACAACTACTGAAGGGATTTTTCAACATGAACATAGGAATTCTCCTTGACTTTGGGGCATATTCATCTTGATATTGTGAGCAAGTTGTTGTAATGTGTCAGAGGAGGAGCCTTGTATTAACTCGTGGTCCATTGGAGGGAAGCATGAGAGTGGACAAAGTGTGGACTCTGGATTTGTAATTTATGGTCCGTGGGAGTGAAGTGTGTTAGTGTCGAAGTTGGATCCCAGTGTGCACCATCTTAATGGACTTAGGTGGTTTCTAGAGTGGCAGAAGAAGAGCTCAATGGTCTAATCAACCAAGAGTAGCTTGAGTAGCCCTAGACTTGTCATGTGGAGAAGGAAATCTATAACAGAAGATGGGAAATACTCCTAGCCCATGTTCATTGTCGTATATGGACATCCTGTAGTGATAGATGACAACCCTCCTACCCTATGTTGGTCTTCATTGAAGCAGTGCAGGAAAAATATAGTGGGAAGAAGTACTTGAGTAGATTAAGAGCAATAGTGGGTATTTCAGAGTTGTTCATGGACATAGCTGTGAAAATATTGATAGGAGTCTCGATGTGTTTTATCGTTGATCAACTAAGGCACAACTAGTGATAAATTAGATAACTGAGGTTCAATTGCCATATGGACTTGGATCATTGAAAGAGGCGGTGTTGTGGATGAGGAGACGAAGGACAGGCAGGTACATGGTACGATTGAGAGGATTTGTGATTTCATGCTACATCATCCATATGGTTAGAGTATCTTGTTGAGCGTAGATTAGTTGTTAATGGATTGAAACCAAGCCCCATTTTTGTATCTTGTGTCAATGGATGTATGTGTGATCTGAAAGGACTGTATACATTTGTTGTGCTAAGTGTCTTTTTAGTTAATAAACATGTGCATACTTGTCTCCATTGTTTTGCTTAAGTATTGAGGATTGAACCATGAAATATAGGTTATTTTAGTGAAATAGAAGCATGAAATAAGAGAAAATAACACTGAAAAATAGTGTATAATAGAGAAATAAAACCACACATAACATTTACACAGCAGGAATGATGAAGTAGTTCACCCCTCCTGGGCTACATCTGCTGGTCCAGCTCCCAATGGCATGTCCATCTTTCAGTATGCTCAAAATTTTGCAAATACATGTGTTTACAGGCATCTAATGGTTTTTTTCTCTGCACCAATGGCTCTAGAATGCTCCATTTAGTCTAGGTAGACTCTTGTTTCACCTAAATTAGTCGAAAATTGACCCTCCTATCTTTTTTCCAAATAAATCCTACAAATCCTCCACTAAATTTGGAGAACTACACTTATTTGCAGTCAAATTTGGCACAATTCTGCAATTTAGGGGTGTGCTACTATAACCGCCAGTCCTAACCATAAAGGCTATGGTTAAGGGGAGGGGGTGGCCACATGCCAACCCCCGAAACCCCGTGGTCACATTCAACCTTGGAATAGAACCAATGCCGAAACTGTGGTTAATAGCTTTGCAACTGGAGTTGAGAGTGGAGTTTTGCAACCGCGTTACGTAACCATTGGAACAAACATCACATGTGATAAGGGTTGATAAATGTTGGAGTTATCAAGTCATCAGCGTAATAAATTGTAAATTTTTGATGTCGCGGTTGCAATGCATTGGCATATGACTGCTCTATGGGGTCGCCGACAGGTTGGGGCTACTGGTGGGTTGGGATCGCAGGTGGTTCCAACCTCTGAATGATAAGGTTTAAAACTTTAAATATCAATTACAACCCTTAGTAGTTAAGAAACAATTGCAGCGCGGTCGATGGAAGTCTTTTCATGTAGCCTAGATGTCACAGGGTCGACCCCCCCAGACCTCATAAAATTTTATAACACTGTTAAGGGGACACGTGGCGGCCTCAGGGCTGACGACGTGTCACCCTCCAATTGGCTAGCAAATAAAACGTAAAACCATCCACGAATCAAAATGTGCCACTTGTCAGCTTCAGACTAGCTTGAAGAAAAAGGGAATATTCTTAGGAATGTTCCTATTTTTGTTGACTGTGCACCTCATGTGATTGGGCGTCCTAGTCAAACCTATCGCAAAATTTAGATGTTTGATAAATCAATTAGAACACTATATCTCCCTCATATGACATCAATTTTTTGAACCGTTTGCAGTTCTAGAATCAAGAAGATGAGATCTACCCGGTCGCTCAGGTTCGGAACAGTTTCGAGCACTTTGAATTTTGAGAAAAATTTATGAACTCATGATCACACCTCCCCATTAGGAAGCTTTTGGACCCCAAAAGACTTGCTTACCTGTTCATTATATGAGGGTACATCTCCCTCACCTTTCCAACTTCAATTTACTTTTCCTTGCTTGGCTTACTGCCTTTGAGCCCAACTCGAAGGTAGTCAACGCTTCCCCTCTTAGATGCTCTTGTCCTCCTATCAAGAATTGTATCTTCTTTGAGCTCATTTAGAAATTTTGGTGAGAAATATTCAATAGAAGGCAGTTGAACTTCACATCCTTGATCATTAATCAAAGGTGGTTCATACAAACATAATTTTCCAACATTAATAACTGAATACATTTGCATATATGAATGCAAGTCAAGTTGAAATTCATTGTTACCAACTTTCTTTATGATATTGAATGGACCATAGCGAATGGGTTTGAGGTTTTTACCTTCCCCTTGCATCCTTTCTTTGCTTATGTGCAACAATACCTCATCTCCTTCTTAAAACTTGTGGTCAACTCTATGTTTTTCATCCCTCTCCTTGTATTTTATTTGACTTTTCTCAAGCTTTTCTTGAACTTGTTGATGTATAATCTAAATTTTCTCAATGAAATTTTGACATTTGTCAATATCACTATGCCCATCAATTTAAAAATCCTTCTCAAAGATGAATTTTAATGGTGATTTTGGCAAATACCCAGTGTTAGTCATCAGTATTTTTCACCTGTTGTTAATGACTAGATTCCTTACCCTAAGTTTTCTAGAAGCTAATCTCAAACCGTCAATTTGTCATCTAGAAAACACCCCAAACAAATTTTTGTCCTCCTACCCCTTCCTGTCAGTTTATGATGAGAATAATCTCCAGTTTTCAAGCCCTATCTTGTTTCAGCAAAATATCCCTGTCTAGAGTTGTCTTAGCTTGGTTTATCTGCTATCATTTACCCTTGTTTCTCATGCCATTCACTATCCAAAGGTTGACAAAGTGACTGCAACTCTATCCTTGGTCATCTTGTCATTTGAAAATCTGATCATGCCTAAGAAAACACTCAAAATTTGTCAAAATTGTCCCTAAGTTAGATAGTGGTGTTTAGGGAGTTTTTTCTTGGCTAAGATATCCTAGGCCAAAGCCTCTGTATAGTACCAGTAAACCATGAATTAGTTCCCATTTTGCAAAACAAGCATTTTTCTATCCATAGGTCGCACACCACTAAGAGGTCTCTTTGTCTCATGTCAGAAGAAGTTCAACAAAGATCCAAATCAGGAAAAGAGAAGGTTTGTCACTGTCTGAAGAAATATGCTTAGATCAGGAAAAATCTCCATGGAACACCAAAAGAGCTCTCCAAGGTTCCAAAGAATATGTTTTTACATCTCTGCATGGGTGTGATTAAATGATGATCAGTGTACAAAGGAGTTCAAAAGGGAAAATTTCAACAAGTCCTTCATGCTAACTTAGTTTGCCATCAAGGCAAGTAAAGTACACTTAGTAAGAGCAGCAAGTGTACATGTTATAAATCCAAAATATGCCTGAAGAACAGAGATCACTCATCAAGTCAAAATGAATAACAAGGACCGATTAATGCTAATCAGCAGTGCTACATAATATTTCCAAAGGTCATCATCATGTAGGACAGAAGAATACAGTTGCTTCTTATGTTACCTTGAACCTGGAATGTGAACATTAGTCAAAGGAAATTTCAAGGTACCCTGAAAACACATTCAAGGGAAAGTTAGTTCAAAGGTGTCTAACAGTGAGCATTATCCTTATACCAACCACTTCATTCACTCCCTAAAAACTTCACAGTGATATGATACCAAGCAAAGACATATATTGCAGAGCAATGACACAGTTTTGAAATAAAAGAAATTTCATGTGTATAAATATAACCTCCTTCATGAAAAGCAAATGGTTAGAAGCACAATGGCAGAACCTCCTTCAAAAAGAAAAGGGTTAGGAAAACATTGTTTTGGCCTCCTTCATAAAAAAACAGAGGGCCAACATGTTCTTAAGTAACTTCAGTGGCTGCTTGGCACTTTTTCCTCCAAAGGATGAATAGAGAATGCATAGCAGGGTTTGAAATGTTGTTTTGATAAAGACTTTTTTGGTAAGACCATGTTGAGAAAAATTGGTAAAACAAATGAAAGTTCGTAATTTAAGGGCCTATTTCACATCAAAAGAAAGACAGTGACATGATGGTGCTAAAAAGCCTTTGTTCTTATGTTGATGAAAGCATCCTCCAAAGGACAAAATCCGAGGCTAAAGTTTTGTTTAAAAGAACCCTCATCTGAATGGTAAAATTGGTAGACTAAGCTTTGTTTTTAGTCATTTCTACATACTCGTATAGAGAGGCATTCACACAAAAGGTTCATGTTGAAAAAAAAAAATTATGGTCTATCAAAAGTACTCCCTCCAAGTGATAAGTAAATGGAGAGTGCCAAAGGTTACTTCCAACTCAGTTAAAGGACAGAGGGCACATTGTAAAAATAGGTAAAAATTTCACTGTTTGATGACCTCCTTCAAGAACAAGTGGAAAAGGTCAAAACATGTTTTAAACACCTTCTTCACTTCACAAAAACAGAGGATGCATTATGGTGTTGAGAAGCTTCAGTAGTGGTTTTTCATGGTTACCTCCCTTGTATACAAACATAATCAAATCATAGTTTGATAACCTCCTTTGTGACAAACAAGGTGTTAACAACAATCATCAAGCTTAGAAAGGTTTTGAAGAGAAATTTGCAGTGACTTTACAGTGAAGACATCAGCCCTTTTTCAAAATTCTTTCTCAACAATCAAAGGAAGAAAAACTATGTTCAAATACAAAATCACAGTTTCATTTTGTTTTTAAACAAATGATAAGGTAAACAGATGATTTGCATTTTGGTTTGGAAAGGCTGCAACAGTGGTTTTTATAATGACCTCCCTTGTTGACAAATCAAAGAAAAACACAGTTCTTATATCCCCTTTCATAACAACTAGAGTTTTATGGTGACCTCTTTGCAAACCAACCAAGAGCAACATAGTTAAAAGGCTTATTCACCTCATAAAATAGTGGACATATGATGGTGTCAAAGGGACTGTTTGTAATGTTTTTATGAAAAATTTTCAAAATGTTATAACCTTGGTAAGTGATAAGAGATCCCACAGGGCAACTATTTAGGTTGAAGGGGCCTCCATAGGAGCATTATGGAGAAAGACAGCTTAGAAAAGATAAAACAGTTGTTAAAAGGGCAACCTCGGAACACAAGTGCACAAAGCCACTTTTCAAAGGTCTCTTCCAAAGGATAAAAAGGGAGAAGTTTGATTTTTTAAATTGAAAGGAGGGAAATGTTTTTGCAAAAGTATAACGGCCATGACCAAACGTTTCTTGATCCCATTGGTTTTCAAACCTCGTGGGCAAGAGAAATAGTTTTGAGCGATTTCGAAGTCATTTGCAACCGTTTTGAATGCGCGGCTTGCCTGTACCCTTGCGCGACACACATGTAGGCGCCTACCAAAGAAAATTGTGAAGGGCGCGACGTGCCTGTGCGGTTGTGCAGCACACCTATGCCCATCGTTCAATGGGCGCCTAGGGCCGACCCGACAACATCAAAGCAGCGCGTTTTCCCATTCAGAGCCCTCCCAACCCAGCAACCAAGCTTGAACGCGGCGCGTTTGTCCATTCAAAGCCCGCCCGGCCCATCAACCAACTCTGAATTCAAGTTTGCTCGCTCGAGCCAATGCTGCAAGAAGCTCTCAAAGGTGCGAAGATTGAACTTTACACCACAATCTCATCTCTAAACACAACAAAACACATTTTTCAAAGGTATTTACAGCTCTTTGCCCAATTTTTTATTTAAAGGAACAGTGTTCAAAGAAAGGCTTATTGGCAGTTTTAAAGGGAGGTTTGTTGATTTAAGTTTGTAAAAGATAATCACAGTGTCACAGAGAAACTAAACAAAGTGCTTAAAGAAAAACACAGTTCGCTCTTAGGACTGTCATGTTTATCAAGATCAGAGAAAAACCAGTGATTTCAAAGAGCGCCCTTTTTGCTTCAAATAACCAAAGAGAAAGCAATGATTAAACAAGGAGACCCACCATTTTAGATTAAAGGCTTGAAACTACATAAAATAGGGAATCATTGTTTTCAAAACTAGTACCTTGTGAAGGTTGAAACTTTTTTTTCAAGCACATAGAAGATCATACAAGCTATAAATGGGAGACATGTTTTGTTTTAAAAAAGAACTGCTTACTAAGTGATAGGGAGACTACTTTTCTTAGAGAAACAATGATCGTTAAAGAGGGACAGTTTTTTCAAAGGGAAAGGACAGTGTTTTTCAAAGAGTGTATTCTTTGCTTAGAAGGAAAGGAAGATAGTGACTGAGTGAAATAGTTTTGATCAGTTTATAAAGGATTTGCTCACCTCTTAAACAAGGTTTTCAAAAAATCAGTGATTGAGGGAAAGAGTTTTTGTGTCCAAAAACAAAAGGGGACTTGTCTTAAAAAACCAAAAATAGATCTCATTAAAGGTCTTTTTTCTCACAACAAAGTTCATAAGAAGGGAGCTTGTTTTCACTTAACAAAAACTTATTTTCCATCTAAGGACAAACTTAGTCTTGCAAAGAGGAAAAGGTGTTTTTGGTTCAGGACCTATTTCAGTGATCATTTGAACAGTTTGTCTTGGTAAGTCAGTGAAGGGTATCAAAAGAAAAAATGCCTCCAAAGAAGGACAGCAAGAGTGGGTATCACAATGGGTATGAGCCTATTACAACTCAAGAGGTGAATGAATCTCCTTCAGTACTCTTCAATTTTCATGAAGTAGGATGCTTAGAATTTGCCAAAAAGTCTAATAAGTAAATAGTCACCTTCCTTTAACACATTTATTTTCTTTGAGGCTACAAGGAAAGCATGTCCATCTAGCAGGTCTGGATTTCAATCTCTCTCCTAGGGCTATCTGCAAAGCTACTAAGATCCCATATAAAGGAGAAAAGTGGTTCAAACAAACATACCTAGATCTGAATCACTACAAACCCTTTCTAAAACCAGACCATCAAGATGCTTGCCAAGCTATTTTCCCTTTTTCTTACTTTTTGAGCAGCTATTCCGCTCTCATGAAAGTCATCATGAAGTATTTCATGTGTGAAGGGAGGTTTTCCCAAATTTATGCCTATCACATCAGGCTTCTTATGCATTTCACATGAACTTAGTTGCTGAACCTACCTTTTGTCCTCTACAAAAGCATTGACAAGATGGCCTCTACTGTCCAAAAGAAGCCCTCCGCTCGACAACAAGCTTGTTTGTTTCATCATTCCCTTATCAAGATCATCATCCTCCATCAACTGGAAAAGAAGGAATTTTCTTGGGACTCTTTCATCTCCCATCTCGATTTTGCCATTGCCTCATCATCTCATGCACCTTCCTCACCATCCACTCATCATGTTTCTCCTTATTCTAGTAAATCCACTCCTAAAAGACCAAAATCCCCTATTTTTGAGAATGAAGAAGAAAAGAAGCAAACCAGTGATGAAGAAGGGCAAAGTGACAAGAAGCAAACTAGTGATGATGAGGGACAAAGTAAAGTCTCTAAGCATGACAGTGGGGAAGAAGGAGATGATGAAGAGCATGAACAAATTGATGGTGAGCATAGCAGTCATGAAGAGGAACATGATGGTAGCCAACATAACAGTAAGCATGATGGTGATGAGGGACAAAACAGTGAAGGTAAAGAGCACAATAGTCATGAAGAAAGCAGGGACAGAGATGAACAAAACAGTCCTCAAGATGACAAACAAAGTGGTAGCCAAAAAAATGATGATGAAGGTCATGAAAACCCTCAAAAATACACTTATGATGATAAAAAAGAAAACCCTCAAGAAAGAAATGATGATGGCAAGCAAACATCAAAAAGTGAGCATTCCGAAGGGGGCAACATGGAGCAAAAAGACCAAATCAGTGACCATGAGCATAGCAGTGGTGAAGACAAACAAGGAAATATTCAAGAAGAAGAAAACAGTGACAAATATGAAGCTGGAACAGATGATGATGGAGGTAGCAAGGTAAAAGACCAAGTTGAGCAAGTGCAAGTAGATAAACCTCATCCCTCTTCTCATCAACACAGCCAAGAGCATGTGCTAGTTGCCTCTCCTAGGCAAGGTGCCATGGCTCTCACTTCAAAAGTGGTGAATCCTAGAAACAATAGATTAGAAAAAAGGAAGATCACTCCAGCAGTGACTAGAAATGTCACAAGAGCGCTAAGAAGTAGAGGCAAGCTGCCCAAGAAGAGCATTGTTGAGTTGCCCAAGAGAAAGAGGACCAAGAATTCTATCTAAGGCAAGGGGAAAGAAAAAGAGGAGAGTATTCATGAAAAGGAAAGGGAATTTGATATCATACAGATAGATAGTGATGATGGGGATAATGAAGCTAGAATTCTTGAGGCTCTTTTACAAAACAGAGAAGCCCAAGTTCATGACCTACAAGCTAATCTAGAAAGGTCCAAGGACCTCATACATGTTCTACAGATGCAAAACAAACAAATGAGTGGTCAAGTGGCAGTTTATGAGGCCCGAGCTTTCAAATACCAAAGGGAATCCTACAAAGCACAAGTCAAGCTTGAAGAGCTTATGGGAAAATTTGATGATACTGAAGAATAAGAGCAGCCAATGAGAAAGAGGCCTAGGACTATGGGTCTCAAGAAAGCTTTGGAGAAAAAGAAGGAAGAAGAGGCAGCCCTTGTTCGATCTTATCCTCTTACTCAATTGCTCACCCAAGAAATAGAAAATAATAGAGAACCATGTCTTGAAAGGGCCAACAAGAATTTGGAGGATAAGTTAGAGAAATCTAACAGAGACTTGAGTCTACAAAAGAAGATGACCGGGCACTACAAGAAGTTGAACCAATTTTCCCGAAGAAAGCTCAAACTTGCTCAAGAAAGGCTCAAGCCTGCCCGAAAGAGGCGGCCGGTAGAAAAAGTGGGGAAAGGCACATCAACACTTGAAATATTGGCCTCAGCTTCCTTACATGCTTCTAAAAACCCATGAGGGGCTTTCTCGCCAAAATTGAGCAAATTTTGACAAGATTTTGATTTTTGTGTTTTTTGGCCATAATTGCACATTTTTCAAGGCGCTGCCATGGGTTCTAGGAGCATCCTCAGCTCATGAAAGTAATTTTTTTGGATGGAATAAATTCATGGGCAGCTACTCACAAATTTTCAAATCCAAAGGAGATGTTTTGGTCCCCAAAGAGGCAAAAAACAATGATTTTTTGACTTTCTGCCTCACATATTAGCAAGGGCTATTTTTTGGTTTTTTCCACTCAGATCAGTTTTTGGAATACTTCCATGGATCCGTTTGGGAGAAATAAAATATTTTCCCAAACTAGACATCCAAGGCTGTCCAACGAGCCATCATGGGCCTTGTTTCGACATCGGGAGGTCCCTCAAAAGTGGTCTACAAGACAGGGATTTTTCTGCTGCTACATTCCTGTAGCATTTTGGCAAAAAATGCAGTTTTCTGAAGTGGCTTATCCAAATGTGCGTTAAGCCTTTTTTGATCATTGTCAGTTAGAAAAAGTCAATTTTATTTCCTTTTTTAGCATTTAAAGATATTTTTAAAGATATTTTGTGCCTTGGGCTTTGCAAAGCCTCAAGGACAAAATCAGATATTTGTAATAGGCCAATGGCCTTCTACTTACTCTTGGATTGTTTATTTCTCTTTAGCCTATATATTCCAAGAGATTTAATTGTATCAAGAGGCTGAACTTGATGATATAGAGCAATACATGAGATTACAAGCTTTGAAGAAACACTTTGTCTCATGATGTGGATGATTTCTTGTTTGTCTTGGATGGTGGAAGAAGACTGTTTGTTGGATTCCTTGGCTTGGTAAAATGGTATAGTGTTCCTATCTATATGTTTTCCTTAGTTTATCATACATGTTTCCATGTTTCTTGCTTGGTGTAGGTCAGTAAAGAATAGATTTGAGACATGCCCATGGAGGCACCTCAAGTTTCCTGATTTCATTACAACTTCTATGTTTCTCTTCTTTCTTAGTTATGTCAAAGGATTCTTAACTACTCTTTGATACGATAAGAACTTGTTTTTAATTTCATTAATGGTTATTATGTATGCTATCTAGTATGATTCAAGGTATGCCCTGCTTACTGATAGCTATCCAAAACCCCATCACTAAAACCTTTCTCTGAATGTTTGATTGTCCTAGTTGAACCAAAGAGGTCTTGTGTCGATCTTGCCCTTTGCCTATGCTTTGTAATCTTAGTTCAAAGTTCCTGATAGCTCAAAATACGATGTCTAAGAGTCCCCTCTTCATAGATTGAGTTATTTGTTTGTCTTGTTTGTTTTCCCCAAAGTCTGAAGGCGATTTTCCCAAAGTTAGAGGGTCTTATACTTCTATGTATCGCCTGAATGTTTATTTTATGCATATACCAGTTTGAAGTTTCATTTATCATGATTAATGGTTAACCCTACCACATGGATGTCTGTTGTAAAACTATTTATGCATTAAACCTCTTTGTCCTTTCACAAATTTAGTGTCCATCCCATTTCATTCCACCTAAAAGAATCCATTTTACCTCGACCAAATCAGCCCTGCAATATACCTTGTCCACCCCTTTGAGGCAGTCTCGACCTTATTGACCCCATAGCCCAATTAATTTGACAAAATTTTGATCTATTTATCCTTTGATCAGTTCTCCCTCAAAAAACCTAAAACAAACCAAAACATACTTAACAACTAGCCTAAAATCAGATACATAGAAAGCAAACAAGTTTACATCCTTTGCACAAATAGAGAGAGCCCTCTCTGAGTCTAGGAAGGCTAGGTCCTAGGGCTCCAAAGTTGGTTTGATGTTACCCTATCATTTGGCTTTCCAATCTGCCAAATCACGGGACACTAACATAATGGCGATCATGGTGGGACCTAATGAGTACAGGACAGTCTAGCAAACTCTTGTAGACTCTTTAGTCCTTCAAAATCTAAATCAGACAAACAACCTATAGAATCATTTAGAGTAAACTCTTTTGTTTCACCATCTTAGCAAAGTGATGAATCAGGTTTAGAATACTCCTACAAACTAGGTTGCATATAAAACTCAGAAAACCCCAAAAAACATCCCAAGATTGGCCTTTTCTTAGTTATTGGTGGTGGACCATAAGTACATATCTCTAAAAACAACAAAACATCCACCTGGCGACTCCACTAGCCTCCAGTAGGCCTAATACTCCATAAAAACCAAAAATTTCATAAACCATACTATTTTGTTTACTCATCTTTCCCAAAAACTCAAATTTCATGAGGCAGCCTCTGAAATCAGTGACAAACTAAGTACAACTTAGAGATTCAGAAATCTTCATCTAAACATAGGAAATCGACAGAATAAACTTGCAAATAGAACTATAGCTTTCTCAACAATCTAGCAAACTGTTGAAACTAAGTTTTAAGTCATTCTTGCAAGTTTCCACATAAAAGCTTTCTAAAAAAACATTTTCCTAAAAACATATTTTTCATTATTGATGGTGGATCATAAATCTCAAGAAAATCCACCTGGCGACTCCACTAGACTTCATTTTGTTTTAACCATTCTTCACGTTAGCGAAACCCCTAGAGAGGACATCCAAAACAATCAATTATCACCCTCTCTAAACTTTGACTTTGAAATCTGGCTTCACGAAGAATTAATGCCAGATCTCACTCGGACCCAAATCCCCCTATCATAGTTGACAACCCAGAAAAGATTTTGTGGCGAACTTCTGAAACTAGTTACTTAGCTACCGATAGGACCATCCACAAAGCAAGATCTGTACCTGAACATCTTACATCCTTGCAAGATTCCCAGTTTGGCTTGAGTTTAGTAAAATCCCTTTTTAGAAGCAAGTCGCAAAGTAAAATCAACCTTGACGATCTTGAGCCCTTAGATTTGCAACAAAGTCCTAGCATAGAAGCCTCACCCACTACACCTCCTAATTTTCAGCTTCTCCACCATTTTGGCTCTTATCACCCCAAATCTGCTCAAAATCAGTCCACAAGCCCAAGTACTTCCGCCACACCTTTTCAGACCACCACTGTGCAAATCACCTCATCCCATACCACAAACCCTCATACTGTTAATCTACCATTCGCTCCCATCATGGCATCTTGGTATGTGCCTTTAGTGTTACCATTGCCTTTGGTACCTTTGCAAAATGACAACCAATCCCGAATCCCACACTTCACCGGAATTGAGGCCATTACCGCCCAACAACATGTAGATAGGATCACTGATGCTTTTGACTACATGGAACTAGAAGATGAAACCATAAAGATGAAAATGTTCATCCAAAGCCTAGGCGGAGAACCTAAGAAATGGTTTAAAAGCTTCGCTCCCAACATCATACATGATCTCCCAGCACTTTACCAAACTTTCATAAACAGGTGGGAAATCAGGAAAAACCCCATCCAAATCCTTTCCGAATATAACAATCTTAAAAGGAATATGGGGGAAAGTGTTCAGGACTATTGCACTAGATTCAACAGTGTCTATAATTCCCTCCCGCCTCAAATGAAACATCCACTTGGCTCATCATTAGCAAAATTTCCTGAAGGTTTCGATCTAGATAGGACATACCAACTAAGAGAAAGAGACCCCCCAACTTTAGAAGAAATGCAAAAGGTAGCTTTTAGTGTCGAAGCCAACCTAGCTGAGAAAAGAGCTAGGATAAGATCAGAAAAGAAAGTCACATACTGTGATGAGGTCGTGCCTTCAGTTTCCTCCTCAAATCCAAAAATAGACAACTTGGTTAGATCCATGGAAAAATGTGGGAAAGAATAAATTTGAATGAAAAAGAACCTCTTAAGGACAACAAGCCAAACCCTCAAAACCGAAACCGGAACCAAAATTTTAGAAGATACCCGCCGCAGAACAAACCAAGGGAAAATGACCAACAGATTAGGCCGCCTTTCAATGAAAACTATGTTGATGAGGTAGAAAGAGATATTGAACCACTTGATGAAAATCACTTAAATTGATAGGTTCTGACAGCGAGGGTGAGGTTTTCCTCACAGAAGAAGAACAAGTTTTCTTCTCCTCAAATCAAAATGAAGCAAATTATGAGGACCCCGAAGATGATGAGGTAGGATTACAAAATGCTATAATGGAAGTCCATAGGCAATATGATCTTAGGAGTAAAAAAAACTAGGACAACTCTAAGAAAGGTAGCTCAGACACTATTGTTACTGAAACCCCCAATACCATTTTTAAAAGAACAGAAGATAGTAACAAAATCATGGCTAAGAAAACTGACCAAAAAAAAGACAAAGCTAGTCAGGCAAGCCTTGATCCAAACTATCCTAGCACCTCTACTAAGATTCCCGAAACATTTGTATTGAACAAAACCCCAAATCAGATTCAGCAAATTAAGAACATAGAGAAAGTCATGGCTGAAAAAACTGAAGCAAATCTATCTAAACTACAAGTACCCTTCATTTTTGAAGGGGAAATTACCAAAATTAAGATCACCATGCCTCTCACTGAACTTATTTCCCATAGCTCATACAAATATCAAGTGCTAAAGGTCCTAAACATAGGAAATGATGCAGATACTTTACACCTAGCTGATGATACCCCTAAGGTGTTTTTTCGACCAAAAATAGAATGAAAATATCAAGAGGGAACCACTCTTCCTTTTTACATTAGCCTGAATATACATGACCAAATCCTACATAATGCCATGCTATATTCCGGGGCCTCTCACAATCTCATGCCTAAAGTATTAATGGAAAGATTAGGCCTATAAAAAAAAAACCTTATAAAGACTTATATTCATTTGATTCAAGCAGAGTCAAGTGTCTATGCCTAATAAAAGATCTTTGTGTCATTTTGGCTCAAGTACCTGCAAAACACCTAGTCATGGACATAGTGGTAGTAGACATCCCTCCCAAGTATGGAATGCTTTTATCCAGATCTTGGGGGGCGAAGCTTCAAGGAAATATTCAACTAGATATGTCTTACGCCACCATTCCCGTGTTTAATCAAACAAGAATACTATATCGGGAATCACACATGAAATATATGGTCAGCAGCCAAGAAAGGCCAGATAACATACCTATGTATTCCATACATTCAAACATGGATTCCTTCATCTTACATGTAGAATATGACACTGATGAAAACACAAGTGAAACTGAAACCAGTTCAAGCACAGTATTGCAGCCAAACCAACCTCTGTATGATGAATTTGATACTCAAAACTATCATGACCCTGAACAATTATGTCTTAAAGAGAGGGAATTTAATTTTCTAGAAGCATATATAGATCAGAAAACAAAAAACACTATACACGCTCAAGAAAATTGCTCAAACCAAGGACAAACATCAACAGTACAATCAGAAACCTTTTTCAAAACAGAAGCACTAGAGGACTTGCATATTACAAACCTCTTTGGAAATCAGGGGCAGGGGAGCCTAATGTTCTTGCCATACTTAAATGCTTCACCATCTCATGACTTTACCTCCCCAAATGAAACCTTAACTATTGCCACAACTGTTAAAGATCCGGGAAGAATGCCTGATAAAATTGATATGAAGGGATGTGATAGCTGCAGTCCAAAAACACCTAAGCTGATTGAACTAGCTAAAATTCTGACATTACACCAAAACATTAAGGACTGCTATAATATGCAAAATTGTTTAAGATACTAGTACATGTTGGGAAAATTTTTTGAAACACTATGACACTGCCATCATTTCAAGAAACAATTTTGACGAAAGGAAATACAAAAATCTTGATCAAACATTAACAATCAAAGACAAGTCAGCTGGGCATAGGATATGTATGATTTCAGAAACACAGATACACACCCCCGGAATAGAAATTATATTCTTCCTAAACAAGACCATACTATACAAATGAAAGGTGCTTCTAATCATGTGTCTTTACAAAGTGATGTTTCAGGGTATCATCAATTAATTCCTTTTCAAAGCAAACAGCTCAAAGAATTTTTCAAATATGCTGGAAGCAGTTCCATCTTCAAACCCAGAATTGAAAAACCACCAAACACCAAAGACATGTTCCTGAAGGCCATGTTTCCAGTTCTGAATTTCTTGATTATGATGTACCTTGACGATGTCATCATCTATTTTAAAAATGACAAAGAATATCTACATTATTTGAAAAATATGTACAACAAAAGGAGAAGTGGAAATAAAAGGTATAAAGAAGCACAACAGGAAGACACAGGGTTGTTTAGAGATTCATGAATGAATCCTTATGTTATGCTTACAAGAGAAAAAATTTCAAACTTTTCTTTTCAAGAGCTGAGTGGACCAAGAGCATCAGGAGATCCTTATGAAGACAAGATGCTCAAGTTTCACCGTTTTCAGGAGTTCTAGTTTCAGATTTTTCAATCATTGTACATACCATTTCTTGAAGAAATAAATAAAAAATACAAACTACAAAAACAATAGAAAAGTTGAAAAGAGAGTAGTTTAGAAAATAGCAGAAAAGCCCCATGTTCAAAAAATAGTCATGCTGAAAGTGCGCAAGTCTAAATGCCACTACTAGTGCTCAAAATATATCTTGTTCAGTTATCTAGCCTAATCATAATTGGACATGTTTTAAATTTATTGTTGATAAGTTATTGAAAGAAGTGATAGTCAAATTTTGTAAGCTTAAATTGTCAAAGAAAGTAGATTAGGAAATTATACTAGTTCCACACGCTCAAAACAGAACCAAAGAGGAAAACAGGGATGAAAAACAAACTATGTATCCTAGCCCTGATTTTTCTAAAATCTTGTTTTCGTGCAAAATAATATTTGTGTGCAGCTTGTCTTTTATGCCACAAACACATGACAAATTAGACTGTCTAATCTTGATTTGGTCATTTTTCAATTTCGTGTCTTAGTATAGTGAATGAAATCCTGTCAAACATCCTAATCTTGATAGTCGATCTAGCATAGGTAGAGAATCAAAGGAGTTCATCAGTTTAATCTGAACTCCCAGAAGATATAAGTGTAGAATTATATAGTGTCTTTTTCAAAAATATCATGTCAAAATGTTGATAGTCCAAATGCACCAAAAGAAGAAAAAAAATGCTAGGAAATATAGCCGGGTAGGTAGAGATGACTTTGATGCTAATCATGCTGTCAATTTTCAGAAATAGCATCAAGAAAGGAAGAAATTTGCACCAATGGATAAGGCACTAGTCTTCACAAGCCAGAGATCTGAAATTATGGACTCCTCCTGAAAAGGAATTGCCCTCCCCAAATGGAGCCACTGTTAGTCATCAATATTTTTCACCT
The DNA here is from genome assembly GCA_034641835.2 of Pinus albicaulis. Taxonomy (NCBI): domain Eukaryota; kingdom Viridiplantae; phylum Streptophyta; class Pinopsida; order Pinales; family Pinaceae; genus Pinus; species Pinus albicaulis. The sequence goes on from CM076579.1 coordinate 66,385,971, forward strand.
GTTGTTGATGACTAGAGTCTTTATCATAAGTTTTCTAGAAGCTAATATCAAACTATAAATTTGTCATCTAGAAAACACCCCAAACAAATTTTTGTCCTCCTACCCCTTCCTGTCAGTCTATGATGAGAACAATCTCTAGTTTTCAAGCCCTATCTTGTTTCAGAAAAATATCCCTGTCTAGAGTTGTCTTAGCTTGGTTTATCTGTTGTCATTTACCCTTGTTTCTCATGCCATTCACTATCCAAAGGTTGACAAAGTGACTGCAACTCTATCCCTGGTCATCTTGTCATTTGAAAATCTGATCATGCCTAAGAAAACACTCAAAATCTATTAAAATTGTCCCTAAGTCAGATAGTGGTGGTTAGGGAGTTTTTCCTTGGCTAAGATATCCTAGGCCAAAGCCTCTGTATAGTACCAGTAAACCATGAATTAGTTGCAAAACAAGCATTGTCCTATCCAAAGGTCGCACACCACTAAGAGGTCGCTTTGTCTCATGTCAAAAGAAGTTCAACAAAGATCCAAATCAGGAAAAGGGAAGGTTTGTCACTGTATGAAGAAATATGCTTAGATCAGGAAAAATCTCCATGGAACACCAAAAGAGCTCTCCAAGGTTCCAAAGCATCTGTTTTTACATCTTTGTAGGGGTGTAATTAAATGATGATTAGTGTACAAAGAAGGTCAAAAGGGAAAATTTCAACAGGTCCTTCATGCTGACTTAGTTTTCCATCAAGGCAAGTAAAGTACAGTAAGTAAGAGCAGCAAGTGTACATGTTATAAATCCAAAAGCTGCCTAAAGAATAGAGATCACTCATCAAGTCAAAATGAATAACAACGACTGAGTAATTCTAATTAGCAATGCTCCATAATCTTTCCAAAGGCCATCATCATGTAGGACATAAGAAGACAGTTGCTTCTTATGTTACCTTGAACCTAGAATGTGAACATTAGTCAAAGGAAATTTCAAGGTACCTTGAAAACACAGTCAAGGGAAGGTTAGTTCAAAGGTGTCTAACAGTGAGCATTATCCTTATACCAACCACTTCATTCACTTCCTAAAAACATCACAGTGATATGATACCAAGCAAAGACATATATTGCAGAGCAATGACACAGTGTTGAAATAAAAAAAAATTCATGTGTATAAAGATAACCTCCTTCATGAAAAGAAAATGGTTAGAAGCACAATGACAGAACCTCCTTTAAAAAGCAGAGGGTTAGGAAAACATTGTTGTGGCCTCCTTCATAAACAAGCAAAGGGCCAACATGTTCTTAAGTAACTTCAGTGGCTGCTTGGTGCTTTTTCCTCCAAAGGATGAATAGAGAATGCATAGCAGGGTTTGAAATGTTGTTTTGATAAAGTCTCTGTTGGTAAGACCATGTTGAGAAACAGTGGTAAAAAAAATGAAAGTTTGTAATTTAAGGGCCTATTTCACATCAAAAGCAAGACAATGACATCATGGTGCTAAAAAGCCTTTGTTCTTATGTTGATGAAATCATCCTCCAAAGGACAAAATCCGAGGCTGAAGTTTTTTTTAAAAGCACCCTCATCTGAATGGTAAAATTGGTAGACTAAGCTCTATGTTTAGTCATTTCTGCATACTCATATAGAGAGGCATTCACATAGAAGCTTCATGTTGAAAAACATTTTTTATGGTCTATCAAAAATACTCCCTCCAAGTGATAAGTAAAGGGAGAGCACCAAAGGTTACTTCCAGCTCAGTTAAAGGACAGAGGGCACATTGTAAAAATGGGTAAAAATTTCACTGTTTGATGACCTCCTTCAAGAACAAGTGGAAAAGGTCAAAACATGTTTTAAACACCTCCTTCACTTCACAAAAAAAGAGGACGCATTATGGTGTTGAGAAGCTTCAGTAGTGGTTTTTCATGGTGACCTCCCTTGTATACAAACATAATCAAATCATAGTTTGATAACCTCCTTTGTGACAAACAAGGTGTTAACAACAATCATCAAGCTTATAAAGGTTTTGAAGAGAAATTTGCAGTGAATTTAGAGTGAAGACATCAGCCCTTTTTCAAAATTCTTTCTCAACAATCAAAGGAAGAAAAACTATTTTCAAATACAAAATCACAGTTTCATTTTGTTTTAAAAAAAATGATAAGGTAAACAGAGGATTTGCATTCTAGTTTGGAAAGGCTGCAACAGTGGTTTTTGTAATGACCTCCCTTGTTGACAAATCAAAGAAAAACATAGTTTTTATAGCCCCTTTCATAGCAAGCAGAGTTTTATGGTGACCTCTTTGCAAACCAACCGAGACAAACACGGTTAAAAGGCTTATTCACCTCATAAAACAGTGGACATATGATGGTGTCAAAGGGACTGTTTGTAATGTTTTTATGAAAAATTTTCAAAATGTTATAACCTTGGTAAATGATAAGAGATCCCACAGGGCAACTATTTAGGTTGAAAGGGCCTCCATAGGAGCATTATGGAGAAACACAGCTTAGAAAAGATAAAACAATTGTTAAAAGGGAAACCTCAGAACACAAGTGCACAAAGCCACTTTTCAAAAGTCTCTTCCAAAGGATAAAAAGGGATAATTTTGATTTTTTAAAATGAAAGGAGGGAAATTTTGTTTCAAAAGTATAAAGGGCACGGCCAAAAGTTTCCTCATACCATTGTTTTTCAAACCTCATGGGCAAAAGAAACAATTTTGAGTGATTTCGAAGTCATTTGCAACTGGTTTGAACGTGTGGTGCGCCTGTACCCTTACGTGGCCTGCCTGTAGGTGCCTACAGAAGAAAATTGTGAAGGGTGCGGCGTGCCTGTGCAATTACGTAGCACGCCTGTGCCCGTCGTTCAACGGGCACCCAGGGCGGACCTGACAACATCAAAGCAGCGCGTTTTCCCGTTCAGAGCCCGCCCGGCCCAACAACCAAGCTTGAATGCGGTGCATTTGTCCGTTCATAGCCCGCTCGACCCATCAACCAACTCTAAACACAAGTTTTCCCGCCTGGGCCAATGCTGCAAGAAGCTCTCAAAGGTGCCAAGATCGAAATTTACACCACAAGCTCGTCTCCAAACATAGCAAAACACATTTTTCAAAGGTATTTACAGCTCTTGGCCCAATTTTTGATTTAAAGGAACAGTGTTCAAAGAAAGGCTTATTGGCAGTTTTAAAGGGAGGTTTGTTGATTTAAGTTTGTAAAATATAATCACAGTGTCACAGAGAAACTAAACAAAGTGCTTAAAGAAAAACACAGTTCGCTCTTAGGACTGTCATGTTTATCAAGATCAGAGAAAAACCGGTGATTTCAAAGAGCGCCCTTTTTTCTTCAAATAACCAAAGAGAAAGCAGTGATTAAACAACGAGACCCACCAATTCATATTAAAGGCTTGAAACTACATAAAACAGGGAATCATTTTTTTCAAAACTAGTACCTTGTGAAGGTTGAAACTTGTTTTGCAAGCACATAGAAGATCATACAATCTATAAAGGGGAGATAGGTTTTGTTTTAAAAAAAAACTGCTTACTAAGTGACAGGGAAACTACTTTTCTTAGAGAAACAGTGATCATTAAAGAGGGACAGCTTGTTTAAAGGGAAATCACAATGTTTTTCAAAGAGTGTATTCTTTGCTTAGAAAGAAAGGAAGATAGTGACTAAGTGAAATAGTTTTGATCAGTTTATAAAGGATTTGCTCACCTCTTAAACAGGGTTTTCAAAAAACAGTGATTGAGGGAAAGATTTTTTGTGTCCAAAACCAAAAGGGGACTTGTCTTAAAAAACCAAAAATAGATCTCATTAAAGTTCTTTTTGCTCACAACAAAGTTCATAAGAAGGGAGCTTGTTTTCACTTAACAAAAACTTGTTTGCCAACTAAGGACACACTTAGTCTTGCAAAGAGGAAAAGGTGTTTTTGGTTCAGGACCTATTTCAGTGATCATTTGAACAGTTTGTCTTGGTAAGTCAGTGAAGGGTATCAAAATAAAAAATCCCTCCAAATAAGGACAGCAGGAGTGGGTATCACAATAGGTATGAGCCTATTACAACTCAAGAGGTGAATGAATCTCCTTCAGTACTCTTCAATTTTGATGAAGTAGGATGCTTAGAATTTTGCCAAAAATTCCAAGAAGTAAAAATCCACCTTCCTTTAACACATTTATTTGCTTTGAGGCTACAAGGAAAGCATGTCCATCTAGAAGTTCTAGATTTCAAACTCTTTCCTAGGGCTATCTCCAAAGCTACTAAGATCCCCTATATAGGAGAAAAGTGGTTCAAACAAACATACCTAGATCTGAATCACTACAAACCCTTTCTAAAACCATACCATTAGGATGCTTACCAATCTATTTTCCCCTTTTCTTACTTGTTGAGCAGTTATGCCCCTCTCATGAAAGTCATCATGAAGTATTTCACGTGTGAAGGGAGATTTTCCCAAATTTATGCCTATCACATCAAGCTTCTTATGCATTTCACAAGAACTTAGTTGCTGAACCTACCTTTTCTCCTCTACAGAATCATTAACAAGATGGCCTCTACTGTCTAAAAGAAGCCCTCCGCTTAACAACAAGCTTTTTTGTTTCATCATTCCCTTATCAAGATCATCATCCTCCATCAACTGGAAAAGAAGGGAGTTTCTTGGGACTCTTTCATCTCCCATCCCGATTTTGCCATTGCCTCTTCATCTCATGTGCCTTCCTCACCATCCACTCATCATTTTTCTCCTTATTCTAGTAAATCAACTCCTAAAAGACCAAAATCCCCTATGATTGAGAATGAAGAAGAAAAGAAGCAAACTAGTGATGAAGAAGGGCAAAGTGACAAGAAGCAAACTAGTGATAATGAGGGACAAAGTAAAGAGTCTAAGCATGATAGTGGGGAAGAAGGAGATGATGAAGAGCATAAACAAATTGATGGTGAGCATAGCAGTCATGAAGAGGAACATGATGGCAGCCAAAACAGCAGTAAGCATGATGGTGACGAGGGACAAAACAGTGAAGGTAAAGAGCACAACAGTCATGAAGAAATAAGGGACAAAGATGAAAAAAATAGTCCTCGAGATGACGAACAAAGTGGCAGCCAAAACAATGATGATGAGGGTCATGAAAGCCCTTAAAAAGACACTTATGGTGAGAAACAAGACAACCCTCAACCAAGCAATGATGATGGCAAGCAAACACGAAACAGTGAGCATTTCGAAGGGGGAAGCATGGATCAAAAAGACCAAATCAGTGACCATGAGCATAGCAGTGATGAAGACAAACAAGGAAATCTTCAAGCAGAAGAAAACAGTGACAAAGATGAAGCTGGAAAAGATGATGATGGAGGTAGCAAGGTAAAAGACCAAGTTGAGCAAGTGCAAGTAGATAAACCTCCTCCCTCTTCTCCTCAACACAGCCAAGAGCATGTGCTAGCTGCCTCTCCTAGGCAAGGGGCCATGACTCTCCCTTCAAAAATGACGAAGCCTAGAAACACTAGATTAGCAAAAAGGAAGATCACTCCAGCAGTGACTAGCAATGTCACATGGGCGCTAAGAAGTAAAGGCAAGCTGCCCAAGAAGAGCATTGTTGAATTTCCCAAGAGGATGAGGACCAAGAAGTCTATCCAAGGCAAGGGGAAAGAAAAAGAGGAGAGTAGTCATGAAAATCAAAGGGAATTTGATATCATAAAGATAGATAGTGATGACACGGATAATGAAGCTAGAATCTTGAGGCTCTTTTACAAAAAAGAGAAGCCCAAATTCATGACCTACAAGCTGATCTAGAAAGGTCAAAGGACCTCATACATGTTCTACAGATACAAAACAAACAAATGAGTGGTCAAATGGAAGTTTATGAGTCCCGGGCTTTCAAATACCAAAGGGAAGCCTACAAAGCACAAGTCAAGCTTGAAGAGCTTATGGGGAAATTTGATGATACTGAAGAAGAAGAGCAGCCAATGAGAAAGAGGCCTAAGACTATGGGTCTCAAGAAAGATTTAGAGAAAAATAAGGAAGAAGAGGCAGCCCTTGTTTGATCTTATCCTCTTACTCAATTGCTCACCCAAGAAATAGAAAATAATAGAGAACCATGGCTTGAAAGGGCCAACAATCATTTGGAGGATAAGTTAGAGAAAGCTAATAGAGACTTGAGTCTACAAAAGAAGATGACCGGGCACTACAAGAAGTTGAACCAATTTTCTCGAAGAAAGCTCAAACTTGCTCAAGAAAGGCTATAGGCTGCCCGAAAGAGGCACCCGGTAGAAAAAGTGGGGAAAGGCACATCAGTGCTCGAAATCTTGGCCTCATCTTCCTTACATGCTTCGAAAAACCCATGAGGGGCTTGCTCGCCAAAATTGAGCAAATTTTGACAAGATTTTGTTTTTTGTGTTTTTTGGCCATAATTGCACATTTTTCAAGGCACTGTCATGGGTGCTAGGAGCATACTCAGCTCATGAAAGTCATTTTTTTGGATGGAATAAATTCAGGGGCAGCTACTCACAAATTTTCAGATCCAAAGGAGATGTTTCGGTCCCCCAAAGAGGCGAAAAACAATGATTTTTTGACTTTCTGCCTCACATATCAGTAAGGGCTATTTTTTTGTTTTTTCCACTCAGTTCAGTTTTTTACATACTTTTAGGGATCGGTTTGGGAAAAATAAAAAATAAAATAGTTTCAGAAACCAGACATCTAGGGCTTTCGAACGAGCCATCAAGGGCCTCGTTTCGACATTGGGAGGTCCCTCAAAAGTGGTCTACAAGACAGGGAATTTTCTGCTGCTATGTTCGTGTAAAATTTTGGAAAAAAAGACAGTTTTCTGAAGTGGCTTATCCAAATGTGCGTTAAGCCTTTTTTGGCCATTGTGAGTTAGGAAAAGTCAATTTTATTTCCTTTTTTAGCATTTTAAGATATTTTTAAAGATATTTTGTGCCTTGGGCTTTGCAAAGCCTCAAGGACAAAATTAGATATTTGTAATAGGCCAATGGCCTTCTAGTTACTCTTGGATAGTTTATTTCTTTTTAGCCTATATATTCCAAGAGATTTCATTCTATCAAGAGGCTGAACTTGATGATATAGAGCAATACATGAGATTAAAAGCTTTGAAGAAACACTTTGTCTCATGATGTTGTTGATTTCTTGTTTGTCTTGGATGGTGAAAGAGGATTGTTTGTTGGATTCCTTGGCTTGGTAAAATGGTATAGTGTTCCTATCTGTATGTTTTCCTTAGTTTATCATACATGTATCCATGTTTCTTGCTTGATGTAGGTTAGTAAAGAATAGATTTGAGACATGCCCATGGAGGCACCTCAAGTTTCCTGATTTCATTACAGATTCTATGTTTCTCTTCTTTCTTAGTTATGTCAAAGAATTCTTAACTACTCTTTGATACCCTAAGAACTTGTTTTTAATTTCATTAATGGTTATTATGTATGCTATCTAGTATGATTCAAGGTATGCCCTCCTTACTGATAGCTATCCAAAACCCCATCACTGAAACCTTTCTCTGAATGTTTGATTGTCCTAGTTGAACCAAAGATGTCTTGTGTAGATCTTTCCCTTTGCCTATGCTCTGCAATATTATTTCAAAGTTCCCGATAGCTCAAACTACGATGTCTAGGAGTTCCCTCTTCATAGATTGTGTAGAAAATTTGAATAACTGATATATTATTCACCGAGATTCTCCTGATCACACACTATTTTATCTTCATGCACAATACAGAATATCTTCTACCATTGATCATTACATGTGGTAATAAAATCAATTGCATGCGCACATTAAAACCATAAACATTCACACATATGAACAAAATATTTCATGGGAAAGCTTAAAGCTGAAAACCCCAACTATCTGTATATTATATGTCATAGAGATCGTGTAACAATCATTGTACAAAGCTCCTCACAAGCTCTCAACACAACCTCCAATTGCTACACACTAATCAAGCTAGATCTAGCAAACAAGCTAGATCAGCAAAACACATGCTCCAATCTCCGCTACACCGTATGGCCACTTCTACGTAATCAATGTTGTAGGATGGCTCAGAATAATCTCAACCACCCGGCTTGTAATTTCCACAATCCTCATGGTCTCCTCCAATCACTGGTTGTTGCAAATATGCAACAATATAGTCACAACTAATAGTTAACCTGCTCTTTCACCTATCTCTGCACTGGTCTCCACTGAAACTGTCCATGCACTGAAGTTAACTGATGTATTCTTTAGTTGATTAATGAGTTTATAATTAGTGAATTAATTAATAATGACTGTTTTCACTTTCAAATAGTGTATTAACTGGCCAGACTAAATACAACTAGTTCAACTATGTTTAGATTAGTTAAACTGAACACAACTCCATTAACTCCTCAATCAACTCCACCAAACTCTGTCACATGAGTTCTAACTGAAGTATCCATGCAATCAGGGAAAATTTTAGGGGCGAATTTTAGCCCAAAGACGAATTTTAAAAGGTTTTAGATTTTGGAGGGACAAATTTTTTATATAAACCCATTTTTTATAGTATTATATAGTTAGCCCTATAATTATTTTAAAAATAATTAATTATTAGCGGTTAGCCAAAACAAATAAATGCACGTAAAAATTTAAACGATGATTCGCCTCCCGATTTCTGGTCTGGAGCGGATTCGCATGGCATTCGCCATGATTAACTAGGTAGAGAGGGATTGGAGTTACATTCGCCCCCCTTTTTTTACTGGTTGGGGTTTCTTTGCAGAGTGTTTCCTTATGCTGTGAGTTACATTCAGCCCCCCATTTTTTACTGGTTGGGGTTTCTCTGCAGAGTGTCGATTTCCTTATGCCGTGAGTTACATTCGCCCCCCATTTTTTACTGGTTGGGGTTTCTCTGCAGAGTGTCGATTTCCTTATGCCATTTAGATAGTTGTAATTTGAGTTTCGTTTGAATTCATAAAACCCAACAAAATATTGCAGGGATCCGCAGATGGGGTGATTGACCAAGGGCAAAGTATGAGAAGTTACCTAGGGCATCTGGAAGATGCAAACGATGGCAGCAATAAGTGGTGAAGGTTCTAGGTGTAGCCAGCAAAAGGACTTCAGGGAATGTTTGGGGCAGTACAGCTCCACTCAACACTTCAATTGACATGAGCCGAGGTAGCAGTGTTCTGAGGTAGAATGTCGCAGATTTGTGGCAGCAGGTGATAGATAATGGATGGAACAGGGAGAAGTACATCCACCCTACACCACATCATTCACAGATTTGGGAGGATAGTGCATACTTAATCCAAATTGTGGCGATACGGTGGAGAATTTCGACATGGAATGAGGTGGTTATCTAAAACTGGTGTTGCAGTAGCAGGTTGGCGTGAGGCTCTACAAGGAGAATTAGGTGACAATGAGTGTGGCCAGTGATATTTTCAGAGGGCCAAGAGGTAACAAGGACTGTAGACGAGTAGCACTGCCAGCTATGGCAATGAGGTTGGCAGCGAAAGTGGGAGGACTGAATTTTGCATTGGGCATCCAATGGCTCCACCTAGACATAGCAGACTGCAAAGAAGGGGCACTAGCCAACCAAAAATTGCAAGTCAAAAGGGAGGCTTTTGATTCATGTAAAGTCACCAAGGCCAAGCAGGACATGCTCCAAGCCAACAGTAGATTTCTCCATGGCTGACCCATGGCTGGTAAGGCAGCCACTGTGGACTTGGATGAGGCGGTAAAATAAAGACATAGGGAAGTAGTAGCTGAAAAGGTGATAGCTCAGGAAGAGGCATGGGTGAGAGGCCAGGGAACTCACGGACCCAAGAGATGAAGTTCTTTCAGCTTGCAGACCATGGTGGACTAAGCAATTGCTTTGGAGTGCAAGGAAATTGTGGACCTATAGCACCAGCTAGGCATATTTGAAGGGATGTTTGAAGCCTTTGTGAAAAAGATCTTTGGTATTGGCATTTCAGTTAAGAGAGTTGATGGGGAATTCAGCAGGGCAAGGGAAGCATAGGGGTCATGCGGCTTCAGGGGCACCCATGACAAACATATTGTCATTCTGGAAGAACCTCAGCCACAGATGCCTCAACCAGTAGACCAGACCAAGCAACAGTCCAAGGGAAATTGCCCCAAGAAAAGCCTTCTGTCTTCTTGTATTTAGCTATGTGTTTATACAGTACATTGTCAGCATGGTCCAACTTACATGATATATATCCTAGAACAGCCATGCCAATTTGAACGACGGGCCATGCATGGATTGTTGAAATACCAATTTGAAAATGATCAGTTTCAAACGCACTTTATACGCTTGATCTTTTATGTTTGCTATCTATATTGTAACCTGAGGCATAGATTTTGTAGATAATATTCAAATAAATAATAGAAAAGGAGCAGACATAATGAAAAAATCAAATCAATGAGTAGAACAACTATAAAAAAAAAAAATGCACAAACATAAAAAGAATTCCCAACATGGAAAAACACTGATGATTTGAAGGACAAAATATAAAATATCTAAACAATTACTCCACGGACATCTCAATATTCAATAGGAGCTTCCGATATGTATGCCACAATGCCTAAAGTAAATGTTTGAGTGCATATTTATCATTGAATACTCCCCAAACTACCATTTACATATTCCTATAACCAGTTATATCTTTTGAGCATAACATGCCACATGTTTCTTGTATCAACTCTCATCAATCCTTATTCACCAAACTTGCACAGTTAAAATGTGAAGGTTTGAACCTGACAATTTCTGAACAATTGACTGAATTAGATAGGTCCAGACCATATAAGTGTGACTGATTTGGAACATACTCCTATATCCAAGAAATGGATCATACCTGGCTTTCAAAATTTCTCTATCAAAATTGCTACTCAAGTGCTTTGTTGTTTACTCCAGCCAGGTACAAATGTAGAGGGATGCATGCTTTATCAGCATCTCCATTAGCTTCAATGATTGAAGAAATATCAAGCTGAGTAGATGCTGGCACAAATAAAACATCTCCTTGTTGCAGGCTGCTGATTGACTCGTTATTTACTGTCATTACTCCCTTACCATACAGAACTAGAAAAATTGATGGCCCTGGGACTGGAGGAAAAGTTACAGTTCCACTAGAGGGAAGGATGCAACGATCAACTTCAAATTCATCAAAGGGTGGTGAGTAGCTTGACGTAAATTCATCCACGGGTACTCCTTCCAAAATTTCTGGCAAGCCCTAAAGAAGTCCACAAAAAGAAATGGCATTGACCTTTCCTGAGAAGGGATGATAAACTGCTCACAAAGAAAAGGGAAATTATCCTTGATAGGACATACCTGTTTGTACGTTAGCATTGAGCAAAGAGTTTCAACATCACGATACTTTGGGGTTAAACCATCCCGCACAACTTTATCTGATGTAGCCAGCATTCAACACATTCCCCATACAAATAGGCATGTGGTTCATTTGCGTCCAAATAAAGTGATTCTACAGGAGCTAGCTTGATATAGTTGAAGAAAAACGCAGAAAAAACCCCAACATCATCTGGGTAATTGCTTTTCTAGCCTTAGAACAAGTTGCTCCTTTGGAGTTAAAGTCCTTATCTGTTTGAATATATAAATTTTCAGAATCATCCCCTGGGAGAAAGCTGAATGAAATGAGACATTCACGTTCCTAATATTTTTAAGCTTCAAATAGTACATAATAGGATGTTCAGTGACCAACCTGATTCTCCTCATTCAACCACTTTTTTATTTTCGACAGTGCCTCTGCCACTGCCTCTTTATTGAGAGTCATGAGTTGAGTGAAAGCAGACCTCAATGGATTTTTCACATAAGCATCAATTTTCTCATGCAGCTCTGCATTCATGAGTGCTTGTGCTACAGCGTCTCTAAAAATATTCTCAATCTCAGGCATATTTTGCAGGACAACATAACCAAGGACAGGGAAATTCGAAGGCAAGAAATTAAACTTTTGATGATTCCGTGGAAAAGCTTTTACTTGTGTTCATGAGATATAATATTTGAGTATCTAGTACTGCTAACTCATTGCCGGTATCGTAAAATCAAGCACAAGTGATATTTCCGTTTTGCTGAATTCTCTGTACTGCTGATTGGACATATAAATACTCTATTTATTATAAAAATGGGACGAGGACAGGAGTGTAATTTACCTTAGCTTCAATGTATAATCCTTACCGTTATTTTCTGTGATTACAAGCAATTTTAAAACTGTTAATGGTCAATGTTGTTTCTTAAATTCAGAAACAGTAATATTATGTTTCTTCAAGTTGATGCTACTGATTTTCATTTGCACATCTCAGAAACAAAAAGTATGTGCTTCACCATAGCCTTATGGAAGAAATTCAAGTTCCTCTCTACTTATTTTTCAAGTTTAGTGCCCACTGATAACAAAATTTTCAAGATAATGATTAACAGACTTTGGTTTGAGTAAGTGCCTAAATGTATGTTTTTTAATGACACCAACCCCTGAAACAGAAATTTGTACTGAGAAAAAAATAGCAGCAATATCTTTTTCACTTATCAGCTAGTCGAGAAAGCAATAGGTAGAGGTGCTAACCCAAAGATTCCAAGATAAAGGGAAGCAAACTCTACAATTTCCAGACTGTTTAGCAGAACTAGAAGAACGTGTTTTCCAAACTGCATGAGAACTACTTTCCTCACGAGTCACCATGTGCCATGCTTGGTCTCGGTGGTTCTCTTCCTTCTATTTCCCTGACCTCAACAGAACGCCTAGGGCCTGATCCGAGTGTTCTTCCAAAGGAAAGATCGGAGATATTAAGGTCCTTTTCCTCAAGAATCAGTGTGCCAGAGACCGTGGAAGATAGTATGTCAATGTTGCCACCAGCATTTGGGTCAGTTGGTACGGATCACGACATTACAATATCTCCTTCACTTAAAATAGACTCACTTCCTTGTAGATGTAGGAATCTTAACTAGTTATGTGGTTTTGATTTACTTCTCTTCATGTTGAAGTTTGCATATTGCTTTTAGTTGCTCAAACTATGCTCATGAAGGGGTTTGCAATTTTTCTCTCCAGATTCCTCTCAAATTCTTGCAGTTAAGGCAGCCTTGCATTTGTCTACAGTACCGACAACTGTAATATGTCGTGAAGAAGAGCATGTAAGCATATGAAAACTGTAATACCTGAAAAAGTCTTAGAGTTCTGTAAGATATGTATAGAAAAAAAGAAAGTTGGAAGCATGTATGTATGTGGATGTCCTGGAACTGGGAAGTCTTTGCTTTTGGAAAAATTCAATTTTTTGTCTATTGAATGGGCTAAAGAGGTAGGTAAATAGTCCTTTGGTATATTTCTTTTCTAATTAGATTTCTATTTTCTGGTTTCGAAGATTCCACTGAGGCATATTGTGGACTTATTCGTGTCATCTGATAGATAACTTTCTATATCTAGAACCTTTGTTCTACGTTACAAAGGTGAGGATATATGTTTCATTAGTGGGAAATGTTATCAGTCAGGGATGAAAACTGAGTTTCTTATGATTTGATTTCAAAAGTTGACTCTACATGTGATCAGGTTGGGATGCCAACCCCCACTTCAGTGGTTGTTAACTGCACTTCTTTGACAAACACTTCAGACATATTCAGCAAGGTAAGTACAAGACAAAATCAGGGGATTTCTCCAATGAATGACAGCCCCAATTTTAGCATTTTACATTCAGAATAAGAAATACACAATGAAGCATAGTTGAATTACACTGATGAGAACATGTAGGATTGGTATGCTATATTGATTGATATTCTGCTTCTATAACAGATATTGGAGCAATGCCAAGGAAATAAAAAATGCTCGGTAAATAGCTCTCCATTTTAGGAGTTGAAAAGCTTTCTGTGTGAGAAGAAACAGTCATCTGCCAAAAAGACGATGTAAAATTATATATCAGTAGCATTTTTTTGTAAATTAGCTCCTTCCTATGTTTTTTCTTGTTAAATTTTGATGTGCAAGATAAGTATTTCTATTCAGCCTTTGACAATCAAATATGCAATGTTAAATCCAAACACTTTGTAAGTTCTCATTGATGTATTTCTGTTTTTGGTAAATTTGCTTATAGTATGTAAACAAGTCAACTTCATCATGATCTCTTAGTGCATGCAAACAAGTCAACTTCATCATGATCTCTTAGTGCATGCAAACAAGTCAACTTCATTGGTGTTCTAATTCTACTCTGCTATCTTATGAAAAGGTTGTTGATTATCGATGAGATGGATTATTTGATTTCAAAAGATCAAGATGTGCTTTATGATCTCTTCAGGCTTCCAACATTCCCAAATTCACACTGTATGATGATAGGTAAGTTGAAGAGTAGTGGATAAGCTAGACATATTTTTCTTGTTTACTACTCACGGACATCATGAATTATATTTTCATAAGAGAAACTCCCTGATGGATCTGTTTGTGCAGGCATTTCAAATGCAATAGACTTGACTAATCGGTTTCTTCCCAAATTGCAGTGCTTAAATTGTATGAACTATTGCCCTTTGCATCATTTTATGATCAGTGTAATATGCACACATGATTAAGGGTGGGATCATAGGAGTTGGACATTACTAGACTTGGTATAGCAAATGATAAGAAATGCGCAATAGGCATGTGTCAGTGTTGAATTTATACAAAGAGAATGAAAATATGCAGTTTCTTTAATTCTAGTAGTTGGTTAGTTTTGATATTGACTTTTTTTAAGATGCTTCCTTAATATTGTAGTGTCAAGCCTCTTCCACCTATTTAGAGGTGGGATGCTGCATACATTGTACAATTACCTGGTTCGACTAAATGGTCCTTAGGGTAGATCAATGGTCCCTTTGCAGGTGGTGCATTGGCCACTTCTTTTGAGGATTTAACCTTGGTGTGGTCCACAACAGTGCTTTCTTTCACTGACCTGGGTTTCCTTTCATGGTTGATATTGGAATTTTTGGTCATGAACTATTTGATGATATAGTTGATTAGTTTGGTCACTGGTGATGAATCCCGTCAGTTGTACCTTGTGAGGTTATGTGAGTGTCAAGGATCTCATGCCTCTTGATTGGTCTAGCCATATGATAAACTAGACACTGTTATTGCCTAAATTAATTGAAGGCTTTTCCATTTGGATTCTGGGGTGTTGGCTTTTATTTGTTTACAGTAGATAGATTTCATACCATCCTTAGATCAAAAATTTATTTTTGGCAGGTAAACTCTGGTTATGACATTTCGTGCTTATTCAAAAGATCAGATACTGAAGATACTCCAGCAGAGGCTAATGGTAATTCATTATTTTTTGATTGGAGATGCCCTTTTGTAGTTGACTGAAAATATTCTTGTATACATCTTTATGGGCATAGTATGAAAAATGCAGCCAAAAATGTTGGACATTCATTTATATTTCTCATTCCTTAGGGAACTGTCTATAAGTTTTACAATTACAGTGATTTGACCTTTTCTTAGCTTACATATGGTGAAATTTCACTTGGTTTTAGGGTCTCCCATGTCAAATATTTCAACCAGAGGCATTGGAGCTTTGTGCAAGGGTAAGTTACTACCTGTCCCGTTAAAATTTTATTCAAGAGATTCAAGTGCTATGCTTCTGATTTGCAAATTTATGTCTTTTATCTTTTTAACATTAACAAGGATATTTACATTAACAATACATGAAAATACAAAAATTCCCCAGTCATACATTTAAGTGCAGGAGATCCTTGATTTGTAATACATTTGTCCAAAGACATGCTGATAGCTTGATATATTCAGCCTGATATAGAGGAAAGTTAAACCTTCTGTTTCATTATAGTATATGCAAAGGTTCAACAATGTACTAAACGATGGGTAAAGCATTTAAGTTTAGAGATGAACTACCTTTTAAAAAATTGGAAGAAGAGTTTGCATACTCGTTGTCTTCATCCAGTCCTTTTTGGTTGTCTGACCAATACTATAGTATGCATTTTTTCCATATATGTTGGAACCCCTTTGGCTCCCTTTGGAGTCTTCAAAGATTTCAATTATAGCCCAGATTCTATCCACCCACTCCAGCTGTGTCACATTTTCCCTGCCACTTGCCTCATCCTTTTGTTGATGGAGGTGACCTTCTGAATCTATTCTAGGGATTAGGGGCAGCATGAGGAAAGTGCTCCCTTGAAAAACAATAAGGTTGTTCAAGTGGCTCTGACATAACAAAAAGTCAGGAAGAGGAAGCTTGCCTTCAAGCAGTTAATGTAATTATGACCATTACTTGCCAATTCTCTCTCCCAGGCTCTAGCTACTACATTATTTCCCAGTTTGCCGCACCTAGTTGTTAACATTATATATTATATGGAAAATCTAATTGGACCAAGTACCTTCATAGTTGATTTTCTAATGCTTTCCAAATTAATCTTACAAGATAGAAGTCCCCTCTACTTTGTAAATTAGACTTTAGTTATATCTGGTAAGTTGGAGGATCCTGTTCATGTCTTTTTGGATAATGGTTCCTTCTTGCACCATAGTAGTGAGCATCCACCTCTATCAAAAAGTGACACTATTTACTTTTTTGGGAGTCTGACCAACCTCATGTAAACATCCATGATAGTTAAGCTGGCCTCCTTGAGGGAGTATATGACAGGCCACTTTTTGTGGGATTTAAACCCTGGCAGCAGCTTTAACAACGCCCATTTTCACTAACCTTGCCTGTCTCTTATGGCTGGTTCCTGTAATGTTATTGTCTACTCCTTCCAACTATTGTTTATGAACATCAGAAACTAGTTATCTGGCAAGCATGTCTTCTATAGTTCTGATTCTCTGATCTCATGAAAGTGCCCTTTCATTGTTGTGATCTACACAGCTAGTTCTGATCCAAAAGTTGTTAATTCTCCCAAAAATTTATTATTTGCCTTTGTGAAATGCTTCTTGATTCCAATTTTTCCATAAGAAGGAGATCCCTATCAGTTTGATCAGATTCCACTCTTTACCTATTTATCCCTAGAAATGACCCTTTTCTAATGAGGGGCAACAAAAAGTATTGTGCTCAACAGCAATCCTGGTCCTTAAAACTTTGGTAACCTTGCAGTTCTACATACCATAATTAACCATTTCTGACTTGTGACAAACCATGTAATATGCATTTGTAAAGCCAGTATGATGTAGCTGATCCACAAATGCTAAACTGTTATGAAGAACCATCCATCCAGGTACACTTCAGAGTTAAAAGAAGAATGGGACTTCTAGATACCTTGAATTATTATTTGGGCATACACTGGTATACAAGGCCCATAAGTTGCTTATCTTTATTCTCGGACATTAAGATAATTATTTGCTTGCAAGTTTCTTGTATTCTTCGTGGACCTGTAGGACAGCACTCAACGTGGCTCTCTTTTGTCATTTTCTATCCTAAATTTCCATAGAACTGAAGGATTTTATCTTCTAAATTTTGGTTCTGCATTTTATATAAGTCATCTGCTTTTACTTGCTTGCATGTTGTTGAACGGTAATGGAGTAAATGAGCATTGTTTAGAACTTGAATGTTATGACAACCTTAGTTATCTAAAATAAATTCATGCTGAGAACTGGCTTTTTGAATTTAGAGGCATAATGAGAGAACTTCAAAACAGGAAATCCCTCAGCTTTTTATAAAGACCAGCAAGCATTGATGAATGAAAATCGCTCTATCTCACTCATTATTTCTTGGCAGGCTATTAATTATTTTGTATTGTGCCATAGTCCTTTATTTGTGGGACACAACAACAATATTGCTTGTTTATTTATTTCTTCATGTTATTTTCAGCCTTTTCTAAAAGAGGTGCTTGCACTTCCACATTGTATTCATACTGATTATACTCTTTCAGTTCCACTGACCTACTTATCAATGTGATCATTTGTTGGACTTTAATAAATTATCATATCTTTTACAAATTTTACTTTTAGTTTTAAATAGTTGTGAATACTCTAATGCTTACTTTCTTTGGACACTGTAGAAAGTTGTTGTTGCATCAGGGGATATGCACAAAGCTCTTCATGTTTGTAGGTAGACTATTTCCCCTAGTCTGATAAGTGTTGTCCATGATTGTTCTTGTCAAGTTAAATAAAATCTATATTCAATTGATATGTCCACTCCAAATACTATTTAGTATTAACTGTCTTGACATGTAAATCTATATCTGGATTTTGTCTTGACATATGCTTGGGATGTTTAGGTAACCTTTTTTGTGGAGGATTTTTTTCCAGGCTACAGAGCTTGGGGAAACCCCCAATGTACTTCCCTTCATTGTGAGGATGGTACCTAGGATAAAACCTAGAATCTTCAGGGCACAAGGCCAGTCAACAACAAGATTCAACGCCATTACAATAATATATTTGTTAGGAGCTCAACATGCCACTCGTGGGAATTGAAACTGGGTGGGAAGGATAATGATCATTCCTCCCAACCACCAGAGATCAACCCAATTAACAACTTTCTTTTTGGAGCTTATAGTCAATATCATGATAATCACATTTTTTTAAGCAAATTCATTCTACTCTTTGAATAATTTAAAGCACATTATTTTGACAAGGCTAGGAGACTAGGAACCTTTTTGATTGTATTAAAAACAATTATTTGTCGTCTTTGTCAGGAAAACTAGTTCTGTATGTAGTTTTAATATTTATCAGTACTGAAAGCTTCAACTTATTATATTCTATTCATTTTGGATCATGAAAGAGGTGCTGTTGAGATGCTTGAAGCAAAATTAACCAGTGGGATACATGAGTTGGATAATATTTTGCATGAGAAGTCAATGACCAATGGATTGAATCTACCGCCTGAACGATTAACGAAGCAAGAAATAAATATGGTGAGCATTCTTCTTGTTTTTTTTCTTTCATGATGATGGATATATTTTGAACTAGAAAAAGCTACAGCCGAACTCGACAATGGTGTAAAACACACACACACACACACATATTAGAAGCAAGAAATAAATATGGTGAGCATTCTTCTTGTTGTTTTCTTCCACAATGATGGATATATTTTGAACTAGAAAAAGCTGCAGCCAAACTGGACAATGGTGTAATACACACACACACACACACACATATATATTAGTGTTTTTCTGCAATCTGAGACAGTATCGTATCCAAAATTCCCTATTCTTGCCCACCCTATTCTATTCTTTGTTGGCTTCGAAGGAATATTTCCTTGCAAACTGAAACAATGAAAAAATACTATAGATATAAAAAACAGATTAGAAATGCTCTCAAGTTTTAGTCCCACTTGAGTCTCCATTGTTGCTTTTGTTGAGTGCATTTACATGTCAACTTGTTCCACAGGGTTGATTTCACTTGTAGGATCCTCCAGTTTTGGTTTTGGAGTGTTAGATGCACAAATCCTCATCCCTGGCCATGGGAAAGTTGCAAAGTGAGGAGTCCTCAACAATTTAGAAGTTGACGGGGCAGGAGATGAAGCCATCTCCTATGGGAGGTAGAGGCGACTCGAGATTCTACTAACTAGGGATTTTAGAGAACCAATCTGAAACTCTAGCTTCAATCTGCATGAAGTTGGTGATCTCCTTCATTTCCTTAAGGTTCTGTAGTCAGGGTGTAGTTTCCATTGCACATGGACCTTTGCCCTATTTTTGGCTTCTAATGTACTGTCACAATCCTTTTTCTATTGATTGCAGTAAATGGTGAAATTCATCACACATCATTGGGTTTGAACAACCTCAAGCTCATAACACTTAACTCCTTGTTGAACCTCTCAAAATTCATATAAGTTGCATCATTTATGCCTACAATGATAGTGGCCCATTTTTACTGAAGAGAAAGACAAGTTCCAGACTGGGTTACCCCTCATATTGTTTGTATATTAAACATGTTTTCATTGATTATAGAAATATTTTTTGAATGCCATTTCTGACTCATATCATGCACATATCTAAAATAATTTTGACATGCATGGTGTCTCTTCTATTCTACTTCCTTTTAAAGTAAGAAGACTTTTTGCAGTAAAATGTTTTGAGAGTAAATCTCTGAAAATGCATTTTGGTAATAATGGTCTAGGGGATTAGTCTAATACAATTGGGCATGAACGGTTTCTCCTGGCATTGTCTTGAACACTCTATGATCTGCTACCATTTAATCAGCTGTTTCCCATATATGAAGGTTGAATAATGGCCGAAAGGACAAAGTTTCATTATCTGATGCTGAACTGTTTAACTTAAATACATGTTTAATAAGTCTATCATAACATTGTAGCAGGCATATATATGAAGTAATTGTCCTAGTAAATATTTTAATCCTCCTCTGCTTGGTTTGATATTTTGCAGTTCACAAATTCCTCCATTGAATTGGTGGAGGGAGAGCTTTGTGCGGATGGGCTTCCAGGTCAAAGGAGTTCTGCAGACAAGACTCCCTTGGAACACTTAGATATTTCTCATGTTGATGACTATGGGGTGTCACCATATGAGTTAGATAAGCGTATACGTGATCTATTGGAGAAACAACAAGAAGAAAGGATTTCAGAGCTTGAGGTGGAGCTGAAGTCAATTGAGATTAATATACATGCTAAAGAAAGAGAACTTAAACATTGGAAGGAATGAGTTTGATGTCTTGCTGAGCTTTCATTTGGGGCCAACTCAGGCATTTCCTCTCTTACTCATTATGCTCTTTTATATTGTTTGAACCGTGTTCATTTCACATCACATGATAATGCACACACTCACAAAGTTCAAGGGTCAGCTCAACTGGTTGTTGCCAATGTTACTAGACATTTGGCTAGGTTTGTGCCAACAGGTGCCTGGTTTAAAATTTTAAATTCCTCTAGGTGAGGTGCACTAGTCTACATTGACAGGTTTACTGGGGATGATGTCCACAAATGTGGGAAGCATCCCTTAGGCTTACTCATGAGGTTTTCCTTGGAAACAAAAGATGTATGTCTGTTTTCAATACACAAACCCTCATGAAGTTGCATCTTTCGGGAGACTTGAAATCTTGCTTGTAACAAATTCATACTTGATCAAAGCCTCATTTAAGTGCTTGTCTGGCTTACTGCATGTTTAAATTGAGTGGTGATTTTCAGGTGACAATTCTGCATCTATTGAAATGTCAAATAATGCTGATGGCAAAAGACATCACAAAAGGAAGGCTTCTGGAAGGAGTTCTGTAAGGTCAATTAACAACTCAGGATAGGAGGGGAATTATGTGTCCTCACTATGGTCATTTATCCATTTTACAGAGGGCCCTATAGATTCCACTGCAGACTCTCTGGATCAACTTAATTACAGAGGAAAAATGGCTGACTTTAGCACGCATTCCACTGACTTAGATTATTTTGAAGATATAGTGCAAATAGGATGGGTGCCTAATTTTCGAGATTCCACTGATGGAACCAGCATGTATTTTGTAAAGCATGTTTCTGATGTTAGGTCTGATGGATGCTATGAAATCAATTGTACCTCCAAACACAGGATTGGGCAGGGAATTAGTGATATGCACTAGAACGGATCTGAGGCAAGCACTGCATGCTCAGTTTTTGGACATGAATTACATGAGACATAGTAGTACTGTTCTTTTGTTGGAGACTTTGGGCTGTCCACAACCTGAAGTTTACCCCTTCTTATGTACGTTATTTTAAGTGTATATAAACATGGGCAGGCCTTTATTAAAGTACGTTTATGTGCTTCCGATTCATCTAATGAGTGTTTGTTTCTACATGCACATTTGTAACCATGGCCCCTGCTAGATGAACATAACTCACGTTTGGACTTCACTCAGCCATTAATGTGACCTGAAACTGAGATGTGGTTTGGCTGTAAATTTCCAAAAATATTCAGCAAGTTTCTCTCAGGAAATTTTGGTGACCAATCAAACTTATTATACATGAGATTCTTGGTTTGGCTGTCCTGTTGAAGCAGCATAAAATGACCATACCAATACGCATCACCAAGGATAGGGAAATTCGAAGGCAAGCAATTAAACTTTTGATGATTCTGTGGAAAAACTTTTACTTGTGTTCATGAGATATAATATTTGAGTATCTAGTATTTCTAACTCATTGCCAGTATCGTAAAATCAAGCACAAGTGATATTTCCGGTTTGCTGAATTCTCTGTACTACTGATTGGACATATAAATACTCTGTTGATTATAAAAAATGGGACGAGGACAGGAGTGTAATTTACCTTAGCTTCAATGTATAATCCTTACCATTATCTTCTGTGATTACAAGCAATTTTAAAACTGTTAATGGTCAACGCTGTTTCTTAAATTTAGAAACAGTAATATTATGTTTCTTCAAATTGATGCTGTTGATTGTCATTTGCACATCCTAGAAACAAAAATTATGTGAATCACCATAGCCTTATGGAGGAAATTCAAGTTCCTCTCTACTTATTTTTCAAGTTTAGTGCCCACTGATAACAAAATTTTCAAGATAATGATTAGCAAACTTTGGTTTGAGTAAGTGCCTAAATGTATGTTTTTTAATGACACCAACCCCTGAAATAGAAATTTATACTGAGAAACAAATAGCAGCAATATCTTTTTCACTGATCAGCTAGTCCAGAAAGCAATAGGTAGAGGTGCTAACCCAAATATTCCAAGATAAAGGGAAGCAAACTCTACAATTTCCAGACTGTTTAGTAGAACTAGAAGAACGTGTTTTCCAAACTGCACGAGAAATACTTTCCTCACGAGTCACCATGTGCCATGCTTGGTCTCGGTGGTTCTCTTCCTTCTACTCCTAGTTCAACTACCATATCTTCATTGGAACCAACACCCCAAACTCCCCTAGACAACGATTCACCATTTTGTAGTAGTGATTCACCATTTGTACTGGTGATTTGCCATGATTTTACAAGATAATATAATCTCGTGAGAGATTCGCCAAAAAATTATATATACATATTATATTATTAATAAAATCGCCTTCCATTTTTCCTATGTGTCATGGGGATTCACCCATTTATAATATATATAAATTTAAGGGGGTTCTTAAAATTTTCCTGCATGCAATAGCTCCACTTAACCCTTAGGAATAGCGTAATTCCTTCTGTCAGCTCCTGTGCCACATCTGTGCACTTAACTGAAGTGCTCCAAGAGAATAAGATAATGTTTATATTCCAAATATTATTAAGAGCTAATAATATTCGACATATCTATTTTTAGACTGGAAATCTAAAAATAGATTCCACCCAATATGTCTAAAATTAGAAGTCCATCTATTTTTTCCAACTTGACCAACCATCCACAAATAACATCCTACAACTCATAGAACATGATCCATATGTCTAAAAATAGACATAGTCTAAAAATAGACTTTGCATCAAAAATAGCCTGCGGGCCCACTTAGTGAAGGCGACTCTTTTCACTAAGCTCATCATCTTGTTGCAATCTCAACACTCCCTCTCAACAAGATAAGGATTATCTGCCACCCCTATCCTACCTTTGTGGTATTCGAATTTTCTCCTGGTGAGCGCCTTCGTCAAGATATCAGCATCCTGATCCTCCGTGGGAATGTATGAAAGTAACATGATCTTCTGCTGCACACAATCTCTGATATGATGATACTGGATGTCAATGTGTTTAGATCTATCATGAAATACTGGATTAACCGAGAGTTTGATGCAACTCTGATTATCACAATATATCACAGTAGGATCTAAGTGTGAACCAAACAACCCGACCAGGATCTTCCTCATCCATATAGCCTCGCATGCAGCCAAACTTGCTACCATATACTCGGCCTCTGCTGAACTGAGTGCCACGGATCTCTGCTTCCTGCTGTACCAAGAAATTGCTGTCGACCCGATACTGAAAATCCCTCCAGATGTGCTCTTTCTGTCCGTTGGGCTCCCTGCCCAATCTGCATCCGTGAAGCCACATAGCTTCACCTCATCCGACTGTCTGTACCACAATCCATATCCCGATGTGCCTCTAAGATATCTCAATACATGCTTCCCCGCCTTCCAAAAGAGCTTGGTAGGCTTAACCATAGCTTGTGAAAGCTGGTTAACTGCATAGCATATATCGGGTCGTGTATTGACCAGATACATAAGCGACCCCACCAACTGTCGATAAACAGTGGCATCCACTACCTCCGCTGAAGTATCATCCTCCTTCCTCCAACCTCCAGGAAGAGGAGTATCAACAGGCTTGCAGCCATGCATGTTGAACTTCTCCAGTATCTCCCGGGCATACTTACCCTGAGAAACAAACAGTCCATCACTGCGCTGCCAAATTTCCAATCCCAGGAAATAATGAAGGAGGCCCAAGTCCTTCATCTCAAACTATTTTGCAAGATCATCCTTGCATGAGAGTATCAACAGCTCATCACCTGTCAAAATCAAATCATCTACATAAAGTACAATGATCAGCAACTTACCCTCCACCACAATCTGGTATAGGTTCGGATCCACCTCACTCTTGGAGAATCCAAGTCCAGTGAAATAACTGTCTATCCATGTGTACCAAGCATGAGGTGCTTGTTTCAACCCATAAAACGCTCTCTTGAGCCTGCACACATGCGACTCGCTGATGAAGATCTCAAAACCTTCGGGCTACTCTATGTACACCTCCTCCTCAATGACTCCATTGAGGAACACAATCTTCACATCCATCTGATGAATGTGCCACCCCATCTGCGCTAAGAGAGCAAGAATCATCCATATGGAAGAATACCTTGTGACAAGTGCAAAGGTCTCCTCATAATCGATCCCCTCAATCTGTGAAAATCCTCGGGCAAAAAATCTTGCCTTGTACTTCTCCACACTCCTGGCAGCTGCCTACTTCACTTTGTAGATCCATCTTGAACCCACCACTCATTTCCCCTCCGGCCTCGGGACAATCTCCAATGCACTGTTTTTGACAATCGAATCATACTCTTCCACCATGGCATCTACCCATGCGGGGTCCTCCACAGCTTCCTCGAAAGAGGATGGCTCTGTCACGATACACTTTCTCATAAGAGCCATGTATCCAGTATACCGGTCAGGTGACTGTCTCTGTCTGCGCTGTGATGTAGGTGCTCCTACAACCTTCTCTGCATCTTGAGCTAGTCGCTCAGCTTCTGTAGTGCGCTTCCGCCCTCTGATGGTTGGCGCTGCATGAGTGGTCTCTTCCACTCCATGAACTTCCTCTTGTGGCTAATCCACATCCTGAAGCTCATCCTTAGGAACTAATAGCTCCTCATCTGTGACGCAGCCAAACTGAATTTGGACCCAAGGAGAAGTCGGTGACGTGGCTCTGTCTTTTTTTTTTTTTTCTTTTCCTTGGAATCTTATTTATCAAATTCGGGGAATTTGATAAATAAATATCATTTCACAATATTTGAAAATTTAAATATATCTCTCGCTTTATATAATACCCCGACACCTTATAACTAACCAGCGTTATAATGCACCTCCGGCCAGCCCCACATATATGTCTATGGACCAATCAAATGTGCGCGTCATACTTTGTTAAACATCGTGTATTTCCACCACGCGAAAATCATCCGATGGCCTTCTCTCAAATCGATGGCCGGTATACATTTCGCCTGGCGACCTCGTACTGACGTTAACGCGCAAAATGAATACAGAAAGGCGGTTTCTCCACGGTCCAATCTTGCCACGCGTCGGTTTCTCTATGGAATCGCTCCCTCCAGAATACCACTTATGTTCGAAAGGTGGTGCGGAATGGGAAATTCGCTCTTGAAAACCCACTGTGGTTTTGCTACGGGGCTATCGACCGCTGCTGTACGTCCGGTTGCGCTCTCCTT
The DNA here is from genome assembly GCA_034641835.2 of Pinus albicaulis. Taxonomy (NCBI): domain Eukaryota; kingdom Viridiplantae; phylum Streptophyta; class Pinopsida; order Pinales; family Pinaceae; genus Pinus; species Pinus albicaulis. Next base: position 66,411,559 of record CM076579.1, read on the forward strand.
CAGCCTATTCTCATTTATTAACTCGTAGTTCAATTCTAGTTGGGGGATTCAATTAACACGAACAACGTAATTCCTTTATTGAGCGAGATTCGTTTCACATGTACCAGGCTTCTACGACCAGCATCACTATACATACCTCGCTCGTGGGCAGTAGTCTGTGGTTATTCAAACAATTTACGAGAATTCAAAGACAAGGAACGAAATACAAAGACACAAATCAGCTTCACAATCAAACGAATTTCCCCACACTTAACATTTCAAGACAATATAATCAACAAGTAGAATTCATTTAATTGGAAGCAATCGACAATGCACAGAGTGTATTGCATAAATTCTCTATTCTTCTTCTCCTTGCTCTCTCTCTCAATGCATCCGAGGATTAAATTTATATACATTATAGTGTGACTCTTCGGTTCCTCTATGAGGACCGTTTCAGGAAACCAAAAGCCTAATTACAATTTATTCAATAACTGAATTGACAGCTGGATCGAGCCTAACAGTTCGACTCCTACAAGTTCTAACTAATCTAAATAATACAGTCAGTTGAGGTACTGACACCTAGCTGTTACAATTCAGATGTTTTGTACCCTACTAGCCACAACATGTGGAAAAAACCTCCTACATTGCTGGCTAGTGTCTAATGCCCCTGCATCAGACTCTCGAGGGCAATCTCCTTCATGGGCTCCTGTCCATGAGCTCTTCCATTGATCTGCCTATCTTCTGCAACATTCCTTCAGTCATCCAAGTGGCATGTTCCTTTGGCTTGTCCTTCCATTTGATCAAGTACTGAAAGTACTCTAGTCCTCTGGTCCTTCTTAACACTCTCTTGTCCAATATCTTCTCTGGTTGCAATGGTTGTGCTGGAGGTAGCTGCTCTTTCCACCCAATCTGTTCCTTGTCTGATGATCTTTCCTCTGCACCATCATCTTCATTCTTGTACAAATCTGCAACATTAAAAATGGGAGATATTCCAACATCAGGTGGCAATTCAATCTCATAAGCATTTGCAGAAAACTTTCTAAGTATCCTACATGGCCCAATCTTTTTGTACTTCAACTTGTTGTACTGCTTCTTTGGGAACCTCTCCTTTCTCAAGTGTGCCAAAACTTGATCTCCTACTTCAAAATGAACTTCCTTTCTTCTCAAGTCTGCTCTTCTTTTGTATTTGATGTTGCTGCCTTGTAATTGCTGCTTCACTTGTTCATGTATGTCCTGGATCTCTGAAGAAAATTCCTCACCATCTGCACTCCTTATCTCCGCTCTTCCCAAATTTCTTAATTCTGATATCCCTCTGGGGTGCATTCCATAAACAATATGGAATGGCTCTGCCCTATGCTTCTATTTGGTGAGTCATTATATGCATATTCTGCCTGGGGCAAAATATGATCCCACTGCTTGGGATGCTCTCCTGCAAGACTTCTCAATAAATTTCCCAGACTTCTATTCACCACCTTAGTCTGTCCATCATTCTATGGATGATAAGCTAAGATTAAACTTAGTTTGGTGCCAAGTTTCTTCCACAGTTTCCTCCAAAAGTGTCCCACAAATCTGGTGTCTCTGTCTGAAACAATGCTCCTAGGTAACCCATGCAATCTAACAACTTCTCTGAAAAACAAGTTAGCAACATGGGTAGCATCACTAGTTTTATAACATGGAATAAAATGTGCCATTTTGGAGAATCTGTCCACCACAACAAAGACTGCATCATTCCCTCTCTGAGTCTTGGGTAATCCTAGAACAAAATCCATACTCACCATGTCCTAAGGCCTGTCTGGAATAGGCAAGGGAGTGTACAATCCTATATTCTGGCTCCTTCCTTTGGCATAGTGACAAATCTTTCAATTCTTCACAAACTTGTCCACTTCTGCTCTCATCTTGGGCCAGAAATAAAAGTGACTCAACTGCTCATAAGTCTTATCAGTACCAAAGTGTCCAGCAAGTCCACCACTATGCTTCTCTTTGATCAAAATTTCCCTCATGGAACATTTTGGTACACACAGTTGGCTTCTTCTGAATAGTAAGTCCTCCTGCAAGAAATAATCCATCCACTGGCTTCTATCTATTAAAACAGGGTTACTACATGCCTCAAATGCTTCTTTAAAATTTGGATCCGTTTTATACAATTCTTTCAGAAAAGCAAACCCTACAACTTCAAAAAAATTAGTTTTCGCACAAGCATGTGTATCCTACTCAAATCATCGCCTACTTTATCAAGCCAATTCACTTATATGTTTCAAAACAAAATTAAACCTTGGAGATACTCAACCCATTTAGCATGCTTATGTTTCAACTTGGGTCAGCCGAGACAATATACCGCAAAGATTGTCGAATACAATACAAATTCCTAGACATCAAATAATGTCTCCACTTCTTCAAAGGCCTGAACAATTGCATATAATTCCTTCTCATAAGAGGAATAATTTCTTCTGGTGTCATTCAGCAGCTCACTGAAATATGCCACAGGCCTATCATCCTGACTCAACACAGCTCCAATGGCTTCTCCACTGGCATCACATTTTACTTGAAATGGCTTGGAAAAATCAGGCAGAATCAAAACAGCCTTTTCAGTTATCTTTTGCTTCAAAACTTTAAATTTTCTTTCTGCTTCAGTAGTCCACTTAAATGGATGTTTTCTCTTCTTTATTTTTTCAATTATGGGTGCATTAATCTTACTGAAGTTTCTTATAAACTTCCTGTAAAAACTAGCAAGTCCATGGAAACTTCTTACCTCAAAAACATTCCTGGGTGGAGGCCACTCCACAATTGCCTTAACCTTTTCTGAGTCCATCTTCAGTCCTTCTGCAGAAAAAAAAAACCCCAAATACACCAATTCTTCCTTCATGAATGAGCATTTCTTCAAATTTATCAGCAGCTTCTCTTGGTGCAGCTTCTTCAAGACATGATTAAGATGACTTAAATGTTCTTCTTTAGTTCTGCTAAAAACTAATATATCATCTAAATATACTATCACAAATTTCCCAATAAATTCTTTCAATACTTCATTCATAAGTCTCATAAAAGTGCTTGGTGCATTTGACAACCTAAAAGGCATTACCATCCATTCATACAATCCTTCATTTGTTTTGAAGGTAGTTTTCCACTCATCACCCTCTCTTATTCTAATCTGATGGTATCCACTCTTTAAATCTATCTTCGAGAAATATTTAGCACCACTCAAACAATCCATTAAATCCTTAATTCTGGGAAAAGGGAATCTGTACTTGATTGTGATCTTATTGATTTCTCTAGAATCAGTACACATCCTCTAGCAACCATCTTTCTTTGGGCTCAGTACTGTTGGTACTGCACACGGACTCAAACTTTCTCTGATCAGTCCCTTGTCCACCAATTCCTGTACTTGCCTCCTACTCTCTCTCATTGATAACTCATCCAATTCCCGTAGGCTACCTTATTTGGCAGATTTGAACCAGGGATAAAATCTATCTGATGGCTGATCTTCCTCACAGGTGGAAGCTCATCAGGTAAATCATCCACAACAATGTCAAAGTAATTGTCTAACATCTCTTGTATCTCTACTGGTAAATCAGAAAACTTTGTAGAAGTAAGAACTACCTTAGGTTTGCAAACCAAAGCAAAGCTTACCTATTCCTCTTGTATCTGCTGCAGGTATTCCTTTCCACTCAGCAACAGGGTCTTTGGATCAATCACTCTACTGGATGGCTCTCCTTCTTCCATGGGTATCGAGGTATGGTGTACCCCATCCTTGAAGAAATTGTAAGTGTTCTTCTTGCCATCATGCACTACTGCTCTGTCAAACTGCCAAGGTCTACCCAACAGTATATGACACACATCCATGGGAATTACATCACACAAAACTTTGTCCTTGTACTTGCCCATTTGCAGCTCTATTTCACACTGTTCTTTCAAAACCAGCTGGTGCCCTTTATGCAGCCAGGACACCCTGTAGGGAGTTGGATGCTCCCTAGTCTTCAGCTTCAACTTTTCTATGACCTAAGTGGAAACCAGGTTGTCTGTGTTACCACTATCAATGACTAGCTGGCAGCATTTCCCTTGGACTTTGCATATGCCCCTAAACAAAGTCTTCCTTTGTGCAGGCTCAGTGGCCTCTTTAGCTTGCTTCAACAGGACCTTATTTACCACCAAGGATTCTCCCCTCTCTGGAATAATTTCTTCTTCAATTTTTGCATCTTCTCCAGCCTAGGCAACAACATCATTTCTCGGACTAGCACCCACATTCTCTGGACACTCATAGTGCTTATGTCCCACTCCCTGACATCTATAACACCTCAACTCTCCGCCTCTGCCTCTGTCTTCTCTTCCCTTTCCTCTGTAAGAACCCCTTCTACCCTTTGCATCATCCTCTGTAGATGTATTCTGAGGTGAGCTAATTTCAGCTCCATTCCTGGGTGTAGGCTTTCCTCTACCACCCTGACTTCCCTTCCCATGGAAAGTACCTCTCTTCTTGGAAGACTATTTCCTCATGAGTTTCTCCTTTGATTTCAAGGCCATATGATAGGCCTCTTCCACTGTCTTAGGAGACAGGAGACCAATCTTATCTTGGATCTCCAACTTGAGACCATTCACATATCTGGAAGTCTTCTCTGGTGTGTCTTGGAATTGTCTAGCCCTTATGCTTACTCTGTAGAATTCCTCTGTGTACTCCTTTACTGTCAGCAACCTCTGTCTCAGGTTCTACATTTTTTTATAAAATGTCAGCTGGTAATCACTAGGTAAGAATTTACCTTTCAATTTGGCCATCATTCTGGTCCAGCTCTTGATAGGTTTCTTGCCAAGTCTTCTCCTTTCTTCCTGCACTCCATCCCACCAAAGTGCAACATGTCATTTTAGCTTTTTCACTGCAAACCGTACCTTTTTATCTTCGCTTATCTCTTCATAATCAAATCATTTGTTCATTTCATTCATCCAGTCTACTAGTTCCTCTGGATTCATTCCCCCTGCATAACTCGACACTTCAATTCTAGGCTTAACTGCAGACCCCAGAACAGTTCTAAGGAGCCTCATGTCAGGAGGAATTTCCACATTTTCTTCAGTTTCTTCTGTCTCAGATTCGTTGATGTCTTCAGGATCTCTGGGCTGTCTTCGCTCAATGGCATCTATTCTGGCCTCGACCCTCTGCAACATCCCCAACACCTCAGCGTTGGCAACAGGTCTCCTTCTGCCAGCACCTCTTCCAACTCGGATTGCCATGTCAGCAAAAGAAACTTCAAACTGGCTCTGATACCACTTTTGACGCAGCCAAACTGAATTTGGACACAAGGAGAAGTTGGTGACGTGGCTCTGTCTTCTCTTCCCTTTATTTTCCTTGGAATATTATTTATCAAATTCAGGGAATTTGATAAATAAATATCATTTGACAACCTTTGAAAATTTAAATATATCTCTCGCTTTATATATTACCCCGACACCTTATAACTAACCGGCGTTAGAATGCACCTCCGGCCGGCCCCACATATATGTCTATGGACCAATCAAATGTGTGCGTCATACTTTGTTAAACATCGTGTATTTCCGCCACACGAAGACCGTCCGATGGCCTTCTCTCAAATCGATGGCCTGTATACATTTCGCTCGGCGACCTCGTACTGACATTAATGCGCGAAATGAATACGGAAAGGCGGTTTCTCCATGGTCCAATCTTGCCATGCGTTGGTTTCTCTATGGAATCGCTCCCTCCTCCAGGAATACCACTTATGGTCTAAAGGTGGTGCGGAATGGGAAATCCGCTCTTGGAAACCCACTTGTGGTTTTGCTACAGTGATTGACCGCGGTTGTACGTCTGGGTTGCGCTCTCCTTCGGTTATTCTTGTTTATTAACTCCGGTTCAATCTCCGGTTGGGGGATACAATTAACACGAAAAACGTAATTCCTTTATTACGCGGGATTCTGTTTCACATAAAACAGAGTTCTACGACCAGCATCACTGTACAGACCTCTCCTGTGGCAGGGTAGTTCATAGGGTTATTCAAACAATTTACGGGAATTCAAAGACAGGGAATGGAATACCAATACACAAACTCCTCACAATCAAACGAATTTCCCCACAATTAACATTTCAAGACAATTAGATAATCAAAAAGTAGAATTTCTCTATTCTTCTTCTCCCCTCTCCCCTCTCAATGCATCCGAGGATTAAATGTTTATACATTATAGTGTGACTCTTCGGTTCCTCTATGAGGACCGTTTCAGAAAACCAAAAGCCTAATTACAATTTATTCAATAACTGAAATGACAGCTGGATCGAGCCTAACTGTTCGACTCCTACAAGTTCTAACTAAGCTAAATAATACAGTCAGCTGAGGTATTGACACCTCGCTGTTAAAATTCAGATGTTTCAAACCCTACTAGCCACAACATGTGGACAAAAATTCCTACATTGCTGGCTAGTGTCTAATGCCCCTGCATCAATCTGCATGCAAGTGTGGCTTCCTCTTAAGCGAACACTTCATGGCTTTCTACCCATGAAATTTGATATCCCGTCACACAACAGTCTTGTGACTGTCTGGAAAATACACACGATAGTTGTGGGGTGTATCAGTGTACCCCACAAATATCCCAACCTCTGCAGTCAGCTCCAGCTTCTTCCTGGCATCCTTCGTCACATGAATGTAAACAAGTGAACCAAAAATCCTCAAATGGGAAATATTAGGCTTCATACCAGAAAACGCCTCCTCGGGTGTACTCATGCCAAGTATCCTGTGAGGACAAAGGTTCTGCACATATACTGCAGTATTGCATGCCTCATCCCACAAGTGTATGGGAAGGCCTTGATCATGCAACATCGCCCATGCAGCACCCACAATCGTTCTATTCTTCCGCTCAGCAACCCCATTCTGTTGTGGGTTATGAGGTGCTATGAGCTCTCTTCGAATTCCTTCTGCGCTGCAAAAGTCCTTGAATTCGCCAGAGATGAATTCACCACCATTGTCGCTCCTAAGAGCCTTCACCTGATTCCCCGATTCTTTCTCAACCAGTGCCTTGAACTCATAGAACTTTGAGTATGTCTCGCTCTTCTTCTGCATGAAGAAGATCCAACACTTACGAGAAAAATCATCAACAAATATCACATAGTACCTGTGCTTTGCTGTCGAAGCTACTGAAAAAGGTCCACACACATCTATGTGAATTCTCTCAAGGATCGTCATGGCGCGACTATCCTTTTCGTGAAAGGTGACTTTCACAGATTTTCCCAAGGTACATCCCTTGCACTGATCTGACTGCGCAAGAGTACCCTTAGGAAGCCTAGTAGAAATCTGTTGCAATATCTTCAAAGCTCCATGGTGAAGGCGGCCCAATCTCCGGTGCCACAACTTGCCATCATCTCGGCTCACCACTCCTTCTACCTTGCCTGCCATTGTTGTGCAACCATATACCTGCAATTGATAAAGTTTCTTAACTCAAACCCCTATCCTCCGGGTCTCACCAATTGCCTTACTGCGTAGGAAAGCCTTTCCCTCGCTAAAGACAACATCATATCCCTTGTCTTCTAACATCGCCACATAGATCAAATTCTTCTTAAATCTTGGAACATGCATCACTTCCTTCAATACGAAGGGTTTACCAAACTCTCTCTCAAAAGAAATGGTACCGATACTGGTCCCACTGTATCTACCATCATCGCCCATCTCGATGTGCACTCCAAGATCTTTCTCATCCATATCAGTAAACAAATCTCGATCTCCTGTCATGTGAAAAGATGCACCATTATCAAGAAACCACATTTAACCCATCACACTTGAGACCAAGCATGCAATCAATGAAAAATCCATCTCAAACTGCGAGGCTAAGGCCTCTCCAGCTACAGATCCATCAGCTTGCTTATTTTTCTTCTTCTGTGGACAACTAGTGGCGTAATGTTCGTGTTGGTGACAGTGAAAGCACTACACCTTGGACATGTCCTGATTCTTGCCTTTCACACCAGATTGAGAAGCATGCTTCTTTCTCTTCCCCTTCTTTGCTTTGGTAGCCAAAGCACAATTTTCTTCATCAGAGTTCTTTGATGAAGATCCGTCCCTGGTACTTTGCCTTATCTCCTCTTGCACAAGATCCGACCAAAGTCGCTCCCATCCTAGAAATTTCTCCCGACCATTGACAGAGTCCTGATAGGAATGCCAACTCTTCATAAGCCCAAGGAGAGCCAAGCTCACCAAGTCCTCGTCATCAACAGTAACCCCCACACTTCCCAGCACATCCCTGCATTGGATGAACTTCGTGAGATACTTGGGCATACTGTCGCCCTTCTCCATTTTTATGTTTCTGAGTTTATCCTTGAGCGCCAACTTCCTCTGGTCGCTCTTGCTTTGAAATTAATTTGTCAAAGCTTTCCACATCAAGAATGGAGAAGCTTTACCATGAAGGCTGGACACTATGTGATCCTTCACACCTTCCAACAGAATCCTTCGACACTTTGCTAACTTCTTTTGCCATGCATCAAGTATGACAACATCACTAGAAGTAGGTTTTGGAATTTTTGCATCTATGAACTCCTTCAACCCATTGTCATATAGCACCGCCTCCATCCTATCATTCCATGCAATATAATTTGAGCTGCACTCAAGGGCATACTCCAATCGCAATCCATTGAAAGACATCTCAACTTTGACACCAAGAAAACACTACTGCAAATTCGAATTCCACCAGCTCAAAACTCAACTGCTTCAATGTTTTGCAATTGCTCCAATGATCAATATCGCTCTAATACCATGTAGAAAATTTGAATAGCTAATATATTATTCACTGAGATTCTCCTGATCACACACTATTTTATCTTCATGCACAATACATAATCTCTTCTACCATTGATCATTACATGCGGAAATAAAATCAATTGCATGCGCACATTAAAACCATAAACATTCACACATATGAACACAGTATTTCATGGGAAAGCTTAAAGCTAAAAACCCCAACTATCTGTATATTATATGTCATAGAGATCATGTAACAATAATTGTACAAAGCTCCTCACAAGCTCTCAACACAACCTCCAATTGCTACACACTAATCAAGCTAGATCTAGCAAAACACATGCTCCAATCTCTGCCACCTGATAGCCAGCCTCTATTGCGTAATCAATGTTGTAGGATGGCTCATTAAATAACATAAACCACCTGGATTGTACTGCGCAATCCTCATAGGCTCCTCCAATCATTGTTTGTTGCAAATATGCAACAATATAGTCACAACTGATAGTTAACTTGCTCTTTCACCTATTTTTGCACTGGTCTCCACTGAAACTGTCCATGCACTGAAGTTAACTGATGTATTCTTTAGTTGATTAATGAGTTTATAATTAGTGAATTAATTAATAATTAATTCACACCACTCTTCACTAGTGTATTAATCAGTTAGACTAAATACAACTAGTTCAACTATGTTTAGATTAGTTAAACTAAACACAACTCCATTAACTCCTCAATCAACTCCACCAAACTCTGTCACATGAGTTCTAACTGAAGTATCCATGCAATAGCTCCACGTAACCCTTAGGAATAGTGTAATTCCGTCTGTCAGCTCCTATGCCACATCTGTGCACTTAACTGAAGTGCTCCAAGAGAATAACATAATGTTTATATTCCAAATATTATTAAGAGCTAATAATATTCGACATATCTATTTTTAGACTGGTAATCTAAAAATATATTCCACCCAATATGTCTAAAAATAGAAGTCCATCTATTTTTTCCAACTTGATCAACCATCCACAAATATCATCCTGCAACTCATAGAACATGATCCATATGTCTAAAAATAGACTTTGCACCAAAAATAGCCTGCGGACCCACTTAGTGAAGGCGACTCTTTTCACTAAGCTCATCATATTGTTGCAATCTCAACAGATTGAGTTATTTTTTTGTCTTGTTTGTTTTCCCCAAAGTCTGAAGGCAATTTTCCCAAAGTTAGAGGGTCTTATACTTCTATGTATCGCTTGAATGTTTATTTTATGCATATATCAGTTTGAAGTTTCATTTATCGTGATTAATGGTTAGCCCTACCACAATGATGTCTATTGTAAAACTATTTATGCATTAAACCTCTTTGTCCTTTCCCAAATTTAGTATCCATCCCATTTCATTCTGCCTAAAAGAATCCATTTTACCTCGACCAAATCGGCCCTACAATATACCTTGTCCACCCCTTTGAGGCAGTCGTGACCTTATCAACACCATAGCCCAATTGATTTGACAAAATTTTGATCTAGTTATCCTTTGATCAGTTCTCCCTCAAAAAACCTAAAACAAACCAAAACATACTTAACAAATAGCCTAAAATCAGATACATAGAAAGCAAACAAGTTTACATCCTTTGCACAAATAGAGAGAGCCCTCTCTGAGTCCAGGAAGGCTAGGTCCTAGGGCTCCAAAGTTGGTTTGATGTTACCCTATCATTTGGCTTGCCAATCTGCCAAATCACGGGACACTAACACCCAGAGCATACTTCAAAAGGTGATGTATTTGTAGAAGAGTGCTTTGCCTGGTTGTAAGCGTGTTGAATGTAATGCAGTTTCTCATCCCACAACTTGGGATGTTTGTTGCAATATCCTCTCAATAGATGCACAACAGTTCTATTCACCACCTCGGTTTGAACATCATTTTGTGGATGAAAAGCAATACTCTTTTTCAACTTTGTGTCCATCATACTCCAAATATTGGACCAAAAATTCCCAATGAACCTGGAATCCCTATCACTAACAATAGAAGTAAGCAATCCATAATGAACCCATACATGTTGAAAATAAAGTTTAGCAGTAATGGTTTTCTTACATGGCATAAGTATACACATTATACTGAATCTATCCACAGCTACATTAAGATAATCATGTTGTTTTCTTGACATAGGTAGACCTCCAGCAAAGTCCATGGAGACACTCTCCCATGGACTTGATGGTACCGGTAATGGCGTGTACAACCCAAGCTTCCAATTTCTAGGCTTGCTTCTTTCACACATAGAACAACCTCTTATAAAATGAGACACACTATCTATCATGCGAGGCCAATAGAAATAACTTTGTTGATGTGCCATGGTTTTTCTTACCCCAAAGTTTCCAGCAATAAGAGATGAATGAGCCTCTCTCCTTGTGGTATACACAGTTTGCCCAAATGAAACAGCAATTTTTTATGCATGTGATATTCATTTTCTTCAACTTGATTCCCTTCACTCAAACTATCATACAGATATTGAAAATCAACATCATGTGCATATTGTTCTATGTAACTCACATGTAAAATAGAATCATTTTTAAGAAAATTAGAAGCACTTATAATCGGTCTTGAAAGCATATCAACAACTTTATTGAAAATGCATTTCTTGTACCTTATAACTAAGTGAAACTGTTGAAGAAATCCCATCCACCTGAAATGTCGTGATTGCTGCAATTTTGTTTGCGACTGCAAGTACTGTAATGGTTGGTGATCGGTATGTATAATCGTCTCTTTACCCATCAATTAGTGTTTCCACTTCTTGATGCTTCGTACAAATGCATACAACTCTTTTTCATCTGTAGGATAATTAGTTATAGCACCATTGAATGTTTCAGAATGAAAAGCGATAGGCTTACCATGTTGTAAAACAACTAAGCCCATGACATAATCACTAGCATCAGTTTGTATCTCAAATGGTTGTCTCAAATTCAGTAATGCTAGGACTGGAGCGGAACTGATCATGTATTTTAAAGCTTCGAAAGATTTCTATTGTTTACCTCCCCATTGGAAGCATTTCTTCACACTTGTCACTACATGCATAAGAGTTGCGATGGCATAAAAGTTAGAAATAAACTTTCTCTAATACTGAGTTGCACCTAAGAAACTTCTTACCTCTGTTATTGTTTTGGGTGTGGTCCAATTCACAATGGCGTCCACTTTAGAAGGATCAATTCACAACTCGCCTCCTCCTACAATGTGTCCCAAATAAACCAAAGAAGTCTTTCCAAACTCACACTTTGACATCTTAAGAAACAATTCCTCTTTTCTCAAAACATCAAGCACTCTATTCACATGCAAGACATGTTATTCTCTTGTTTCGTTGAAAATCAGTATGTCATCTAAATACACAATCACAAATTCATCAATAAATGGACGCAAAACACTATCCATAACATGCATGAAAGTTGTTGATTTATTACACAAACCAAATGGCATAACCAACCACTCAAAGAGTCCTTGTTTGGTTTTGAATGCAGTTTTCCATACATCACTTTCTGCAATTCTTGCTTGATGATATCCACTTCATAAATCTAACTCAGTGAAAAATTTTGCTTCTTTCAGCTGATCAAGCAAATCATCTATCCTTGGGAGTGGGTATCAAATTTTTACCATTATCTTGTTCAAAGCTCTGAAGTCCACACACATCGCCAAGTCCCATCTTTCTTCGAAATCAAGACTATGGGTGACCTGCATGGCGAAGTGCTTGGCCTTATGAGTCCTTCGTCCAACATCTCATTGATTTGCCTCTTTATTTCAACATTCTCCATTATCAACATGCGATACATTCCGATGTTTGGAAGAGGAAAATCTTGTTGCAACTGAATCTCATGTTGAACCTCCCTTTTTGGAGGCAATCCTGTTGGCTCTTCAAAAATCTCATGATGTGCATCAACTACATCATATAAATCTGATTTCAACTTAGGATCACAATCCTCAAATGATTCGTGATTATCATCAGCTTTAGGCTTAATCATTAGAAGAACAAAATTATTACTTGACTTTACCAGCCTCTTTACCTATCCAGCGTTTACCATAGCAATATTTATCTTCTTGCGATGTGCTCTAACAATGTACTCCTTGCCATCTTTGAATAAATGGTATTTGTTCTCATGGAAATGTAAGATCTCTTTCCTATCATACAAGTAAGGACTGACCAACAAAATACATGTTATATCAAGCGGAACCACATCTAATTCAACTATGTCAACAAAATGTGAAGTTATTGCAAACCACAATATACACTTCTTTGAAACCTGTAAATTTGCATCCTTACAAATCCAACCAAGTGGATATGGTTTTGGATGTGGAATGTTCTCAAGATTAAGTTTCTCTAGAAAGTCTTCAGAGATTAATTTTTCTTTGATCCACTATTAAAGTCAATCTTAGTATCTTTGGATATGACCCTCACATGAAACAGTTCAATTCTCTCTTCTTCATTTGGAGCATGTATGTGACAGTTTGATGTACTAATACTGGATTTAGTTTCAATTTATTTCCCCTTCATGTTCTTAGATCCCATGGCTGTAATTTTAGATTCATCACCTAAATCCTCTCCTAAATCATGTTGAGTTGTAGATGCAGTTTTCCGTTTCCCTTTGTTGTTGAGATATATAGGTCTCTTTTTAGGATGTAATTTCCAACATTGATTTTCACTATGGCCTTCTCTTGAAAAATGTTTACAAACCACTTTTTCTCCCTCTTTCTTGACAGATGGATTTTTTTTCTTATACCTTTTGAGATCTTCTCTTTGTTTTTACCCTTAAAAGGTTTGTTCCTATCCTTATCAGAAATGTGTTTCCCTCTAGCTTCTAGATGTGTGGCCTGGACACATACCTCATATAGACTTGTGGGATTAAACATGAGAATAGTATGTCTAAGGTAGATATGTAAGCCTCCTATGTAATTGAGAAAAGTATCTTGGCTCTGCAGATCTAATCCTAATAAGTGAGCTCTTCTCCTAAATTCTTGGGTGTAAACTTGCACATTCTGTCCTTTCAATTGTCTAAAGTTTTTCTAGTTCATTATGGCTTTCTGCATATGATCTAATGGATAAAACTGTCATTTTATTGCAGAAATGAAATTAGTCCATGATAGAATAATCTTACCATGCTTCTTGATCTCCTCCTTTATCTTGCCTTCCCACCAAACAAGTGTTGCACCTTCCATTCTCAATGAAGCTAATTGGATTTTGGTATCATCATATTGAAGGTTTTGAATTCTCAAATATACCTCCAATTTCCTAATCCAACTATCAAGCTTTTCTTTATTGACTTCACCATTAAACATTGGCAATTCAAACTTAACATCAAGCTTTAGAAAAGGACTTTTACCAGTGTTATTTGACTTGTGTGATTGATGTACTGAAAATTAAGTAGATGATGATGATGATGACGGTGAGGATGATGACTTTCCATTGCCTCCATTTCCTCCATTTCCCTTCTTTGACTTATCTTCATAATTGTGACCTCCTGATGATCCTTGTCCTTCCTTGTGAAGTTTGGATCCTTCTCCTTCTAGTTTCTCATTCCTTTCTTGATAAAGGATTCTAACCATCTCAGTCATGTCAAGGAATTCTTTCCTGAACACTCTTTCTTCCTCTTTGGGATCCACTTCTTCATGGATTTATTCTTCCTCTGAAGGCATGCTTAATACTACTTCTGATTCCTTAGGAGGTGAACTAGGTGATGGAGAATATGGAAATATTTCCCTCCTTTGTTGTGGCTCACTTTGAGACCCACTTTCTTCCACCAATTTCCCTTCTCCTCTCTTGAGCTTGAGCCTAGTAAGCATGTGAAACTTGAAAATAGTTAAACAAATATTTTGCACAAAACAACACCAGAGAATAAACTCTAGCTTTGATACCAACCTGATCTAAAAGTACTGTATTATTTTTTTGTGCTAAGTGAATTTTCAGTTAATAAACATGTGCATACTTGTCTCCATTTGTTTGCTTAAGTATTGAGTATTTAACCATGAAATATAAGTGATTTTAGTGAATTAGAAGAATTAAATAAGAGAAAATAACACTGAACAATAGTTTATAACAGAGAAATAAAACCACACATAACATTTACACAGTAGGCATGATGAAGCAGTTCACCCCTCCTGGGCTACATCTACTGGTCTAGCTCCCAACGACATGTCCATATTTCATTATGCTCAAAATTTTGCAAATACATGTGTTTATAGGCCTCTAATAGTTGTTTTCTCTGCACCAATGACTCCAAAATTCTCTAATTAGTCTAGGTAGACTCTTTTTTCACCCAAATTGGTCGAACATTGACCCTCCTAGCCTATTCCCCAATACCTCCTACAAATCCTCCACTAAATTTGGAGAACTGCACTTATTTGCAGTTAAATTTGGCACAATTCCACAATTTAGGGGCGCGTTACTCTAACCACCATTCCTTACCATAAAGGCTACGGTTAAGGGGAGGGGTGGCCACATGCCAACCCCCAAAACCCCGCAGTTACATTAAACCTTGGAGTGGAACCAATGTCGAAACTGTGGTTAATAGCTTTGCAACTGGAGTTGAGAGTGGAGTTTTGCAACTGCGTTATGTAACTGTCGGAGCAAACATCGCATGTGATAAGGATTGATAAATGTTGGAGTTATCAAGTCATCAGCGTGATAAAATGTAACCATTTGATATTGTGGCTAAAATGCATTAGCATGTGACTGCTCTATGGGGCCATTGACAGGTTGGGACCGCTGGTGGTCCCAACCTCCAAATGATAAAGTTTGAAACTTTAAATAGCACTTCCAACCCTTAGTAGTTAAGAAACAATTTCAGCACAATTAGTGGAATTCTTTTCACGCAAGCTAGAGGTCATGGCGTCGACCCCCATGGACTTCATAAAAAATTTATAACATTGTTCAGGGGATACATGGCAGCCTCAGGGTTGGCCACGTGTCACCCTCCAATTAGCCAGCAAATAAAATGTACAACCATCCACGAGTCAAAACGCGCCACTTGTCAGCTTCATACTGGCTTGGAGAAAAAGGGAATATTCTTAGGAATATTCCTATTTTTGTTGACTGTGCACCTCATGCTGATTGGGCATCCCAGTCAAACCTGTCGCAAAACTATCGCAAAATTTATATGTTTGAGAAATCGATCAGAACGCGATATCTCCCTCATACGACATCATTTTTTTGAACTATTCACGACACCAGAATCAGGAAGATGAGATATACCTGGTCGCTTAGGTTCGACACAGTTTTGAGCACTTTGAATTTTGAGAAAAAATTATGAACTCCTGATCAATGTGGGCCATTATCCCAGGTAAGATAGCCCTAAGATGTTGTATTATTCAATTGTATGAATATAACCAAGTTGGTTTATTGTACAAAATTGTGCATATTTTGTGCACTAGTAGATTTACTGTTGTATATTGTTCCATTATGAAAATTAGGTTTGTTGTGGTTCTTGGTTTGGTAGCTTCAGTGAGTTAAGATTCTATCCTAGACACTGAGATCATGGAAAACACAACATTAATCGTTAGATATACCATAAAACCAAAAGGTGCACTAGAAGATATCCTTGTATCCTTAGATTCTTGGGAATATGCAGTTGAATTTATGGAGAATTACACCAAAAACCAATCTAGATGATCATCCATTTATATTAGGGATGCCCATGTTAGCCATAACCGATACATTTATGTGTTGTAGATATAGCGATATAAAAATGTCTAATGGAAATACAACAAGGAATTTTACATTATATCCTCTAGTTAAAAAAATCACTTAATCCAAAGATATTGAATGGATTTATGATGAAAATGATCAAGAAAACATACGACATTTTTTATTAATTTCACAAGAAATTTCTTTTAAGCACGACGACGTAGAAAATCAAATAATACATCTTATAAATAATTATGATTTTCCTCTATGTCTTGTAGAATTTTTTTATCATGTGAATATGCTAGAAAACTCTTTTCAAGAAAATTTCAAAACATAATACTTTTCATCATATAATTCCATGACATCATTAAATTGTATGGATAAATTTGGTAATATTCACATAGAAATTAATCAATGCAAAACTTTAAACATGAATTATAATGTAGAAGAATTTCAAGAAGATAAATTAATAAGAATGCTACAAAAACATTTATATCCTTTTGCATGGGAATATACATATATGTGAGATATTAATACTACTAATTGTATGCATCACACACACACAAGAAAATGCTAAACCTATTTTACAACCTCAAAGAAGGATGAATCCTAATTTGAGGGAAATTGTAAAAGAAGAATTGCAAAAAATTTTAAATGTGAACTTGATTTATCCAATTTCTGACAAATAATGGGTTTAGCCATTGGTTATTATACCAAATAATAATAATAAGTGGAAAGTCAACATATATTATAGAGAATTAAATAAAACTAGTTTGAAATATCATTTTCCACATTCATCAAATTCTAGATACATTAGTAGGGAAGAAGTGCTTTTATTTTCATGATGGTTTTAGTGGTTACAATCAAATGCGAATAGCACTAGAAGACCAAAATAATACTACATGTACATGTTGATGGGGAACATATGTTTACATAGTACTACCTTTTGTATTATCTAATGTCCCTGCTACATTCCAGAGAACAATACTATTTATTTTCTTTGACTTTATCCATGATTGCTTTGAAGTTTACATGGATTATTTCATAGTATATATAAATTATTTTGCAGAAGATTTAGAAAATATTGAAAAGGTTCTCATAATATGCCAGGAAAATAACCTTTATTTAATCCATGAAAAGTGTTTCATGATGTTTAATGAAGGTATTGTTTTCAGACATTATAGTTCAGGTAATGGAATTAAAGTTGATCCAACAAAGATTGAGGTCATTTTCAAGGTTTCAGTACTTGAGTCCCAAAAGGATGTAAAGAGTTCCCTTGGATATCCATGCTACTTTAGAAGATTCATTGAAAATTTTACAAAAGTAGCTTCACCAATTTTCAAATTTCTTACTAAAAATTGTGAATTTTATTGGTATTCTTCATCTCAATTAGATTTTGATTCTTTAAAATAGAATTTTTTTGAATCACCTATTATAAGATGGCCAAATTGGTCCCTCCCATTTCATATCTCTAAAGATGCTTTAGATATAACTCTATGGATTGTACTTGGACAAAAGGATTAACAAAATCCTAATGCCATTTACTATATAATTAAAAATCCAATTTTTATTGGTATTCTTCATCTCAATTAGATTTCGATTCTTTAAAATAGAAATTTTTTGAATCACCTATTATAAGATGGCCAAATTGGCCCCTCCCATTTCATATCTCTAGAGATGTGTTAGATATAACTCTATGGACTGTACTTGGGCAAAAGGATTAACAAAATCCCTATGCCATTCACTATATAATTAAAAATAAAACTCTTGCATATTTAAATTATATAGTTACTGAAAATGGTTTTTTAGCACTAGTCCATGCCATCAATAATTTCAGACATTATATCACTAGGTACGAAACCTTTATGCATATTGATAATTCTGCATTACATATTTAATGAAAAAACTAGCAACTAATGGCATAATTACTAGATGTCATTTCATATTACAAGAATTTAACATCACTATATTGGATAAACCTAGTAAGGGGACATAGATGCTGACTTTCTTTCTAGAATCCAAAATGATAATACAACAATTCCCATAGAAGATGATTTTTCTTATGAACATATTTTTTACAATTTCTACTAAGGCTCTTTCATTTATAGATATTGCTAATTATTTGGCAATGGGAAATTACCACCATAATTATGAACTAAAGAGAAACAAATGGTTATCAAATTTAGTGCACCTTTCTCTTGGGTAGAAGGAGAATTTTTCCCAACTGGACTTGAATTTATCTTTAGTAGATGTGTAATATAAAATGAAATACCAAACATATTAAAATCATTCCATGATGAGCCATGTGGATGATTTCATACAAATCTTTTAGATGTGTAATAGAATATGAAATACCAAACATATTAAAATGATTCCATGATGAGCCATGTAGACAATTGCATAAAAATTCCTTATTTTTGGATATTATTGGCCCACCCTTTTTAAGGATTCAAAAAAATATGTCTAAAGATGTGATAGTTTCTAGAGAATGGGAAGACAAATTCAAATAGATGACATTACTTTGCAACCTTAAGTACTTGCAAAGCCATATGAAAAATGGGCTCTAGATTTTGCAGGTCCAATTAATCCAATGCCCAAGAAGAAAAAATATATTCTTGTATTTACTAATTATGCAATAAAATATGTAGAAGCTAAACCATTAAATTTTTCTACTGCAACTGATGTTGTAACATTTATTTTTGAGGATATATTCACTCATTTGGTATCCAAGAGAAATTTTTATATATCATGGTGCACAATTTACATAAAAAATCGTCCAAAGGATTGTGGAACAGTATAAAATAAAGCATCAAACATATACTCCATATAACCCACAAGTGAATGGACAAGTCGATTCAACAAACAAATTTCTTGAATCTATTCTCATCAAAATAGTTCATCTCATTGAAAATATTGGGAAGATAGGCTTCTAGAAGCACTCTGGGCATACCATACCACATGGACGAACGCCAATGAACATACACCATGTCAATTTTTTTTACAAAAATACATTTTTTCTTCCCATGGAGTTCCAAATGGAGACCATCATAAAAACAACAAGGTTGGGGCTGAATCTCTCAGAAGTACAAAATAAAATATTTGCAGAATTATATGAACTGGATGAAATAAGAAAAGATGTCATTCAAAGAAATAATATAATATATCAACAAAGAACAAAGTGGCATAATAAGTTCATCAAGATGAATAAGTTTAAACCAGGTGATTGGGCTCTCTTATTTGATTCAAAGTTTAAATATTTTCAAGGAAAGTTTCAAACACACTGATTAGGAACATTTAAAATAGAAGCATTACGAGAATGGATTGTTTAGAATCAAAACTATTAATGAAGAGGGTGTTATTTTTTTTTAATGGGAATATATTAAAATTATATCATAACCCTTGACAAGAGAAGAGATTATTCAAAATTTGCATCAAAATTCAAGAAAGGAGTTGGTGAAAAAGGGATATCATTCTCCTTCTCCACCAAACTTATTTTATTTTTTCCTCTTCAAAATTTAAATTAAAAAATAAAATAAAATAATAAAGTATAATTATAAAAACCAAGGTACTCAGATAACTATTCAAGGTACTAGGTACGATTCTCCTCTTTAAATTTCTTTAAAATTGAATTTTTGAAGTCTACATTTTCAACATGTAGAATTTTATTTCTCTTTAGAAGATCAAAATAATCAACAAAAACAACATCTAAACACTACTCTTTCAAATATAATCAACAAAAACAACATCAAAACACTACTCTTTCAAATATCTTCATCATATTTCAATTCAGAATAAACACAAAATGCTTTATCAAAAAATTTATTAGTTTGCCAACTTTCCATAGCTAAAGTGGAGACGACGAGAATATATTGACATCATTAAATTTAAACCATTCCATCTAAAAAAATTAATTAAGAAAATCATTAGTGTACCCAATTACAATAAGGGGTCGGCATAATTAATGTATAATTAATATAAATTTACAGTCTAACACTAATTATATAAAGAATGCTTTTTTATTACAAAAATAATTTTATTAAGAAATAGTGGTCAAACCAAAATTATCTAGTAGAGTGTCATTTCAGAATGGATAAATTCTATATTTAAATTCAATAAAAATGACAAATGCCAACTAATAAGATTCCATTAATGTTTTGAATAATGAATATTAACATTATATAATAATTGATATTGATATTAATATTAACAATAACAATATTTAATGTTAAAATATTACCGATAATATGATAATGATTTTATTAATCATTATGTCATTATAAACATTAAACCTATTAAACTTAATATAAATTTTACTGTTCTTATTAAACTTCACATAAACTTTAACATAAATCTAATAATATTAAATTTGAAATTTAAAATATAAAATTTAACATAAAATTTAATATTATTATTAAACTTTATTATAAAATTTAATGTAAATTTAAAATGTAATGAGAAAATTTAAAAATTGCTATTAAAGCCTCAACCTAAAAACTATTGTTAAAATTGAATAACATTCTAAACAAAAATGTTAAGGTTTAGGTATTATTGGCGAGTATACGGGTGAATAATGAAATATTAATGCATGGTGAGGAGAATATCTTAAAAAGTCTTTCTGATTGCCAGAATCATTGGAACTTTATACCCTGGTAATGATGGTAGAGAAGAGGAGCAGAGACAAAGGGGTAAAAATTTTCTCGAAGGAAGCCACAACCAACACTCGGAAGGAGACAAGGGTGGGAATGAGCAAGAATATGACAATGTGTCAAACCACCAGAAAAATAAGAAGTAGAAAACTAAGTTGAAAGGAGAGTTTAAAAATATTAAGCCCCCAACTTTTGAGGGGGAAATGAAAGAAGTTGTTGGGGATTAGTTGATCAATATTAATAAATATTTCCAAATTTATGAATATGATTACAACTTAAAAGAGAGATTAGCCATTTATCAACTTAAACACTATGCTGTGGTGGGAAGAGGTTAAGGTTATTCATGCAATTAGTGAATGGGGGGTGACTTGGGGATACTTTCAAAAATATTTCAAGGATAAGTATTTAACTGAATGATTTTATGATGATAAGGCAAATGAATTTCATGACCTCCTGTCGGGAAAACTCACCATGGATGAGTTTGTAAACAAATTCAAATCCCTGTTAAGGTATGTACCTTATATTCAGGAGGAAAAGGCCAAAGTTCAAAGTTTCATAAGTAGTCTACCCTCATTCATGAAAGAATGGATGGAATTTGACAATCCCAAAACCATGGATGAGGCCATTTGAAAAGCGCGAATATTTTATCAACAAATGAAATCAAAAGGGGAAGGCAGTAAGAGTTGGGCTAATAAAAAGTCTCAGAAAAAATTTCAGAATATGAAAACTCAAAATACCAAACTTTTGCATAGGAATTTGTACAGCAAACCTACTTGGAGAAATCAACAGAAAACTAAATCACAAGGGGAGTCAAGAAAAATAGAATTCTTCAATAAACCTGAGTACAAGCAACAACGGAAGCCCCCGCTAGAGTTTTGGGGTTGCGAGGAGCCTCATTATTACAAAAACTTCCCACATCGCACTAGGGATGAGCATACTACCAACATTCAAGAGGCCTCCATAGTTGGTGAAGTGACATGCAACATACCAAAGGTTAATGCATCTCTCAACGATCATTAAGCGAAATGCCATCCCTCTATGATCGAGCTTGAAGTTAAGATAAATAACCATTGTGTATCCATTTTGATAGACCTAAGAGCTAGTTTATGTTATGTAAGTTGTAAGGTCATTGAAAAGTGTCAATTACAAACTTGTAAATTTAGGAACCCTTGGTTAGTGCAACTAGCTACCAGGGCAGAAAGAAGGGTGATAGCTAAAATAGATGATTGTCCTGTTGAAAAAGAAGATCAACAATTTAATGAAAATTTGAATTTGTTATCTTTGGGGTCTTATGATGTTTTAATCAGAATGGATTGGTTGGAAAAACATTGGTCGTTAGTAAATTGTAAGGAAAAAACTATCAGTTATATAGATCAAAGGGGTGTAAGACAGGAGATCCCAGGGGTAAAAAGACCCATAAAACTACGACCAATTACCACCTCTCAGTTAGGAAAGTGAATTAGGAAGGGATGTCAAATCTATGCAGTGAAAGTGGGTTTTACTAATCCTAAAAATAAGACAACCTCTTTAGAAATCCTACCAATCATTCAAGATTTTTTTGATGTGTTTTGAGAAGAAATTACAGGGTTACCTCCTAAGCGAGACATCGATTTCACTATAGAATTGATTCTGGGAGCTAAACCTATGTCAAAAACCCCTTACCGAATGAGTATTCCTGAGCTAATTGAGTTCAAAATGCAGTTGCAATAATTACTCGACAAGGGATATATTCACCCAAGTGTGTCCCCCTAGGGAGCACACGTTCTATTTTTCAGAAAAAAGGATGGTACCCTACAACTATGCATTGATTACTGACAACTTAAGAAGCTAGCAATTAAGAATAAGTATCTATTGCCCAGAATCGAAGATCTATTTGATCAGGTCAAAGGAGCTACGATGTTTTCTAAGATAGACCTACTATTAGGGTATCATCATATAAGAGTAAGGGAGGAGAAAATTCCTAAAACTTATTTTCAATCTCGTTATGGCCATTACGAATTTATGGTTCTACCTTTTAGCCTAACTAATTCTCCAGCAACTTTTACGACTCTCATGATTAGTGTATTCCATCTTTATCTTGATAAGTATGTTTTAATATTTATTGATGATATTATTATATACTCAAGACATTTAGAGGAGCATAAGAAGAATTGAAAATAGTTTTACAAATATTATGGGAAAATAAATTATATGCTAAATATATTAAGTGTGATTTCTATAGAGATCATATTCAATAATTAGGACATATTATCTCTGCAGAAGGGATAGATGTTGATCTGAAAAAAGATCAAAACCATTATGCAATGACTTTTTCATGCTAATTTTACTGGCATCTAATATTTCATGGGTCTAGCAGGATATTACAATCATTTTATTGAAGGATTTTCTAAAATAGCCTATCCTATCACCTCCTTGCAAAAGAAAGTAAAAACTTTTTAAGTGGACTGTTGATTGTGAGCATAGTTTTGAATTACTGAAGCATTTGTTAACCACAACTCTAGTACTAAAAATAACACACCCAGAAAAGGAGTTCATTTTTTGCACTGATGCATGTCAAGAAGGAAACATTATTTCATATGAATCCTAGAAAATAAAGGAGCATGAGAAAATATATTATGCTTATGAATTGGAACTATCTGCACTTGTACACGCTTTAAAGGTATGGAGACATTATCTTTTAGGGAAAATATTTCTGTTAATGAAAAATCATAATAATCTAACTATTTTCTTTAAGCAACCTAACCTTAATGCTCATCAAGCTAGGTGGACCACCTTTTGAGTGAATTTGATTTTGATATTAAACATCTAAAAGGAAAATAAATTTAAGTAGTAGATGCATTGAGTAGGAGCTTGCATCATGTGTATGAGATTTTGTACAGTCAAGTTGAGTTTACTTTTTCATACTTGATTAAAGAGGTTACGGATAAAGATCCAGAATACTTATTCATATGGAAGAAAATTAAACAAGTAGGAAATTTAATACGAAAAACTGATTATGGCATAAATAATGATAATTTACTGATTTTTAAAGGAATAATATATGTTCCAAATCAGGTAGCTGTTAGACAATTAATACTGGATGAATTTCATAAAATTCCCTATGCTACCCACCCCATATATCAAAAGGTATTTTTATGCTATTAAGAAAAATTTCTTTTGGCTTGGAATGAGAAAATACATCACAGAATATTTGGACAAATGTTTAAGGCTGAACACCAACACCCAACTCGATTGCTTCACCTGCTACCCATTATAGGATGCAAATGAGAGGTAATTACTGGCTTGCCTAAAACTAAGAGGAAGAGCGATTCCATCATGGTGGTAGTAGAAAAGTTAAGTAAAGTAGCCCATTTTATCCATTTTAAGTCAACATACAAAACTGTGCAAATTGGAGACATATTTATGGGGGAAATTTTCAGATTCCATGGAATGCCCAAAGTTACGATATCTGACAGAGATGTGAAATTCACATTAGCCTTTTGGAGATTCCATGGAATGCCCAAAGTTATGATATCTGACAGAGATGTGAAATTCACATTAGCCTTTTGGAAAACCATTTTTACTAGCCTCAGAACTAAATTTCAATTCATCACAACATATCATCCGCAAACCGACGAGAAAACAAAGAGTAAATCAAGTGCTAGAAGATATTCTACGAATGCATTGTAATGCAACAACCAAATAATTGAGAAGAGTACCTTCATCTAGTAGAATTTTCATATAATAACAATTACCATGAATCATTGAAAATGAGCCCCTTTGTGGTGTTATACGATAGAAGGTGCAAAACCCCCATTAACTAGAATAGCCTACAAGATAAATTAATGTTGGGGCCTCACATGTTGGCAAAAATAAAAATGGAAGATACTGTAAAAAAGGTTTGATATAATCTTAAAGTGACCTACGATAAACAGAAGGTGTATGTAGACAAGAAAAGAACTTTCAAAGAATTTCATATAGGGACCACATGTATGTTCGAGTGGAGCCCAAAAAGAGCACTTTGCAGTAGAAAGGATGTGCGAAGTTGGGCCCAAGATACTTTGGACCTGTTAGCCCCCTATAAATTTCTTGACAAGCAAGCAGGGGGCTAATTTTTTTTTGAGCCTTCAAGGAATGCATCTCCCCTGAAGACACATCATCCTTGAAAGCCTCTTCATGTCCCCTGCCCTTTGATTGTTTCCC
Organism: Pinus albicaulis; assembly: GCA_034641835.2. Classification (NCBI taxonomy): domain Eukaryota; kingdom Viridiplantae; phylum Streptophyta; class Pinopsida; order Pinales; family Pinaceae; genus Pinus; species Pinus albicaulis. The sequence continues at coordinate 66,436,719 of CM076579.1, forward strand.
TTTGCTGTTCTTGAGTCAATAAGCCTCGCTGATGATAAAAAATTGTGCTCCAAAAGGCCCTTATTTGCCCTTGTACCTCTGTCCCCTCTATCGTTACCTTTTCCTAGCCTTGAAATGCACCAAAAATGGGCCGAAAACCATCTTTTCCATGTAATTGGGCTTAGCACCTTTCAGCCCTAACCCCTCACCCTTTTCCACCACGTGACCCAACACCAAGACCAGGCACCAAGGCGGAAGGCGCTTATCGCAGATCTGTATCGGGCGCATTATCAGTCGTCGATCTGTTTAGATCGGACGGTCTTCGTAGTCAGCGCCATGCCGTGGTCCCCAAGCACGAGTGCTGTGAAAAACCACTGGTTTCTATCGCACCGCGTTTGGAGGTTGAGCGGTATTTCCCATTTCACAGTGATTCCATTCATCACATGCTGCGTGTCCCGAGCACTGTTTGAAAACCGCCCCCCCATCGCGCGTTAAAGTTCGGCATTTGCCTCAACGCGATATCGCTATACATTGTCCGATCTGCGATCATCCATCCAACAGTCATCGTGCCGCAAAGATGCACGGGAGTTAAACCAAGGCAGCCGTACCCCTGGCCCACTGTCCATCGCCCTCCGACGCGTTTCCAGCCGTCAATCTCCTCCTGAGATTGGACGGTCCAGATTTAAAATCAGCCCCGCCATCACCGCGTCCCGCCACGTCACTACTCCACGTGTTTTCATCACTCTGTCCATCCGTCCCTTTATTATTTTGTTCGAAGGTCAAAGTGTCAAGCCTTCGCATTTAAATCTTCTGCATTTCGCCAACTTCCACTGTGTGTCACATTTCCACAGTGATTCTGCACTATTCCACCATCTCATCGGTCTACATGTTCATTCTCATCGTCCCGCTGCATCCATCTTCCCCATACATGGTTTTCTTAACGCGTTTTTGTGTTTTGCAGGGTTACAGGTAGGCGGAAAATCACCATGATTCTTATGCATTATTGTAGAGGCACAGTGCACAGAAGGAGCTGAATTTAGAGCCTGATATTATAGGAAAATGTCCGGAAAGGTGTTTGCAACGTAAATTTCATCAAAGGACAGAGTTCGAACTCTGCAAAACCTCTCTGGCGCCATTAAAGCTCTGTCTTTCACTGACAAAGACAGTTTGAAATGGAAAAGAGTATCATTACAGAGTTAGGGAGTTCTTATGCGCATCACTGAAGATATTAAGCCTTAATCCATGTATTTAAAGGCAGGGTACCAGAATCGAAGACCCCGTCGATCGCTCAGAGGGTCCAATGCACAGAAGACCATATCATCAATATTTCACATCAGCACAATGTCCTTTCCACATAGGACGAAGTGCCCATATTATCTCCATTCTTACCGTGTCCCAGAGGGTATTCGAGCCCTGACAACAGTCCTATGCTATCAGAAGCATTTGTTACATAGAATGGCAGGCCCTAGCCTCATTTTTCTATTTTTGTTTAATCCACCTGAAATACTACAGAATGTTATAGCAAAGTACAGCAGAGACATACCTGGAGTAAATGGAAGCCTGACGAAGGCCACTCTTTCATCCAAAGAGTACCAGAGATAAATGCTCAAAATTTAAAGCAAAACGAGGCCTCGGCCCTCTTCCTCTTCTGAGTTTTAATGCTGCATTTAGTTTTCACCCACCTTCTCTGCAACACTTGAGCTATAAATTCATGAAAGAACTCATTGTAAAGGTTGTTGATCGGTTATTAGAGAACTAAAAGCTATTTCTTTTGAGACATAGTCTCTATGTAAAGTTGTAAGATAGGCTGAGGAAGATGTTTTCAAAGTGAATATCCAGCTAGTGGTAATGTTGTACTTGACTGGTGTTGCTCTTTAATATGACAAGCACATTTCTTTGGATCCTGATCTAAAGTAGCGGTGATGTTTTCCTATCTCTGTATTTGTTTTTAACTTATAGTTCGTTTCATTTCATTTCCACTGGCTTGCATCAGAAATCTGGCATAGGATTTACCCTTGTTAGGTACCCTATGTTTCTGCTCTCCTTGCCTTTGATGTTTTCTACTAAATGTGTTATCTAAGAGTTGATTTCAGTTAATTTAACCAGTGTAGTGAATGTCATTTCCTGCTAGCTGATGTATGAATTAAATGAATCTGTTCTTAGACGTTCTTGTTAGGATTTAATTGAAAGAATTGGGAACACTGGGAGATCTAGAACTTTGTCTCTGTCTCACTAGGATTCTTTTCAATTAATTAAACCTTTCTAAGATCCCTCAAGCTGGAGGCCGAAGCATTGAGAGTTCAAAGTCTCTCTCTGATCTCAGGTCTTTAACTTTGTGTTCTAAAATCTTTATTGTTTCCTCCTCTCCTACCATTCCATACCACACTATCATCTTTAAGATCCAATGCTTTAGATGACTAGCCCAACTAAAAGCCTGCACATTGAGTAGCAAGTAAACCCTTTCCTGACTCCATTTCCCAATGGTCTTATATGTTCCCTGGAGTATTTCTCCTTTGCCTAGCATCCTCTTTGCTCATCCTTGTCTTATATTGAACCCTTCTTTTCTGATTCCCAACAACCAAACATACATCAAACAAACAAACCCCGAGCCTTATAACTAGCCTAATATCTTAACACTGAGCTTCAAAGACGTATACCTTTGGCATATCATAGATAGATCCCTCTCTGAACCCAGGAGGGCTAGATCCTAAGGTCTGAAAGTGGTTTTTATGTTGTCTCATCTTTTGGTCTTGCCAATCTGGCCAAAACATGGGAATCCCAACATAATGGCGACTCCACTAGGGAAAATCTGAGAGCTTATAACTGATAACATTTGTCTGTCTCCCATTGTCGTCCCCAACATAATGGTGACTCCGCTGGGGAACTTCTGAGTATTTTCACCTTACTACATCATAAGAGCCTCAGAAACCTAGAATCTTTGGTTAGGTTGGCAGTTAAACACTCCTATTCACAGATCAACCTCTATACCTTTGTTGTGTTCTCCCACACTCTTAGACAGAATCTGGAAAGGGCCAGGTAACCTCCAAATATCACACTCTTTCAGAGGTAACATATCTGGTAAAAGCCCTCCCAGTCAATCTCCGGTTAGAGTTTGTTGTGTTTGGAAGCTGTCCTTGAAAAGGGACATCTCATAATCACTGTGGTGGATAGTGTACCCTCCAGAAGCACCCTAAACCTTCCACCTAGCGACTCCATAGCTCCTTAAAGATCAAAGACTCCACTGGTGATCAGTAGGCCTACTAATTATCTTGGTTCACATAAGACTCCACTCGAAGACTAGCCTCCATAACAACATCAGCCACAATAGAAGGAAAAAGTAGGGCTAAGCTGCTTGGTTGGAAAACAACATTCTGGCTTCAAGAACCATTCACACAAGAGCTTATCCTAACCCAAACCCCCCTGAAATAGTTGAAAACCCTGAGAACATCCTCAAGAGATCCCCTACACCTAAACAATCAACTATTTCCAGCCACATCCATAGAGCTAACTCTACACCAGAAGACTTTACAGCTCTATCAGACCCATTTTCTGACCTAGCCGCTCAAAACAGTTTACCAACAACTAGGTCATTCAGTGTCCTAGACTAGCCAGAACTTGAGCTCCCTGGTTCACCACCTAAAAGTGGTAAACACCTTGGGGATAGACAGACCTCTCCATATACACCTCCTGATATTCACTTCATTCAAAACTTGGGGCTCTTGCACCCTAAATCTGTCGAAAAAGCTTCTGTTGGTCCTAGTATCCCTATCATCCATATACCTGTAGCTCAAGCCAACCCTTTACCTCATAAAAACATCATCATGGCAGCCTGGTATGCACCTCTGGTATTACCTCAGCCTCTAGTGCCCTTACCTAACGATTATCAATCAAAGATACCACATTTCACTGCCAAAGAGTCTACCACAGCTCAGCACCATGTAGATAGGATGGAAGATTCTTTTGACTACATGGAAATAGATGATGATACAGTCAAAATGATAACCTTTTCCCAGAGCTTAGGAGGTGATGTGAAGAAATGGTTCAAAGGCCTACCTCCTAATAGTATCCAAGACCTTCTTGCTTTATATCATACCTTCATAAACAAATGGAAGTTAAGGCCAACCCTCTCCAAATCCTAGCAGAATACAATAATCTTAAGAGGAACGTCGGAGAGAGTCTCCAAGACTACTCTACAAGCTTTAACAACGTTTATAACGCTCTTCCTCCACACATGAAACCTCCCCAAGGTATGGTCCTAGTGAAATACCTTGAAGGCTTGGATGCTAATATGGCCTACCAGCTTAGGGAGAGGGATTACAACACATTGGAAGACATGCAAAAGGGAGCAGTGAGTGTAGAGGCTAATCTGATTGAGAAGAAAGCAAGATTGAGAGCTGAGAAAAGGGTAACATATAGAGATGACAATGTAGCTTCCACATCCGACCCCAATTATGACCGCATATCCAAGAACATCGAAAAGCTACAACAAATGATGGAAAAAATGGTTGTCACAGTTAGTAACCAAAATAGAAGTCAAAATCATAACCAGAACTAGAACTTTAGAAGAAACAACACCACTCCCAACAGACAAAGAGAATCAGATCAGCAAGTTATTCCCCCATTCCAAGAGAACTTTCTCGATGAAGATGAGGGGATCATAGAAGAATCTTAGGGAAATACAATAAACATGTTTGAAACAGAAAATTCAATCCACAACTGTTACACAGAAGAAGATCAGCCCTCACCCTCATATTGGGATGAGGAAAGATTATAATCTGAGGATTACAAGCTGGGTTTTGAAAATGCCATCATGCAGGTCAGAGAGAAGTATGAACTTAGAAGCAAGAAGAGCCTAGACACTTTCAAACCAAAATCTTCTGAGGTTACCATCAAGAAAAGGCATGAGAAAACTTCTAAAGTAACTGCTGAAAGTAAAAAATCAACAACTGAGAGTTCTGGAGAAAACAAAGAAAAAGACAACCAAAACACGGATAAACGAAACCAACCAACTAGTAGCACTAGCACTGCAGTTAGTGCTCCTGATAAAACAGCTTCAAACACTGTACATAGCGAGAATCAGCACACTGATTCAGCCACTAAGGTAGTGGTTAACAAAACAGAGTTGAACATTCCAAAGAGTCAGTCCACTTTCAATTTGGAGAGTGAGATTGCAAAAAATAAAATCCCTGTCCCACTCTCTGAGCTGGCCACTCAGGATGTATATAAAGGCCAGATTTTGAAAGAATTAAATTTGGGTGAGAACAGTGACACTGTAAATCTGAGTGATGATCAACCAGCCCTTCTGTTTGGTCCAAAGATAGAGGGAAAGTTTTAGGAAGGGGTAGTGCCCCCTTTTTATATCAGTCTTAATATCCATGATAAGATCCTTCACAATGCAATGCACGACTCTGGGGCTTCACACAACCTGATGCCTAATATAGTTATGGAAATATTAGGCCTAGAGATAACCCGTTCATATAAAGACCTATATTCATTTGACTCTAGCAGAGTAAAGTGTCTTGGCCTGATCAAAGATTTGTGTGTAAGCCTAACCCAGATTCCAGCAAAATGTATGGTCATGGATGTTGTGGTGGCAGATGTGCCACCTAAGTATGGTATGTTGCTATCAAGATCATGGGGAGAAAAACTACAAGGAACAATGCAAATGGATGGGGCCTATGCCACAATCCCAATCTTTGGCCAACTTAGAATACTGTACAGAGAGGCACAAATGAAATTCCTGGTCAGTAGCCCTGAAAAGCCTAAAAACTCACCTTTATACTATGTACATACAGACCTCGACTCCTTCATCCTTTGTAATGATGAATCCTTAGAGGGGTCAGAATCCAAAAACAGAGATACAAACAAGGAAGAAGAGCCCATGGACTTTAACATAATGGCTACTCTAGACTCGGAGGAGAATGATATAGAAAACTTTGAACAGTGCACTGAAACAAGAGCTCAAAGTGAACCAGAAGCAGAATGCAGTCAGTTTATTAGTCACCCTTCACAAACACATACACCACACCAAGAACGAAACGATGATAAACCCGAGAATGAAACCTTATGGGAAATGAATTTCGATGGGTCATGCACCAAAAGAACTGCTAGAGCGGGAGTGTGGATACATAACACAGAGAGTGACTACGTAGAGAGCCATGCCTGCAACCTGCACTTCAAATGTACAAACAACATAGCAGAGTACAAGGCTCTTATCCTAGGCTTAAACCTGTTGAGAAAATTAGGAGCTCATAGGATAACTGTGCATGGGGACTCTAAGCTGATCATTAAATAGGAGAATGGTGAATACACAGAAAAACATCCCAGGCTGAGAGCCTACAGGAATGACACCATGGATCTATTGAAAACCTTTGTAGAGTACGATCTGGTGTTTGTCCCTAGGAGCCATAACGCAGTTGCAAATGGACTAGCTTGCATGGCTAGTTCGTATCATAAACCTCCCAGCGACCAACAAATCATCATTCAGACCAAATTCAGACCTGCAGTGCCAGATAACGAAAAATATTGGCAGCTCTTTGAGGGCGATAAACAGATTGAAGATTTCCTGGTAGGAAGAAACGAGTTTGAATTTTCTGATTCAGACTCTAAATCTGACAGTAGCTGCTGCCTAAGTGAAGAGTCCTCAGATGAGGAAGAAACACCCTGTAACATAGAAATAAACACTTTAAACGAACAGATTGGAAATCCAAATGAAAAATGTGAAAACGCAGATAGTGAAGAAGTAGAGGTGCTACAGGCCAAAGATAAGAACATACCTCGAGGTCTGGCACCTTTAGAGGATCTTTTTTACTATGATGATGTAGTAAAAAAGCCCGCTATAGAACATGCAGACTCTGATGTTGAGGAATGCAACATAGGCACTGAAAATGAACCCAAAATGATCAAACTGGCTAAGTCCCTACCTGCAAACATGAAAAGGAAATATATCGACCTATTCAGGGAATTCATTGATGTGTTTTCTTGGAGCTATGAGGACTTAAGGGCCTATGACACAAACATCATACAGCACAAAATACCTTTGAAAGAAAATCAGAAACCCTTCAGACAAAAACTTCGTAGAATAAACCCAAAACTGCAGTGGAAAAAGAGATTAAGAAGATGTATGAGGCAGGCATAATCGTGCCTGTGAGGTTCTCTGATTGGGTATCAAACCTAGTGGCTGTGAGAAATAAAACAGGGGAGATCAGGCTGTGTATTGATTTCAGGAATCTTAATAGAGTCTCACTCAAAGACAATTACCCTTTGCCAAAAATGGAACACATCCTTCAGAGGGTAGTAGGCTCAAAAAGGATCTCCCTGCTAGATGGTTTTTCAGGCTACAACCAAGTTTTAGTACTCCCAGTAGACCAACTCAAGACCACTTTTACCACTCCATGGGGCACTTTTATGTATGTAAATATGCCTTTTGGACTGATGAACGTTGGTGCAACCTTCCAAAGAGCAATGGATATATATTTTTTAGATGAAATAGGACACTTCATCATCATCTATCTAGATGACATAACAGTCTATTCCAAGACTGAGGAAGAACACTTAGATCACTTGAGAAGAGTGTTTGAAAAGTGTATAAGGTTCAGTCTATCATTGAATCCTAAAAAGACTGTATTTGGGCTACAAGAAGGAAAACTTCTTGGCCACATCATATCCGAGAAGGGGATTAGGATAGACCCAAAAAGAGTTGAGGGAATACTACAAATCACACAACCGAGAAACATCAAAGAGTTACAGTCCTTTATTGGGAAAATTAACTTCCTCAGGAGGTTTATTCCCAACTTAGCCAAACACCTTAGGAATATGAAAAACATGTTAAGGAAAGGTGTAGGAGTTAAGTGGACTGTTGAAGCTAAGAAATCTTTTGAGTCATTTAAACTTGCGCTCACCCGGGCCCCTATCCTAATCAGCCCTGATTTCTCAAAATATTTCCTGATATTTTCATTTGCCTCCAAGCATACAATAGCTGCAGTCCTGCTGCAGAAAAATCCAGAGGGAGTGGAACAGCCCATTTCTTTCTTCAGCAAAGCTTTGAGAGATGCACCCTTGAAATACAATATAATGGAAAAACAGGCATATTCTTTGGTTAAGGCCTTGAAAGACTTTAGGGTGTACATACTGCATTCCCACACCATAGCCTATGTGCCAAATATAGTGGTTAAAGACATTTTGTCCCAAGACCTAGATGGGAAAAGGGGCAAATGGATTGTTGTGATCTTAGAGTACGACTTTGAGATAAAACCCACCAAACTAATTAAAGGTTGAGACTTAGCTCAACTAATGGCTAAATCAAATCTACGAGCCCTTGACATTAACATGATAAATGCCTTGGATGAGTAGCAGGGATTGCTTGATCCCAATGTTGAGGATAAGTTTCAGAGCTCTCCTTGGTATTATGACATTCTGTATGTGCTTACACACCTCAATGCCCCTCCTGAACTATCAAGACCAAGGCCAGATTCTTAAAGCTAAAAGCCAGAAGCTATTGCATAATGAATGAAGGAATATACTGGAAAAATTCAAATGGCCTATTGCTTAAATGCTTGCCCGAATCTGAAGCAAAAAGGATTAAACAAGAATTCCATGTAGGAGAGTGCAGAGGCCACCTGAACTGGAAAGCCACTGCAAAAAAAAATACTCAGAACTGGCTACTATTGGCCTACACTCTTCAATGATATGCATTAGATGATAATTTCCTGCCACAAGTGCCAGATGTTTGAAGGCAAAAGAAAGCTCCTCCCCTTACCTCTACAACCCATCACTGTTGAAGGTCCCTTTATGCAATGGGGCCTATATTTCATAGGAGAAATTCACCCTGCTTCTTCTACACAACACAAATGGATCCTAACAGCCACAGACTACTTCACTAAGTGGATAGAGGCTATACCTACTAAGAATGCCACAGATTCCGTCATCATTAGTTTCCTAGAAGGTCATATCCTCTCTCGGTTTGGCTATTTGAGGAAAATAATCACTGACAATGTTGTTGCTTTTGGATCCAAGAAAATGGTGGATTTTTGTCACAAGTATCAAATAGAACTTGGTCATTCAACTGCCTATTACCCACAAGGTAATGGCTTAGATGAATCATCAAACAAGAGCCTGGTGACCATCATCAAAAAGCTACTGGAAGAGAACAAAAATTCATGGCATAACAAGTTAGTGCATGCTTTGTGGGCTGACGGGCTTACAACAAAGAAATCCATTGGCATATCACCATATCAGCTCGTCTATGGAACAGAAGTAGTGTTTCCAACTAGCCTTGGAATACCAGTGATCAAACTTGTCCAAGAGATTCAGACAGAAGAAGATAGCATGGTGAGGAGAATAAACCAAACAATTCATCTCCAGCAAACAAGGGAAGAGGTCTATAACAGAGCTCTAAAGGTTCAGGAAAATTTAAAGAAGTTGTTTGACAAAAGAACCAAAGCTGCTGATTTCAAGATTGGAGATAAAGTTCTGAAGTGGGACTCAAGGAGAGAGGAAAAAGGAAAGCATGGCAAGTTTGACAGTTTGTGGCAAGGTCCCTACATCATCCAGGCCACTGTGGGTCCAAATGCCTTTTTTCTACAAGAGTTAGATGGTACAGAGTTGTTAGGGGGTCCTGTCAATGGCAGGATGCTCAAACACTACTTCTGCTGATTTCCAATTTCCAGTTTCCATTTCCATTGTACATACCACTGCAGTGTTTTCTTTTCAAGAAAAAGAGAAAAATTTTCAAAAAACCAGAGCTGAAATGAAGAGAGGAAAGTGACTCTAACAAGCTCAAAACTTGAGTCACAAAGGAAAGAAGGATGCTGCAAACTTCAGATTTCAAGCCTTCAAGATTTTGTTTTCAATTTTCTGCAAAATTTTGTCCATGTGCAACTGTCTTTATTCCTTGGATCCACAGCAAAATAGACTGTCTAATCCTAGTTTGACTGTTTTTAAATTTCTGTTGTAGAATGTAGAGAAGAAATCTGCTGGACAGTCTAATCCCTGTAGATGTTAGATTAGGTAGAGAAACATGTGAGGCCAACAGTTTAATCTAGTCTCATGGAGCAATAAGGGTAGAAATAGAATAAGTTTATTTTCTTGTTTGTAAAAAATAAAGAAAAAAGATGTAAAGGGTCTGCTAGTTCAAATGCACCCTAGAAGAAAAAAATGCTAGGATTGTAGGATGGGTAGGTAGTTTGTTTGGGAGAGTTTTTCTGCTAAATTGATGTCTTCACTATTGTGGCAGCTGAAAATCAAAGAAGAAAGGTGGCTCAAGTAGCAGGCATCTGGCCTACACCAAAGATCATTTTCTGAATTCTGGACTCCTTCAAGAAGAAGCCATCCCCAGGTGGAGCCACTGTTAGCCCCCTATAAATTTCTTGACAAGCAAACAGGGGGCTAATTTGTTTTTGAGCCTTCAAGGAATGCATCTCCCCTGAAGACACATCATCCTTGAAAGCCTCTTCATGTCCCCTGCCCTTTGATTGTTTCCCTCTGTTGTTCTTGAGTCAATAAGCCTCGTTGATGATGAAAATTTATGCTCCAAAAGGCCCTTATTTTCCCTTGTACCTTTGTCCCCTCTATCGTCACCTTTTCCTAGCCTTGAAATGCACCAAAAATGGGCCGAAAACCATATTTTCCATGTAATTAGACTTAGCACCTTTCGGCCCTAACCCCTCACCCTTTTCCACCACGTGACCCAACGCCAAGACCAGGCGCCAAGGCAGAAGGCGCTTATCGCAGATCTGTATCAGGCGCATTATCAGTCGTTGATCTATTTATATCGGACGATCTTCGCAGTCAGCACCACGCCGTGGTCCCCACGTCCGAGTGCTGTGCAAAACCGCTAGTTTCTATCACACCGCGTTTGGAGGTTGAGCGGTATTTCCCGTTTCACAACGATTCCATTCATCACATGCCGCGTGTCCTGAGCACTGTTTGAAAACCGCCCCCCCATCGCGCATTAAAGTTCGGTGTTTGCCTCAACGCGATATCGCTATACACCGTCCGATCTGCGATCGTCCATCCAACGGTCATCGTGCCGCAAAGATGCACGGGAGTTAAACCAAGGCAGCCATACCCCTGGCCCACTGTCCATCGCCCTCTGACGTGTTTCCAGCCGTCGATCTCCTCCTGAGATCGTACGGTCCAGATTTAAAGTCAGCCCCGCCATCATCGTGTCCCGCCACGTCACTACTCCACGTGTTTTCATCACTCTGTCCATCCGTCCCTTTATTATTTTGTTCGAAGGTCAAAGTGTAAAGCCTTCGCATTTAAATTTTCTGCGTTTCGCCAATTTCCACCATGACCATCTTCCACTGTGTGTCGCATTTCCACCATGATTCTGCACTATTCCTCCATCTCATCGGTCTACACAGTCGTTCTTATCGTCCCGCAGCATCCATCTTCCCCATACATGGTTTTCTTAAAGCGTTTTTGTGTTATGCAGGGTTACAGGTAGGCGGAAAACTGCCATGATTCGTATGCACTATTGTAGAGGCACAGTGCACAGAAGGAGCTGAATTTAGAGCCTAATATTATAGGAAAATGTCCGGAAAGGTTTCTGCAACATAAATTTCATCAAAGGATAGAGTTCGAACTCTGAAAAACCTCTCCGGCGCCATTAAAGCTCAGTCTTTCACTGACAAAGACAGTTTGAAACGGCAAAGAGTATCAATACAGAGTTAGGGATTTCTTATCCACATCACTGAAGATATTAAGCCTTAATCCATGTATTTAAAGGCAGGGTACCAGAATCGAAGACCTCCTGGATCGCTCGGAGGGTCCCATGCACAGAAGACCATATCATTAAGATTTCACATCAGCACAATGTCCTTTCCACATAGGACGAAGCGCCCATATTATCTCCATTCTTACCGTGTCCCGGAGAGAATTCCAGCCTTGAAAACAGTCCTATGCTATCAGAGGCATTTGTTACACAGTATGGCAGGCCCTAGCCTCATTTTTCTATTTTTGTTTAATCCACCTGAAATACTACAGAATGCTACAGCGAAGTACAGTAGAGACATACCTGGAGTAAATGGAAGCCTGACGAAGGGCACTCTTTCATCCAAAGAGTACCAGAGATAAATGCTCAGAATTTAAAGCAGAACGAGGCCTCGACCCTCTTCCTCTTCTGAGTTTTAATGCTGCATTTAGTTTTCACCTACCTTCTCTGCAACACTTGAGCTATAAATTCATGAAAGAACTCATTGTAAAGGTTGTTGATCAGTTATCAGAGAACTACAAGCTGTTTATTTTGAGACATAGTCTCTGTGTAAAGTTGTAAGATAGGCTGAGGAAGATGTTTTCAAACTGAATATCCAGCTATTGGTAATGTTATACTTGACTGGTGTTGCTCTTTAATATGACAAGCACATTTCTTTGGATCCTGATCTAAAGCAGCGGTGATGTTTTCCTGTCTCTGTATTTGTTTTTAACTTACAGTTTGTTTCATTTCATTTCTACTGGCTTGCATCAGAAATCTGGCATAGGATTTACCCTTGTTAGGTAGCCTATGTTTCTGCTCTCCTTACCTTTGATGTTTTCTACTAAATGTGTTATCTAAGAGTTGATTTCAGTTAATTTAACCAGTGTAGTGGATGTCATTGCATGCTATCTGATGTATGAATTAAATGAATCTATTCTTAGACATTCTTGTTAGGATTTAATTGAAAGAATTGGGAACACTGGGAGATCTAGAACTCTGTCTCTATCTCACTAGGATTCTTTTCAATTAATTAAACCTTTCTAAGATCTCTCAAGCTGGAGGCCAAAGCATTGAGAGTTCAAAGTCTCTCTCTAATCTCAAGTCTTTAAATTTGTGTTCTAAAATCTTTATTGTTTCCTCCTCTCCTACCATTCCATACCACACTATCATCTTTAAGATCCAATGCTTTAGATGACTAGCCCAACAAAAAGCCTACACATTGAGTAGCAAGTAAACCCTTTCCTGAATCCATTTCCCAATGGTCTTGGATGTTCCCTGGAGTATTTCTCTTTTGCCTAACATCCTCTTTTCTCATCCTTGTCTTATATTGAACCCTTCTTTCCTGATTCCCAACAACCAAACATACATCAAACAAACAGATCCCTCTCTGGACCCAGGAGGGCTAGATCCTGAGGTCTGAAAGTGGTTTTGATGTTGTCTCATTTTTTGGTCTTGCCAATCTGGCCAAAACATGGGAACCCCAACAGGACCTTTATAAATTTTAGAAAGGATTGGAGCCATTGCATACCCGTTGGCATTACCCAACTATATACGAGTCCATAACGTGTTTCACATAACCTTGTTAATATATATATATATATATATATATATATATATATATATATATATATAACTCTAGATACATAATTAACTGGTAGGAGGTGCAGGTAAAGGTGTTGTTAAGTAATGTGTTACGTTTTTTTTATGAAATCGAATATTATTTTAAAATATTTACAAATTTTTTAATATTTTTTGATGCAAAGAGTTCTTGGTATAACATTCTTGGTAGAACATCTATGCATTCCCGGTCGAAGAGAAACAACACTACTGAAGCAAGATATCACCTAGTTTAACCTAGTTTAAAGTGTAGTTGAGGCATTTAGCCTGAAAGAGGCCACCTAGAAAGATGAAAGTGTGATGGGCATGAATAAACATCAAGGACGATGTTTTGCGTAAGAGGAAGAAGAGAAGATCTAACACCCGTGATGTAAAATTTGGTAAAAATTTAATGTGTAGTTATTTAAAATATTTGACTTGGTAAAAAAAAAATAGAGGAAAGACTTAAAAAAAAAATATTTTGCTTCACACACATAGACACTTAAACAATTATTTCCCCTCCCAAAGAGATTAAAGAGGAGATCTCATATGGGAAAGGCACAAGTAGCCTAGGGAGGAAATAAGAGAGAAAATAATTGACATGATGTTATCAAGAAGAAGTTATTTTTTTTAGGGTTTTTTTGAACTGGTGGTAACTAGTGGAAACTCTTGTAAAGGAAGAATTTGAGGTTGGACGGGTGGTCTTGAGGTTGGACTAGTGTTGGACTAGTGGTTTGAGTATGTTATGGAAATTGAGAAGATCGGGGTGAGGTCTAAATGTTTTTTCTAGCCTCATAAGTCAGGAGGTATGAAATAAGTCTCTTCTAGTCTTATTCTCTAGCAAATTTAATCAAACAGGTAAGTATTATGATATAAGGTTTTATTTAGAAAATGTCATTTAAAAGGAATCAGTAAACTCTGAATTACCCAAGCAGACCTTGGTTGGTTTTCTTTCTAAGACAGAAATTTTTATGGTAGCCTTATGTGTTAAAAACAAAACCAATTATTATGGAAAGAAATACTAAAAATAAATTTCGAACATTGAATATAATTTATCAAGTTTATACATGTTTTTATAAAGAAAATTACGGAACTAACCCTTGTTGTGTAAACATTTGAGCAAATGTGAGGGTCGAAGAAGAATCAATACATACCTTGGTTGGGTATTAAAGGAGGAATTTATCACCCAATACTAACATGGGTGGAAATGTCTCTAATAGTTAATGTGTGAGTGAATGAGCCCTGGAAGTCTCGAAGTAAAAGAATCGCGTAGTCTAAAAAGGTTGTGTTTTAGCTTAGAATTCAGCAATGATTTTCAGAAAATCTGGCAAATATTTGTTCAGAATCTTGTTTACAGTTGTTAAATGTTAAATTATTTTAATATTTTGAGTGCTCTAAAGATTTTTGATAGTGCTGAATCCATTTCCAACATGGATTCCAAACACTGTTGAAAATATTAAAGTCATCTGCGTGCCTTTGAGCAGAAGAAAAGAGTACATAAAGGCAGCAGCAGCAGAGATTGAGTGTGCAACACTGTAAATTGAAGAAGCATGGAGAATGTAAGGAGATTAATTTAATTTTTGATGGGCCGCAGCCACAACAGAAGAGGAGAATTAATTTGGATTATGGGGGAAGTTACTTTTGCAGGTGGAATGAAGATTTTCCGTAGTTCTGAACTACGGAGGAGCATTTTTATTTAAAACGGTCATTTCGGGCTTTAAAGTCCTCAACAACCAGAATGGAGAAATTGAATTAAACAGGCGGAAGTCCTTTTTGTTTTTTACTTGGCAGATAAGTGGTCCCCACCACTTAATCGCTAATCGCAATCGCAGATTTATTTTTGAGCAGTGTCTTGTTGATGAGGAGTCGTGATGCGATGCGATCACAATCGCAATACATATGTTCTAAAACCAAGTGTCTTTTTGATGTGGCAGAGTTCCGCAAGCAGAACGGTTGTACACAATACAACCAAAAGTTATATTATAATTGGCCCCCATAGCAGCGGAGGCCCGTGGGTCCACCTGACCACGTGGCAATGTTTTAATGGAATCGCAAGAGTTCAATCACAAGGGTTCAATTGGAGTAGCTTTGTAATATGCTCCGATCAAAGGCCGGACCCGATCATGTTATATGCCACAATTTGTTTGCCAATTGCATCCGTTTATTAATCGCAATCGGAACCTCTTTAGAACGAGGCCCGATCGCACAGTGTTGAAGTCTGGACCCGATTGGTTTGTGAGCCAAATTTTATATGATCATCGCATCCGGGTCCTCAATCGCAATCGCAAGTTTTTTGTTTGACACCGCCAATCCGCCGACTGCGATGTGGTCCCCACTCGCACGTCGTGCATTCGAATTTTTAAAAGTTCCGCAAAGTTTTTTTTATGTAATGTTTTTTTTAATGCGCGGCATATAAAAAGCCAAAAGGCCTGTGAGCCTGTGTGTTGTTATTGTAATTGTTTTGTTTGGTTCGCACAACAGCACAAAAGAAATACACAGCAGTGTAGTTTTGCAAGACAGGGTGTATTGTTTTGAAAGACAAAGATTTGTTTGTGTAGCACTGTGTCTGTAGCAGTCATTAGTTTTTGTTATCCCTCTGCTAAGAGGAAGAGTTGTATCAATTTTTGAAGAAATAGAAGATTGTTTTAAAAGTCTAAAAAACTCTGTCTCCTGCCAAATTTGTTTTGACTTCTCTGTATTGTAGAGGAGGAGATTATTCTCTCAACTTCTGTTGTTTTGAATTCTCAAAATTCCAACAAACACTCCAAGCACCTGACTTTTTGAGTTTTAGTTGACCAAATTCAGACAGTTTTCTGTCATCCGAGCTATTTCACGACTTCGGTAGACAACTCCTAAAAGAATTGGTGGTACAATGCAGACAAGTTAGTTATCCCTGCAACTCGAAGGCTGCTAGGAAATAGTCCTTCTCCCTGTAGAGGGATGAGTGAGATTATGTAGTCAGAATTCGTACCCATACGCCACCAGAATACCTGTAATATAAATCTTTAATAATAAAATATACCAGATCCAGTAACTTTGTTCCATAAAGAAGATTATAAATCCATCTGGATGCATAAATCTATAGCAATATAACTACTAACTGTGAAAAATGCCATGCATGAAGCCATAAGGCGCATCAGGAATTTTATTGAATTTGGAAGAAGATATAAAAAGAGAGAGCTATTAGACAACTAGAATAATAACACATACAATAGTCACGAAAAGATTTATGAGTTTGACCCCATGAAAGGGATAACCACATGCCAGGAGTATGAACTATAACTGGAACTACCCAGTTGAAAATCTTAAAAAATAATAATAACATAACTACATTCCACCAGAGCGGCAGAATCACTCGCTAAGTCACTTCGGATCAAATATATACCGTGCAGTAAACCCTAGCTCCTAAAACAATCTTCCAAATGAATATGAACCTAAGGGAAAATTCCGAGTATACAATTTCAGAATTGGGAACAAAAACAGCTACAAATTTAAATAAAAGATCAATAAGCACGTGGATTCGACTACAGTTGCGACTTATCATAAATAAGTTTTCAAGAGCGGAACAGTTGCCATTAACTGCTCTACCGTGATCAAAGTCATCCGATGTAAACTCTAACTCATGGACGGTGTGGATCAACCCACCTGTAGCGCACCAGAGCTCTTAAAGCTTCTAAGGTTAACCGATAACTGAAGGAAGGTTACCTAGGTGTCAGTTGAAGGTTACCGTGCGAGTTACACCGGGGAAAGAAAACTTGCGGAAGGCTCATATCAAATCATGTGCCATAGGCGGATTATATATCATTCAATATTTAAACCATAGCATTATACAAATCCCAAAGTCATAATTCGATTTAATTCAATGTACAAACACTTTATAACATGTTAACAATTGCATCTTGTTCATGGAAAGTGTATTGTTTACAATTGTTTTTTACAAATCACTTGGCATGTACTCATCACCCGACTTTTGATTTATAAATACAACCTAAGGATCCACATGTTGAATGTAATCATTGTAATTTTTTTTTAATATGGTAAATTGCATATGCCAACTTCCTCTGGTATGGTAAATAACTTCTTGTACTTTTTCAATTCTAAATTTTTGAAGAAAATCCTTATTATTATAAATAATTTCCTTCTAGTTTGGAATATAAAAAACAAAACATAATGACACCTTTTATAGGCAATTGGAATACTTTTTATAATTGTAAAGGGAAACGAGGCAACAATTAAAAATGAATCATTATTTATTAGAATAGACAGCCCACTCTATTTGGAAGACACATTCTTATAGGGCTCTCTTCATTGTCACTAAGAGGTGAGATATTTCAATTTGCATCTTGTACATATGGAATAAAGGGAATTAACAAAAAAAAACAATGAATTAAAGGGAATTATAAAAATGATTAACTAATTAATGAAACATCCACATTTGCGCAAACATCTCTAAAATCCTTCAATATTTCATTGGAAACGACAGGGAAGAAAATGGAAATCTCACCCACTGAACCCATGTGAGATTTGGTGAGTGCATGATCTAAGTTACAACACTTTGATTTTGCAGCAAGAAATTGATTTGTATTCATCATCGAGGGCCTCCTAGCGTCCTATTTCCTGAACTTTGGTTACAACCTGTTCATCTAAAAAACAAACAAAATTTGAAAAGTTTTACAAATGTTTCTTTTGAATAATCTATACACTGATTAAAAAAATTGAAGGATTAATTACAATATACATATGATCGTTGCAACAAATTATTAATGCTCTCTCTCCCAAGGTAGAAATGGCGCCGCACTCTAACATAATTAGCAAGAGTTTTTCCCATGTTGCTGAGGGGATCATCCATTCATCCGTCGAATCTCTGCAACTATATCAATTTACATTACACCCATAGTTTGAGACATACACTATCTTCAATCTTCTGGACATACACTATCTTGTTGGAATATTTAAAAATTCCAGAACAAAAAATGGAGAATAAAACTCCCCTCTTTTACACAGAGAAAATATTAAAATTTCACTCACAGTGACAGAGTTTCCACTTGAAAAAAACCTTCTATTCCATAAAAAAAACTGTTACAAATTCTTCCTCAATCAGAGGGCTTACAAAAAATAGTTTGACTGCTGCAAACACAGTGCAAAACTATCACTTTGTCTCTTTGTTTTACTATTTTCAGCCTTCGGGCAATAATAAAACATTACACAGCAAACTCACAATGCACAACATTCTCTTTTTCTTTACTCTCTTTTACAATGTGTTGGGCATATATATGTAAAACTTTATAATATAATATATATATTATAAATATCTTATATTTATAATATATATAATATAATCAAAGTAAAAACAAATATTACTGCAGTAATAAACTTTAACCTATGTAAAAAGTTAAAACAGCATTGTGGTGAATAAAACAATTAAAGTCAAAAACTATAACATAATGTTAAAACATTATTTCCCTTTTGTTTCTTTTCATTTATATATTCCCGGGGCTTCGTGAAATACTTTCACGTGAGCTCTCATACTCCCCCGAAATCCTTTGGCTTGGTGAAGTGGTGGGACCAGCTGCATGTGACATCAGCTTTCTGTGGGTCTCCACTCCTCCAGCTGCTTGGATTTTCTAACCCCTGTGGAAAGGCTTGTCGCCTCAACTCTACTGTATTAAATATGTTCGGTGGGTTTTTAATGTGGTTGTTGCTGCAGATAAGATAGAGTTCTTCCACCGCTTCTGCATTCAAATCGCAGCTATATAACTTCACATCTGCCTTAACTCCGTCGTTCTTCTGTCTCTTCATTCCCTTCTCAATTAATTATGCCATCTGTTGAACTATGTGGGTAGTTGGAATTAATTTCCAACACTCCCCCTTAATTTCAACTGTTGGGTTTTCCTGCATACCCAGACATTTCCTGAAATAATTAAAACTGTTCTGAGCTAATGGTTTTGTGAGGATATCAGCAAATTGATCCTTTATTCTGCAGTGCTACAAAACAATCTCACCATTGTTAACCAATTCAAGTATGAAGTGAAACTTGGTGTCTATCTGCTTTGTCCTTTTATGAAAAACAGAATTTTTAGATAAAGCTATCGCTGAGCTACTATCACAGTAAATCACTGTCCCTTTTATCTGTTCTTGGCATAAAATTTTCAACATTCTTCTCATCCAAATTGCTTGACACGCTGCTGCTGTAGCTGCCACATATTCTGCCTCTACTGTAGACAACGCTACAATAGGCTGCTTTTTAGAAG
The DNA here is from genome assembly GCA_034641835.2 of Pinus albicaulis. Lineage (NCBI taxonomy): Eukaryota > Viridiplantae > Streptophyta > Pinopsida > Pinales > Pinaceae > Pinus > Pinus albicaulis. The sequence continues at coordinate 66,456,243 of CM076579.1, forward strand.
CCCATGAAATGGCTCCTGAACCCATGTGAAAAACATAACCGGGAGTGCTCTTCCGATCATCTACACTTCCAGCCCAATCATTGTTAGTGTATCCAACTAAATCTGAATATTCTGAAGCAGTATATAAAATGCCATACCTTTTGGTTCCTTTAACATACCTCATAATTCTCTTCACTGCCTGCCAATGTGCATCCTTTGGCTTCTCCATGAATCTGGAAATCAAGCTAACAACATGCATTATATTGAGCATAGTTGCAGTCAAGTACATGAGGCTGCCAACTATGCTCTTGTACAAACTAGGATCAAAATCCTTGCTGCTGTCCTCTCTGCTGAGTTTTAATCCCATCACTGTGGGAGTGATTGCTGCTTTGCTCTCCTGCATATGAAATCTTTCCAGCACTTCATTAACATATTTTTCTTGTGAGATAAAAATCCCATTTTCATCTTGTTCTACTTCTATTCCTAAGAAGTATCTCAACAAACCCATGTCAGTCATTTCAAATTCTTCTTTCATGAATGTTTTAAAATTTTCAATAAGGTAACCATCATTACCTGTGAAAATAAAATCATCAACATATAAAACTACAATCAACATTTTACCATATTTTTCTTTGATGTAGAGGGTGGGTTCTCCCTCACACTTTTCAAATCTATTTTCCAGTAGATAGGAGTCTATTCTACTGTACCACGCTCTTAGTACTTGCTTCAGCCCATAAAGAGCTTTCTTCAACTTGCACACTTTGTGCTCTTGGCCTTTTTTTTCATATCCGAGAGGTTGTTCAATGTAAACATTTTCCATTAACACTCCATTTAGGAATGCTGACTTCACGTCCATTTGGTAAAATTTCCACTTGTTTTGTGCTGCTATGGACAACACTGTTCTCACAGTTTCCATTATGGCAACCAGTGCGAAAGTTTCCTCATAATCTATCCCATGCTTCTGCTTATAACCTTTGACAACAAGTATTGCCTTGTGTCTCTCTATTTTTCCTTCAGCATTACTCTTGATCTTATAGACCCATTTAACTCCAATGACATCTTTACCTTTTGGGAGTTCAACCAAATCCCATGTCTTGTTTCTTTCTATGGCATTAATCTCCTCATCCATAGCTTCTATCCATTTCTTATCCTTGTTAGCTTCTTCAAAGTGGATAGGGTCTTCAACATGACAATATAAAGCAAACAAAGAATTGATACCTTCATTGGATGCCTCTTGTGCATAAATGTCATTCAAATTTCTGAACTTCTTACTTCTTTCATTTGGTGTACAAATGCTTGAAGAAGCACTTGAATTTCCTCCTTGTGGTGTGCTTGGAGAAGCACTTTCATTTCTCCTCAAGGGTGTGCATTGCTGCTCTTGTGCTGGTGCTGCTGTTTGGGGATGTGTTTCAGCTAATTCATCATCATTTTCATCATGAGATAAACAGTGTTTAACATTCACTGGTTTTTCTATGCTTCCATCCCAAGCTTCCTCTTCAATGAATTGAACATCTCTGCTCACAATAAACTTCTTGGTGGATGGGTTGTATAACCTGTTGTCGCTCCTAGAGACAGCCTTGAGTTGTGAAAGACTAGTGCCTAGGATATCTTATATATAGCAAGGAGCATAGAGTATAACAGGGGAAGTTATCAATACAAAGCTCTCATGCTATCTCTTGAAAACAAGGAATATTGATTTGAATGGGACCAAGACCTTCAGAAACTAGATACAGGGAGAGCAACACTGCAGAGGCAAGGTATAAAACTCCAATATAAAAGCAACAGAAAATTCAAAGACAACTGACTGTAAAGAGGGCCGATTCAGAAATACCTCACAAAAATAAATTATTAGAAGGTGTTGGCTATGTGTGAAAGATTAAGAGAATACTAGTTGTCAATGAGATGATATCCAAATACACAATATCACCATGTAATGGGCTTACCAATTTAAGAATCCATACACGACAATAGCGTTTTAAAAATAACCTCTCAAAGAAACTAATATAGCAGAAATATGGTTTAAGTGAATAGTGAAACAGTATATCATGCTTGAGCCATATTTAAAGCGCTTTACTAATCCGAGCATGGGTATCAACTAGGATAAATCCATACCAAAAATCAGTGAGCCACTCACATTCCAGAAACATGATACAAGAAAGGTGGATGAAATGAAATGATCTATTAAAATAGCACATATGAGAGAAAGTTACACACTGTGAGAAATCAAAGACCAGAATCCTCTTTAAAGATGGAACTCCTCCTCACTGAGACCCAACGGACTCTATACATTCATATGAGAGTTTTTACAAAATTCATACAAAAATACTCTTACTGCATAATTTCTAATAAAATATGGAACCCCTAAAAATCTGTTCTTCAAGAGCTTTATAGGAGAAAAAGAAAGCTCGAAAAGTGAGTAGGTGATGAACATTTAATTTGTGTCATTAAGACAAGATGGTGGAAACGTTCACGCCCATATTGTTGGATGACTCTATAGCACTGTATGTACTCTGCTCCCTACTTTCTGAAATAAATGCACTGGGTAGAAGTCTCTTCAGGAACACGGCAAAGAAGTAAAATCACATAGACATTTTGTCCTTTCCTGAAAGAAAATGGTGTTGAAAAGAAAACTTTAGGGTATTGTTTTCTGCGAATGGTACCCTCTGCCTTCTAAACCCTGAATTAAGGTTTAAGATCTTCAATGCCGAACATTGAATTCCTCGATCATTCACTGATATTTCTCTGTGGCTCCATTAATGTCTCCATCTGCGCAATTCGTGCTTTGAATGACTTTGGAGGGTTTGACAGATTTTAACCCTATTTTTTTAATGGAAGTCTTGTCGACACACCTTCTCAAGCCTTTCTCCATAATTCCAGCCTCTGAAAAATGGTCCTTTGATGTGCTCTCTATTACAGTGATAGAGACTGTAAATCATGGCAGTTTTCCGCCACTATAACCCTGCAAAACCCGCAAAATCGTTAGGAAAACCATGCATGGGGATGGTGGATGTGGCAAGGTCAATGAAAATGGTCATGCAGACATGGCGAAATGGTGGAGCAATGCAGGGTGGCGGAAAAAATGCAGTGAAATGATGGAGGATGGACTGGTAAAAGTTTTCAACGTAAAACATTGAAATTTGACTAATGAATGAAATATATAAGGGCGGAGGAAAAATACGACAAGCACGTGGAACGGTGACAGGGCAGAAGACACGTGTCGATGGTGGAGAGGTAGGTGATCTAGACTGTCCGATCTCAAGACGATATCGACAGCTGAAAATGCGTCGGAGGGCGATGAACGATGGGCCAGGGGTACGATTTCCCTGTGTTAACTCGCGAGCAACTTTGTGGAGCGATCGCCGTTGGATGGGTCGCTCTAGATCGGGCGGCTCATGTGCATATCGTGCTGGATCTTCTGCTGAACTATAACGCGTGATGAGCGGCGGTTTTCAAACAGTGCTCAGTGATGCATGTCATGCGATGAATGTCATCACTCCAAAATGAGAAATACCGCCCGCCTATGAAAGGCGGTGCGATATAAACCAGCGGGTTTTGTACAGTGAGCGGGTGCACTATGGACCGTTGATTTTGCAGGTTGATAGGATGGTGGACGGGGTGGGCCACGAGTGCAATGGAGCCTTGCGAATGTCATTTTATCTATACAGATCGACGGATAATACTGCGCCCGATATATATATGTGATAAGCGCCTTCATGGCTAGCGCTCGGTTTCGACTTTCGGTCATGTGGAGAAGAAGGTGCAGGGGCTAGGGCCGAAAGGTACTAGGCCTTAAATATATTATAATGTGGGATTTCTGCCCTTTTATGCAGTTTTGAGGCTGGGAGAAGGTAACGATGAGCAGAAAACGAATTTCTCAGGGGAAAAAGAGGGGGTTTGAAAGGCTTAAGCGAGATTGCTTGTCAGACTTTAACAGGGGGCTGACATGATCAACATTGGCTCCACCTGGGGATGGCACGTTCATCCTTGAGCGTGTCGAGAACTTCGCAGACCGCCTAATGATCTTCCGTGTGAACTCTTCTCTTCAGCACTTCTACTTTTCTTTTCATAATTCATCACGACACCCACATTATTAAAAAAAGGGTGAAAACAGGAAACTAATATATAGTATAATACATCAGGCTATCTCTGCCTGAATTAGAATTGGAAGTAGGGTTTAAGAAACTGACCATTTACAGGGGCGTTAAGTAAGTCTCCCTATAAATTTTCCAACCTGAAAGTATTGTTACCTCCTTGTTCCACGATCTTGAAAGGACCAAACCAGAGTGGGTCGAATTTACCATGTTTCCCTTTTTCAGCCCTCAAGATATCCCACCTGAGCACTAAATCACCAATCTGCAAATTCTTGTCCTTGGCATGCTGATCAAAATGGTACTTCGTCTTTTCTTGATATTCTGTCAGCCTTTGACTTACCTGGTTCCGTGTTTCCTCCAATTCCACCAGCTGATTTATTCTCCTGGTCATATCATCAGGCTCTTCTTGACTTTCCTGCATGAATCAGGCTACTGGTAGGGCTAACTGTATATGGAATACTGTTGCCTTCCCATATACTAATTCATATTGGGATTTCCCAGTTGCTCTCTTGCTGGTAATTCTATTGGCCCACAGAGAAAATTTCAACTGGGAATCCCAATTTTTCTGATTTTCATTTATATCCTTCTTCAGTGCCCTTACCAGGGTTTTATTGGAAGATTCTGCCAAGCCATTTCCTTGTGGGTAATAGGCTGTAGAGTGACTTAGTGTGATGTTATACTGCTGACAGAAACTCACAAACTTTGCAGACTTGAAGGCCTGTGTATTATCAGTCACTATTCTGGCAGGGCAGCCAAACCTGGATATGATGTTTTCTTCCATGAATTTTATTATCAAAGTATCTGTGGCATTCCTCACAGGTATGGATTCCACCCATTTTGTGAAATAATTAGTGGCAGTTAAAATCCAGTTATGCTGACCACTTGATGGAGGATGTATTTCACCTATAAAATCAATTCCCCATTGTCAGAATGGTTCATCCATGTGCACGGGAATCATGGGCAGAGGTGCCAACTTCTGTCTTTCAGCAAATTTCTGACACTTGTCACAAGCTCTTACCCGGGCAAAAACATCTCCAAAAAGCTTGGGCCAATAGAAACCAGCCCTCAGGATTTGGTGAGTAGTGGCCCTCCAGCTGTAATGACCCCCATAGATTCCTTCATGAAATTTAGCTCTAATACTCTCTACCTCATCCTCTGTGAGACACAAGAGTAGGATGCCTGAAGGATCTCGCCAATATAGCCGGCCATTGGCGACTATGAACTTCTGTGATTTCAATCTTAGCGTTCTGTATTTAGCTTTATCACAGCTTGAAGGGCAGCTGAGTGTGAGGAGATATTCTACTATCTCTTTGTACCACTTACTGGTGAGGTACTTTAGATGTGTTTCCGGAGTAGCTATTCCAATTCCCTTTCACTCTTCTTTCTCCTCAGATTCCTCACCTGCTATTGTGGAAAAATTTATACCCAGAGCCTGATAGTTTGATTTAGATAACATTTTGGCAAGCCCTTGTCCTTTGATCAGCTTGGTTTGGCAGATGTCTAGCTCATACTCCTGTATTTTGGCAATCCACTTCCCCCTTTCTCCTTCACTATCCCCTTGGATAAGAATATCTTTTACAGCAGTTGTAGGCACAAATGTAGTGAATTGGGACTGCAAGATATACATGCAGAATGCTTTGAGAGATTTCACTAGGGTGTATTCTTGCTTTTCTAATATGTTGTATTTTAATTCTACATCATGGAGCACCTGAATGAAGAAGGTGATGGGCTGCTCATACCCTTCTTCATTTTTCTGCAATAAAACTCCTGCTATTGTATGAGGTGATGCAAAAGAAAAGATCATGAAAGGTTTAGCATAATCTGGTCTAGCTAGCACAGGGGCTTTTGCAAAAGCATTTTTTATTCTGGTAAAGGCCTCTCATGATTCCTGGGACCACTTAACCTCATTACTTTTCTTCAGCATGTCGGTTATATGTCTAACTATTTCAGCATAGTTAGGAATAAACCTTCTCAGAAAATTAATGCGCCCTAGGAATACCTATACCTCCTTCCTATTTCTGGGAAGAGCAATACCATTTATAACCTCTACCCTCTTAGGATCTATCTTCACCCCATCTTTAGTCACAATGTGTTCCAAAATTTTACCCTCTTCTAATGAAAATAAAAACTTCTCAGGGTTTAGAGAGAGACCATACCTTCTGCATTTCTCAAAGGTTCTACGCAGATGCTCAATGTGCTCAGTATCTATCTTTGAAAATACAGTGATATCATCGAGGTAGACTATCAAAAATTTATCTTGCTCCCCAACAAAAGAAATGTCCACGGCCCTCTGAAAAGTGGCCCCTGCATTAATCAATCCAAAAGGCATCCTGGCATACATAAATGTACCCCATGGTGTGGTGAAAGCAGTCTTCTTTTGATCTTCCGAAATTACAGCCACTTGATTATAACCAGAGAATCCATCCATCATTGACATTCTAGAAGCTCCAACCACTTTCTGCAGGATGTGATCCATCTTAGGTAGTGGGTAATTATCCTTTAAGGATGCTCTGTTCAAATTTCGGAAATCCACACACAGCCTTATTTCTCCATTCTTCTTTCGGACAGGGACTAGGTTTGCCACCCATTCAGAGTACCTCAATGGCACAATTATTTTGGCCTTTAACAGCTTCTTAATTTCTTTCTCAATAGAGGGAAGCAACAGGGGATTTATCTATCTGAGCTTCTGCTTGTGAGGTTTAGCATCTCCCTTTAGTGGAATTTTTTGCTGCATTATACTAATGTCAAAAGTTTTTAGGTCCCGATAATACCATGCAAACACATCTCTGTAAGACTGAAATAATTTCTAGTATAGCTTTTTATATTCTTCTGGTAGTTTCTTGGATAATTTTACAATTTTGGGGTCAGCCTCAGTACCAAGATTCAAGTCTTCTACCTGATTTTCTTCCACCACTTTGCTTGGCTGCAGTGGGACATCATTCTTGTCAAATAATATTTCTAGAGGCACCATCCCTCTAGGTATAATTTTTCCCTTCAATTGCAACACTTTATTACCTGCCATTTTCTTCTCCCAATTTCTTTCTGAAGTGTCTTCAGTCTCTTCTTCTTCATCAGCATCAATCTCCATATTGGAGAATTCCCCTACTGTTTCTAGGAATATCTTCATCTTTTCTTCATCCTCAAATACCTGCCAGTGCTTGATGTTATCTGGGATTGATGGTTGATAACGTACCTCAATTTCATATCTTAAGAGGGGGTTCTGAGGTGGACGAAATGTACTAGCAGCCACAGCAAGTGAATCGGCCATCCTATTCTGTTCCAGGGGCATGAACTAGATATTGAATGCTAAGAAGAAATTTTCCACCATGTCCCAAACTTCATTCCTATAAGCCCTAAGCCGAGGATGTTTGGTTTGACACTGATTCCTAACTTGTCTAACCACCAGTTCTAAATCTCCTAGAACTTTTAAACTTTGTATATTCATGTTCCTGGCTATCTGCAATCCTAACAGAAGTGCTTCATATTCAGCCACATTATTAGTGGCTTCATATTCCAGTTTGAAGGACAATGGGACCCATTTCCCTGTAGGAGAAATCAATAGTATTCCAGCTCCATTACCTTCTCTTGAATTTTCTCCATCAAAATGAAGTGTCCAGATTCCTGTTTCATGGCTCTCTGAGGGCTGCTCAGTCTTGATCTGGCAGAAGGATGGTTCATGAGCATAATCTTGATCTTCTTCCAGCATCAAGCATGAGAAATATCCTTCTTTACTGTAGACTGGTGAATTAACAGAGTTGTCAGCCTTAGTCACCATCTTGAAAAATCTAGTTTCCCTGTAAACCTCCTCTCCTGGCCACCAAAAACTGGGATAGTGGCATATGTTAAATCCAACTTAATAGACCCACCAATTTTTGTTCCCCAGGATCTTGACAATAACATGCCAAAGCGAGCTGGGATGTCAGCCACCACTATGTCCATTACCACACTTTTTGTTGCGATTTGGGCCAAATTGACCACCAACTCCTTCATCATCCCCAGGCATTTAACTCTTTTGGAATCAAATGAATAGAGGTCCTTGTATGGACGGGTGATTTGTAATCCTAGTTGTTCCATGACTGACAAAGGTAATATATTATGGGAAGCTCCAGAATCTAACATACAATTATGTAATAGTAGGTCATGAATCACTAGAGACACATAGAAGGGAGGAGTAGAAGCATCTAATTCCTCAACATGTGGGCCAAATACAACCATGGGTCTTTCTTCTTGAAGGTTGAGACTATCTGGGGTGAATGCTGCTTCCGGAGGGATCATAAAAGAGGTGACTTGGGATTGATATACAGGTTGCTTCAATAGTTTAGTCAAGGGAATTGGGATTTTGACCTTCTCAAGTTCCTTTTGCAGACTGAAAACAGGAGGGGACTTCTCTATTACAACCTCTTTTGACTCTTTATTTTCAGCTGAGGGTTTGAGTTCTTTTGACTCAGACTTGGTATTAGGGGGAATGACTACTTTTGAAGAGGAAGGAATTTGATCATCAGAATACAAAGGTTTGCTTAGAGGCCCCTTACCTTTGTCTGTGACCTTCTGCATTGTTGACTCCTTTTGAGCGGGCGCTTCTTTCTGAGGAAGCTCTTCTTCTTGATCTTGAGTATGAGTCCTCTTCCTAGAAGATCTAAGATCATATCTTCTATTGAACTGTGCTTGCATGAAATCAACAAATTTCTTACAGTAGTGATCAATTTCTGAGTCTTCTGTGTCTCTAGCCTTTTCTTCTTCTTGCAATGGGCACTCGGTTCCATCATTTCCTTGCAGAGGGCATTCTTCTCCATCATTATTTGAAAAATCAAGATTTGCATCCTCCAGTCCATAAGCAGTGTCTTCAGTAGGATCATCTACTGGACCTTCCAAGTACAATGGGTGTGGTACCTGATCTTTTTGTTCTTTTAGTTCCCTTGGCAATATTTGCAGGGGTGGTTTCCTATACTGAGGATTGTAACCTCTGTTTGGAGCATTGTGGAAATTCTTGGAGGCTGAATTCTTGGCTTCCAATTCTAGCTTGACCAGTTTACTAGAAAGGTTCTTAATCATTTTGCTCATTTATTCAATTCTATCATTAGCTGAGTCTTTGTCTTGGTTAGAGGTAGATACCTCCTCTTTGCCCCTTCTTCTAGTGTCTTGTTCAGATCTTCCCTTTGATTTGCCAGTGGAGGAAAAGTTTGGTTCCAACTCTAGTGCATTTGTCTGAGCATCATCCAGAGTAGTAGGCTTTCTTTCTCTCAGAGAGAAACCAAATTCTGAATCAAATTCTGCTACAAAAACAACTTTAGCAACAGTTTGATGAGGTTTCATATCAGCAGGGAGACTCAAATATAATTTTTTAAATCTCTTGATAAATTCTAACACCCCTTCATTATGTATTTTCTTGAGTGTATTAAACTCAGTAAGAAAATGTCCATGATCTTTCTTCTCTCCCCATTTCCTGAGGAAAGTATCTTCCATTGTTTCCCAAGTGGTAACAGAACGGTCTGCCAATGTCTTAAACCATTTTCGGGCTTCACCATCAAGAGATTGGACAAAAAACCTTAAGACCACATCTAAATGTTCCACATTAAAATTCTCCGCAAAAGAACAGAAGACCTCAAGATGTTTTATAGCATCAATCTCATTTTCCCCATTGAATCGGGGTAAAATTTTCAAATAATCCTGTGGCATATCATTCAACACTTGGGGTAATGCAAGGGGGGCATATTTATTTAGCAAGAACCCTGGAACATTGGCCATTGGAGGGGGTGGAGGTAGTGCAATAGTTTGATGAGTAAAAGGAGGAGGAGGGTGGAAGTGGGGTATGAATAACAATAGGAATATACTGAAAAGCAGCTTGAGGTGTTGAGGGGAACAATGGTCTATTGATAGCAGATACTTCGATGAATTCCTTGACCTCTTCGACCTCAGGAGTAGGGTGAAAATTATCTTTATTTCTGACACCTCCTCGGGGTGGACTATCTGAATAGTAATCGGTATCTCCCACAGTGGAGTCAGGAACTAGCACTTGGGCTACTTGAGAGGAAGAAGATGGAAAGTTTTCTATAGACACTTCAGGGATTTCAGAGTGGACTGATTTTCTTTCCCTCCAATTTCTTCTATGTATGATCTTCTCTGGGTCAGACACTGAAGGTGTCTTTGGCTGAGACGTATCTAACCTCAGGTGTGGCTTACGAGGAGCCAGGACTGCAAGTAAATTTATCTAATGAACAAATGTGGAGTCGCCAAGGTGAGGGATCTACAACTCTCAAATCTCCATACTCACCTACTTGAAGAGTGAATTAGGTTTTGTCGAGGCCTAGGGATTTAAATTTTCTCAACTTCGTTCCTCGGCAACGGTGCCAAAAATATGTTGTCGCTCCTAGAGACAGCCTTGAGTTGTGAAAGACCAGTGCCTATGACATCTTATATATAGCAAGGAGCATAGAGTATAACAAGGGAAGTTATAAATACAAAGCTCTCATGCTATCTCTTGAAAACAAGGAATATTGATTTGAATGGGACCAAGACCTTCAGAAACTAGATATAGGGAGAGCAACACTGCAAAGGCAAGGTGCAAAACTCCAATATAAAAGAAACAGACAATTCAGAGACAGCTGACCGTAAAGAGGGCCGATTCAGAAATACCTCACAGAAATAAATTATCAGAAGACGTTGGCTATGTGTGAAAGATTAAGAGAATACTAGTTGTCAATGAGATGATATCCAGATACACAATATCACCATGTAATGGGCTTACCAATTTAAGAATCCATACACGAAAATAGCGTTTTAAAAATAACCTCTCAAAGAAACTAATATAGCAGAAATATGGTTTGAGTGAATAGTGAAATAGTATATCATGCCTGAGCCATATTTAAAGTGCTTGACTAATCCGAGCATGGGTATCAACTAGGATAAATCCATACCAAAAATCAGTGAGCCACTCGCATTACAGAAACATGATAAAAGAAAGGTGGATGAAATGAAACGATCTATTAAAATAGCACATATGAGAGAAAGTTACACACTGTGAGAAATCAAAGACCAGAATCCTCTTTAAAGATGGAACTCCTCCTCACTGAGACCCAACGGACTCTATACATTCATATGAGAGTTTTTACAAAATGCATACAAAAATCCTCTTATTGCATAATTTTCTGATAAAATCTGGAACCCCTAAAAATCTGTTCTTCGGGAGCTTTATAGGAGAAAAAGAAAGCTCGAAAAGGGAGTAGGTGATGAACATTTAATTTGTGTCATTAAGACAAGATGGCGGAAACGTGCACGCCCATATTGTTGGATGACTTTGTAGCATGGTATGTACTCTACTGCCTGCTTTCTGAAATAAATGCACTGGGTAGAAGTCTCTTCAGGAACACGGCAAAGAAGTAAAATCACATAGACATTCCGTCCTTTCCTGAAAGAAAATGGTGCTGAAAAGAAAACTTTAGGGTATTATTTTCTGCGAATGGTACCCTCTGCCTTCTAAACCATGAATTAAGGTTTAAGATCTTCAATGCTGAACGTTGAATTCCTCGATAATTCACTAATATTTCTTTGCTGCTCCATTAATGTCTCCATCTACGTAATCCGTACTTTGAATGACTCTGGAGGGTTTGACAGATTTTAACCCTGCTTTTTTAATGGAAGTCTTGTCGACACACCTTCTCAAGCCTTCCTCCATAATTCCAGCCTCTGAAAAATGGTCCTTTGATGTGCTCTCTATTACAGTAATAGAGATTGTAAATCATAGTAGTTTTCTGCCGCTGTAACCCTGCAAAACCCGCAAACTCGTTAGGAAAACCATGCATGGGGATGGTGGATGTGGCGGGGTCAATGAAAATGGTCGTGCGGACATGGAAAAATGGTGGAGCAATGCAGGGTGGCGGCAAAAATGCAGTGAAATGATGGAGGATGGACTGGTAAAAATTTTCAACGTAAAACATTGAAATTTGACTAATGAATGAAATATATAAGGGCGGAGGAAAAATATGAAAAACGCATGGAACGGTGACAGGGCGGAAGACACGTGTCGATGGTGGAGAGGTAGGTGATCTAGACCGTCTGATCTCAAGACGAGATCGATGGCTAAAGTCGGAGGGCGATGAACGGTGGGCCAGGGGTACGATTTCCCTGTGTTAACTCGCGAGCAACTTTGTGGAGCGATTGTTGTTGGATGGGCCACTCTAGATCAAACGGCTCACATGAATATCGCGTTGGATCTTTTGCCGAACTATAACGCGCGATGAGCGACGGTTTTCAAATAGTGCTTAGTGACGCGTGTCACGCGATGAATGGCATCGCTCCAAAATGAGAAATACCACCCGCCTATGAAAGGCGGTGCGATATAAACCAACGGGTTTTGTACAGTGAGCGGGTGCACTATGGACCGTTGATTTTGCAGGTTGATCAGACGGTGGACAGGGTGGGCCACGGGCGCGATGGAGCCTTGCGAATGTCGTCCGATCTGTACAGATCGACGAATAATACTACACCCGATATATATATGTCTGTGTGTGTGTGTGTGTGTGATAAGCGCCTTCATGGCTAGCGCTCGGTTTTGACTTTCGGTCATGTGGAGAAAAAGGTGCAGGGGCTAGGGCCAAAAGGTGCTAGGCCTTAAATATATTATAAAGTGGGATTTCTACCCTTTTATGCAATTTTGAGGCTGGGAGAAGGTAACGATGAGCAGAAAACGAATTTCTCAGGGGAAAAAGAGGGGGTTTGAAAGGTTTAAGCGAAATTGCTTGTCAGAATTTAACAAGGGGCTGACATGATCAACATAACCTATAAGCCTTGGATTCCTCACTGTATCCAATGAAAATATATTTCTCCCCCTTGTTGTCCAACTTCTTCCTTAGCTGATCTGGAATGTGTGCATAAGCCACACATCCAAAAACTTTCATGTGTATGACACCTTGCTTTGTGCTACTCCATGCCTCTTCTGGCACTTTGTTCATAACTGCTTTTGTAGGGCATCTATTTAGAATGTACGCTGCACAATGTACAACTTCAGCCCAATAATCATTAGGCAAATGCTTTGCCTTTAACATACTCCTTGCCATGTCCATTATGGTTCTATTCTTCCTTTCAGCTACTCCATTTTGCTTCGGAGTATATCTAGTTGTAAACTCCTTATGAATACCATTTTCTCTACAAAAACGTAGGAAATATTTAGAGATATACTCACCTCCTCTGTTAGTCCTCAAGAATTTGATGTGCAGCCCACTTTGGTTTTCCACAAGTGCTTTGAAATTGCAGAACCTTTCAAACACTTCACTTTTGTTTTTCAAAAATTAAACCCAAGTTTTTCTTGTAAAATCATCTATGAATGTTAAAATATAGTGGCTGCTAGTAAGCGATGGAGTTTGCATCGGTCCACACAAATATGAGTGGACAATCTCTAAGGGTGCCTTTGCCCTTATGCTTTTCCCGGAAGGAAAACTTTCTCTGTGTTGTTTCCCCAAGATACAACCTTCATAAAGGCTGTCTAGTTTCTCTATCAATGGTAAAACTCTTACCATTCCTTTTCTATTCAACAAGTTAAGACCTTCAAAGTTGAGATGTCCAAATCTCAAGTGCCACAACCAATTATCATCTTTTGGTTCGCTTTGGATAGCCTCTTTTGCTACTGCTGCTATCTTTTCTTCATTCTTCAAATCTGCTCTCATTCTAAGAGGGAACATCTTGTTCCTTGTCATCTTCACTTCAGCAATACATTGTTTGCTGGGTGGTTTGTCCATAATGGTACAAACATCATCCTCAAAAAATACATTATACCCCTTTTGAACAAGCTGTCCAATACTTAAGAGGTTACACTTCATTCCTGGAACATAATAGACATCTGCTATGGATTTCTTTGCACCTTTCCTTGTTCAAACATTTACATTTCCTTTTCCCATAACAGAAACTTTACTATCAGTTCCTAGTGTGACTTGTGACTTTACACTCTCATCTAACATAGAAAACATTGCTATATTTCCAGTCATATGGTTACTACAATCGGAGTCTAGAAACCATAAATCCTCATTCTTTTCTGCAGCCATATTACAAGCTAAAAACAAATTATCTTGGCTGATATTTTCTCTAGTGAAATTTGCACTAGTTCTACTTCCCATATCATGCTGCTTCTTTCTACATTCATTTGCATAATGACCATATTTTTTACAATAGTGACATTGGACATTGGATTTATCATACCTTTGTCCTTGAGCATTCTGCTGACCATTCTGCTGGCTGCTGCCTTGGTCGTGGCTATGATTTTGACTGTTGCACCTTCCATGTGAATGTGAAGGGCTGTCCCTTCCACCTCTGTTTTGGCTTCTGCCTTTTCCTCTCTTATTTCCTCTGCCTTGCCCTCTTCCTCTTCCGAAAGACATCTGGGTCTTAAAGGCATGTTCCAGAGATGAGTTTTCACTCCTACCCAATCTCTGCTCATGAGTCATCAGTGATGCGTGTAGCTCATCCACTGTGAACTTTGTGAGATCCACAGTCTCCTCTATGGTGGTGACAATCACATCGAATCTTGAGGGTAGACTCCTCAAGAGTTTTTCCACAATCCTCTTATCTTCAAGAGTCTCTCCATGAGCTCTTATTTGTGTGACCATTCCAATCACATGAGTGAAGAATGAGTCAATAGTATCTGACTCTTTCATACAGAGAGTTTCAAAGTCTCTCCTCAACAACTGGAGTTTTGTTGTCTTCACTTTTTCCATGCCTTGATAGGCTGTCTTGCGAGTTTCCCATGCTTCTTTGGATTTCTTGACTGCTGTTATCCTAGGAAACACACTCTCATGCACTTCTTCATACAATAAGAAGAGAGCCTTGGAGTCTTTCTTCCTAATGTTTTTCAGCACTCTTTCTCTACTTGAGTTAAATCTTCAAACTCTTCTTCATTTGTTGGCTCTTCAAAGCCATCCTCAACAAATTCCCATAAGTCTTGGGAGAAAAATAAAGCTCTCATAGTTATTGACCAGTAGTCATAATTCTTCCCATTAAATATTGGGAGATGGATATTTCCCATACCCATACCAGTGCTGGCTCCAGCCATTCTGCACCCTTAACTATGATTCAAAAACACTTGACTATGTATATAAAATGACTCACTGTTCTGCAACAGTAACACACTAAATTGTATAGAGAAATAGTATAGAGAAATACTTTTGGATTCTTTTTGGCTGAGTCTTCACACTGCTGGAGAAGCTGCTGCAACAAAGAACTCTTTTCCTTCAGCTTCTTTGACCTTGAAAGAGCCTGGACTAGCTCTGATACCATGTTGGAATATTTAAAAATTCCAGAACAACAAATGGAGAATAAAACTCCCCTCTTTTACACAGAGAAAATATTAAAATTTCACTCACAGTGACAGAGTTTCCATTTGAAAAAAAACTTCTATTCCATAAAAAAAACTGTTACAAATTCTTCCTCAATCAGAGGGCTTACAAAAAATAGTTTGACTGCTGCAAACAGAGTGCAAAACTATCACTCTGTCTCTCTGTTTTACTATTTTCAGCCTTCGGGCAATAATAAAACATTACACAGCAAACTCACAATGCACAACATTCTATTTTTCTTTACTCTCTTTTACAATGCGCTGGGCATATATATGTAAAACTTTATAATATAATATATATATTATAAATATCTTATATTTATAATATATATAATATAATCAAAGTAAAAACAAATATTACTGCGGTAATAAACTTTAACCTATGTAAAAAGTTAAAACAACATTGCCGTGAATAAAACAATTAAAGTCAAAAACTATAACATAATGTTAAAACATTATTTTGCTTTTGTTTCTTTTCATTTATATATTCCTAGGGCTTCGTGAAAGACTTTCACGTGAGCTCTCATACTCCCCCGAAATCCTTTGGCTTGGTGAAGTGGTGGGACCAGCTGCATGTGACATCAGCTTTCCACAGGTCTTCACTCCTCTAGCTACTTGGCTTTTCTAACCCCTGCGGAAAGGCTTGCCGCCTCAACTCTGCTGTATTAAATATGTTCGGTGGGTTTTTAATGTGGTTGTTGCTACAGATAAGATGGAGTTCTTCCACCCCTTCTGCATTCAAATCGTAGTTGATTAACTTCACATCTGCCTTGTTCTTCTGTCTCTTCATTCCCTTCTCAATTAATTCTGCCTGAACTATGTGGGCAGTTGGAATTAATTTCCAACATATCTTACATCCCTCAAGTGAAGCTTCATCTATGGTTATCTGCATGGAGAAGGTCAATTGAAATGGTAAGTGATGGCTAGATGATATTGAATCTGTTGGTGATTTCCACGCTAAATCGATGTCTTACATCCTTCTGGGGACTTTTAATGTAGACCAATTGAAACGGTAAGTGATGGCTACATGAAATTGAAAGTGGTGGTAATTGCTAAGCTAAAATTGAAACCAATGGGGATGACACCTGAGATTGTGACATCACAAGGTGGAAATTAACAAATGACAGTTTAAATTTTTAATTTAAACATGTTTTAATTACAATATTTGAATTTCATTAATTGATGTAAGGACTATCACGAGAATATATGATCATTTAATTAAAAAAACTAATTAAAAACAAATTAAAGTGACCAATTCCAATAAAGAAAAAGCTATAAACTTAAATATATTTAATTAATTATTTTTATTTTATATTAATAATTTAAAAATATAATTATTTTTTTATAATAAAATAAAAATTAGTTTTCCTCTCATTTCAAAATTTGAGTATTAATTTATTGAATTTTTATTGATCATTCCAAATATTAATTTCAATAAAAATAAATGATATAAATTCTTTAAAATCTTGTCATATCGTAGTGATAAATGTATCATGTTAAAACACGACTTTCATTGACTCCACAGAAATAACTCAGACGCAAAAGTTGTCTCTCGAAATCATTACTGACGGGAAACATCACACCACGCCCAAAGTTGTAATTGTTTGTTTCTTTATTGCAAAGAGCCAGATCTACCCGCAATATGCTGAAAAATAAAAATAAGCTTAGTCTAAAATAGTATTGAAAATAGTATTGAAATGGTAAAGATTTTGAAAAAATTTAGCAAAGATTTTATTAGAATCTTGTTTACAGTTGTTAAACTTTAATATTTTGAATGTTCTAAGGATTTTTGATAGTGCCCAAGCCATTTCCATTATCAAAAATAGATTCCAAACACTCAATTATTTAATTTTTTGAATTTTATTTTACCAGATTCCAGCAAAAAAAACTGCCATCCAAAATTATTCCACATACTAAATACAAACTATTCCATGCTGAATACCAGCTATTCCACATGCAAGATTCTAACAACAACAGCATAACCTTTTACTTTGATTTAAAAATATTATAAAATTATAACAATAAAGTATTGTTTTGCCGTAGCTTGAGAGTGAACGAGCTGCTTTGAGAGCTACTTCACTTGACAATTGCATGTTAAGTCACTAGTACTGTGACAAAAATAAAATTCTTTGGCACCCGAAACTATTTTTCCCTTAAATTTCGTGTTGGCTGAGACAGATTGACGATTGATCAAGTCAAGTAAAACCTGGAACATATGGAACTCCAGTAGAAGGTAACCATGAATCTCCTCCAATGAATCTTGACACTGTGAATTGTATGGCCTCGCTCGCTGTCTTAATCACTCGATATCCCGGCCATTTGACCCGGCCGGCAGTGCTTGCGCCAGGGCCGCGGTTCATGTATTCGCCATAATAGAGGGTGCTCAGTGCGAAGCTTCCATTCCATTCGAGCCAACCGACTGGCTGAATCGAGTCGCCAAGAAACGATTGCATGAACACAGTGCGAGAGTACTTTTTCCATGGCCTCCCAAGGTATACCTTGAAGGAGCTCCTCACTGGAATGAGGTCGGAGGCCGCGGTCACAACACAGTTCTGAATAGAAATCCCCGTATTTTGATTGGGGTCCTGCCTGCCCTGAGCAGTGTAAACTATCATCTGATTTTGGAGGGGTCTCCGGCCCAGGAGATTGCAATTCTGCAGAACCACGACTGCGTTGCCAAAGATAAAATCGACGGTGCCGTAGATGTTGCATTCTCTGTAGAACTGACGAAGAGAATGTACGTAAAGGGTGTCCTGGTACCCCTTGAAATTGCAGCGATAGAAAACGGATAGGTCTGATCCCACGCGCAGGGCCACCGCCTGGTGCTTTGCCGGTCCCGCCGTGTTCTGGAACGTCATGTCGCGTGCGATAAAGCCCTTTCCAGTCACAGCTGCAATATTACATACCAACCAACTGTGTTATTCATTACTTGTTCAAATAGGGATTATTTTGAAAACTATCGTCTCCATTATGCTAGGCTTTGGGGCCACATTTATTTCCGACTTGCTGTTCCAGGGAACTCTTCAGAGAAGTGTTTTTAAAGATAATTTTTGGGAAAACTATTGGTTTTTACATTATTTTTCCAATATTAATATTGTAGCAAACTTTCAAATAAAAAAATAAAAGTTGATTTTCTCTATTTATAATAATAAACTGATTTATTGCAAGATTTTTTTTAAGAAAATCAAATTTTATAATCCATTAGTGTTATTCATTTCATCATTAAAACAAGATGGAAAATTAGCATGATTCATCATCAACGCAAAATGAAGATTTAGATGGAAAATTAGATCATCGTCGCATCAGATTAAATCAGCCCAACAATTAATAAATATTGTCTATATAATTAATTATAAGTTGATTTATATTATCTATTAATTATAAAGCTGATTTATATTATCTATATATTTACTCACCATTTCAATCAATGTTAAGGAACTCTTAAAAAAAAATTGGGGAAATATTGTATTTTGACACTCCTTTTCCAATGTTAACTGCAAAAGACCTCCACGTAAACACACAAAACAATAAATAAATAAATAAATAAAAACACAATTATCTATATATATTATAATTAATTGATATATATTATTTATTTATTTTAATTTATTTTAGATGTGTCAAACATAAAAGATATTAAATTTCTCTCAACTCAAAAAAAAATTAATACTTTTTTTCACCTTGTCCTAATAATATGATTAATAGGAAAGACATTTATCTAAATAATGTATTACAAAAATTTTAAATCTATTTATTAATTTTACTAATTTATTTTATTTTTATTCATATGTAATTTGATAGATTACATAACTAAACAATAACATAACAATACATAATATTATAAGATTTATAAGCCTTTCCACACAATATATTTATAATGATTAATTGATTTATATTGAATTTCAATATTCAATAATTAATTAGATTTTAAGAATTAGTATAATCAAAATACATGTAATTCTCTAAAATGCTTTAAATAAAAATTTCTTATTTTTTTAATTTAGAAATCATTCTATTATAAAAAAATAAATAGATTACATAGGAAAGTTAGCTAGCCAAAAACAACTCACAGTAGGAGTACCATCTGCCCTTATAATTTCTTGAATTTCTTAAACCTGAGTTAATCTAACAAAATTAAAAAAAAAATTACCAATAAACGACTCAATTAATTTATAAATAATCAAAATATAACAGAAATATTTCCAGCTCTATAATAATTAATCTATTTACAAAATTACATAGTATAATTTGATTTAAATATCGTTACATATATAATAAATAAATAAGTAATATTTCTAAATTTAATATAAAATTATAAATTATAAATTTTTATTAAATAAATAAATCAATTTTAGAAACTTAATATAAATTTTAAATTATATTTTTTATATTTTTTAATAATAAAAATCATTACAAATAAATAAAATAGAAGATTCAATTATTACAAAAGATAATTAATTTTACCTATTTATCAGGTCACTCCTATCATCATTGGTTTAAATTATTAATAATGAAAAAAAAAATTCAAACAAATCAACGAAATAGAAGAACCAATTACTCCCATCCACGTTCATCACTTTTCCATGAAAACAACGGTCAAATCAGAAAACAAAACAGCCAAATAAATAATTATCAATCATTAAACACAACAGCCAAATAAAATAACCAGTTTCTCTGTTCATTAGATCCATTATATATCAAAATGATTTTATAAAACAACCACGTTGATTTTCAGCAAATTCTTGAAAAATGAAATATGATGGTTAAATCATTAAAAAAAAAAATACAGCCAAATAAAATAACCAGTTACTTAGTTCATGAGATTTATTGTATCAAAAACCACTTTGTAACATTAACCCAAAAAGAGTGAATACAAAACATAAAAAAAAATGTGTCTATTTTCATGGCCATTGGCGTTGCAACACCGTAGCAAATTCCTGATCACTATAAGTTAAAACGTGCGTTTCATTCTTATTTTCTTGGATCTACTAAATATTGGGCATTATTACTTGCTTCCATGCGTTAAATTTGTGTGAAGAAATCAGAGGACTTACCAACAGTTGCAGAGCGAAAAGTAGTGAAGTTATCTTTCACGTTCCGGTTCCCTGTAACCACTGTGACATCCCTGCCATCTCCAATGAACATGAGATTCGTCGTCTTCTTCCGCAATTCCACATTCTCTGCATAAACTCCTGCTTTTATATAAATTACGTATCTGGTATTGCTCTTCTCCGGAGCCGCATTAACGGCCTCTGTAATGGTTTTGAAATTTCCACTCCCGTCATTGGCAACCACACAGTTCGGTTTCACTGCGGCTCCAGAAGTTTCTAGAAGGTTCCGGTCTCCCGCCGACATCCAAGACGGAAATTTGTCGGCGTCCATGGGCGGCATGAAATGCGCGTCAGATTGATACGATAGCAAGCGCCGAGTCTGATTCGAAACAGATTGTCGCCGCTTGGTCCGTCTTGAAGCCTCGGCCGAAATATCTTTTACCATAGCCAGCGATTTGCTGATCAGATGAGAGATATTCCGCAGCTCGAGCACCAAGTTCTGTTTGAAATCTCTGTTGCAGTGCGAGAGACTATCAAAACACGTGTACTGATTCGTGATGGCGGCGCTCAGCAATGTCTCGAGATCACTGACACGCCGTGGAATTGACATGAGGGTCGCTTTCTGCAAATCGAAAAGCGTGGCGTACAGTTGATCCAGCGTTTCGTCGAATAACTCGAAACAATCTTGCAGGGCAGCGCGTTGTCTTTGCTCGAGAATGGGCCGAGACATGCTGCGGGCAACGGTGGTTGCCTTCTCGACCGCAATTATGCTCAGATTGACTACGGCCTTCACAACCTCCATCGAGCGGCGCCATGAAGCTAATCCAGGAGCGACTGAAACGCTGGATGCGCATATTTCTGGATAGAGTGTGCTGTTGCAGGCGTGGCGCTGGACTACCTTGGACGTCGATTTCCAACTTATATGATCCATTTTCTGATCTTCATTCTTGTCTTTATTGAATCTACTGGTAAACCCTACTGTTAAACATATAACAGAAGTGACAAACAATGTGGATGCCAAGGCAAGGACGAAGATTCTCTTAGGAGATTTGCAGCTTGCAGCTCTCATGGTGGATTCTTCTGATCCAACGTTGAAGCTGGAATAGTTTACACTCATACTATTCATTTTAAAGCGATACAGAGCTTTTACTGTCCACCCAACTAAGCAATATGAGTATTAGAATTGTTCCATTCCAATCCCCGATGAACACTGCAATGGGCAAAGGCTTAAGGTTTATAATTTGATGCTAGAGCAGCTTGATATATATGAGCTACAATGGACTCCACCATCGCAGTGGCGATCCATCTCCACAAAATGCAGTGGGGATGCTTGCAGTGGGGATGCTTTCACACCAAGAGAGGTATTTTTGATATTTTTATTGGAAAAATTCGTAGAGCATGAAATTTATGTATACATATGGTACATTCTAACGTAGATTTCATCCTCTTTGATTATATCACTCAATTAATTTGGTATCGCTCAATTCATATTTCCTTTTTAATGCATAATTTCACAAATATAGATATTTCCTTTTTAATGCATAATTTCACAAATATAGATGTACATAAATTTGAATATACAGTGATATATCATTAAACATAACGTTTTCATAATTTTTAATATAATCATATAGATATCATTATTTTATTGCTTAACCTTTTGCCAAAAGATGGTAGTTGTTATAATGAGTAGTGCATCTCTAAAATTGCTTAACGTGGACATTTTATGTAAAATGGTTATAGAATTTCGATTGGTCCCAATGCTCATAATGAATCCATTATTAACAAATGTAGCTTGTAATTCTGGATCTATTATGAATAAATGTAGGATATAATGATGAAACTTCTAAGGCTGGAAAAACAAAATGGCAAATCATCAACCTTTGACTTAGCCTCAACGAAATTAGAAAAGACAGGCAAATCATTAACCTTTCTCCTACTTATTTTCAAGTACATATCTATAATAAAATCATCGAGTTGGAACCAATGCTGTTTTATCACCGGGCAAGTAAGAATCACCGCTCATATTAAGTAGCGAGATCCAGTTCCAACCTACTTCTGAGGTGAATATTCAAACGTTTTAGAAATTCTGCGTCAAAAAGTGAGGTTTCAAGTTTTCAGTTGAAATTTTCGTAAATTTACATTTCCCAACAGAAAAACCTGTCACTCTCTTGCTCACTTCACTATATCTTTGCAAACCTATCACTTTACAGCTCCTAAAAGTTGCATAATTTTTGCAAGTCCGGCTCAACACACACGTATAAGACTCTCTATGGCCAAGGACAATGCAATCAATGACAGTAAATCGCTTCATTACGGGTTAGTGTTTCTGACGTTTGTCTTTGACTTATTCTGATAACCAATCCCAAATGGCTACCAGTATCCACCAGACAGCAATTTCAGTTAAAGCTTCCAATTGAAATTATGCGTCACGAGTTTTCAGCTTCTTAAATTTACTTAAGAACAAAAATTTGTTAAAATAGCCAATTACTCTAGCATGAAGACTTGGTTAAATTTAGAGAGTCATAGTGGAAAATTAATTTCAACCACTTCAATTCAATCTACACTTAATGCATAAAGTAAAAGTCAAATGGACATTTAATACAGGGTTGGTAAAAGTGGTGGTCCAACATTAATTTTTTACTGTCATGAATTAATATGTTGAAAATGTATGTTTTGTGGTGTTTGTACTCGGTGAAGGAACTTCAACGTCCATATTTCATGTTTTAGAAACTATTCCACGAAGATTCTTATGATTTAATCTCGTTATATTTCATGTTTTAGAAACTATTCAACAAAGACTTTTATGATTTTATCTTGCCAGTGTATTGTCTTTAGTAATGCTTCTTTTCTGTGTGTTGAGGAAGAATCATTTGTATTCAATTTTTAACATGGTATCAGGGCAGGTTTAAAACATTTTTTTTTGTAAGTTTGGTAGTATTTTTCATTTTTCTTATTTTTCTCTTTTGTTTTTTGGAATTGAATCTGTGATGATGACTGCTATAACAATCGGCCTCATCACTGTTTAACTATAAGAGCAAGTGTTTTTACAGGTTGTTAAAAGTTGTTTTGAAGGAGTTTTTTTTTCTACAAGGAGAAAAAAATTTTAAACAATAAAAATGAGAGCAAATCTACAAATACCTCAATTTAATGGGAAATTTTTTTCTTCTCAAGATATTTGGGAATTTGTGGAGAATGGTTTCCAAGAACTAGCAAATGCAACATCATACAATGCTTTAACACAAGCAAAAAATAATTTGTTTAGGGACAAAAAAAGCAGTTCATGAAAGTATCTTCCCAAGGATTGCAGCAGCAAAAAAGTCCAAGCAAGCATGGGATACCCTCGAGACAACCTACCAAGGCATGGCAAAGGTGAACACAGAAAACTATAAATGTTGAGGAGTTTTTTAGAAATTTGTATGAAAGAGTCTAAGAATGTAGAGGCATTTTTTACATATGTCATTGCACTGGTTACTCAATAAGGTCTCATGGTGAAACACTTGAGGAAAGGAGAATTGTTGAGAAATTTTTGAGAAGTCTGCCAGCAAGATTTGATGCCATAGTTGTGGCCATAGAAGAGACAAAGGAGCTCTCATAGTTTTCAGTGGATGAGCTTCATGAACATAGACTGAGGCAGAGGAATATCAAATTCTAGAGGAAGAGGAAGAATCTCACACAGAGGTGGAAGAGGAAACCCTTCAAGTTCAAGTGGAAGAGGTAGCAATCAAAATCCAAGTCAAGGCCCAAGGAAAAATCAAGCACAAGGTCATAGGTATGATAAATCTCAAGTTCAATGTCATTATTGTAAGAAGTATGGTCATTATGCAAATGAATGTAGAAAGAAGCAACATGACATAAGTAACAAACCAAGTGCAAATTTCACAAAGGAAAATCAAAACCATGATGGCATGTTTGTAGCTGGTAATGTAGCACAAGAAAAACAAGGGGATGTATGGTTTTTGGATTCAAGGTGTAGCAACCACATGACAGGGAATCAGGGATAATTTTAAGGATGGAAAATTATCTTGAAGTTTAAAAAATTGGCGAATCTCACTAGTCCCTAATATGCAAACTATAAAATGTTTATTGATGTATTTATAAAATTATTCAAATTTATAATAATATTATATATATTGTCTATATAATGTTG
The DNA here is from genome assembly GCA_034641835.2 of Pinus albicaulis. Lineage (NCBI taxonomy): Eukaryota > Viridiplantae > Streptophyta > Pinopsida > Pinales > Pinaceae > Pinus > Pinus albicaulis. The sequence goes on from CM076579.1 coordinate 66,480,834, forward strand.
GCGATTTTTAACGTAAAATAAATTTATATTGTAAAATTTGGGCAAATAATTTTTATAAAAAAATGGAAATTGACGAATCTTTTTTTTGTAAAAACCATGGAAAATTAGCCCACCTGCAAATATTAGCCCCTAAAATTTTCCATGCAGGGAATGTAGAAATGTTTTCCAATCTAGATGAAAGTGTGAAATCGAAGGTGACATTAGGGACTAATAGCATAGTCTCTGTCATGGGAAATGGAAGAGTCAATATTGTAACAAAGAAGGGGGAGAATAAGTACATTTCAGATGTTTATTTTGTCCCTGGTTTGAAGCATAACCTCATAAGCATTGGAATCCTCATGCAAAAGGGCTAGAATGTATTTTTTAAGAATGATGAGTGCACAATTTTGGATAAATCTCCAAAGAGGCAGGTGATTGCAAAAGTTCAGATGACAAACAATAGAATGTTTCCCCTAAAGATAAAACCAAATTCGAAGGAAGAAGGTGCTCAAACACAACTATCAACGAATTCACAAGAGAATGAAAGAAATGTCCCAACTGTCACAAAAGTAAACTTTCAAGAAAAAGTTAAAGATGAAATTGGTTATGGCATTTGAGATTTGGTCATCTCAATTTTGTAGGTTTGAATTTGTTGCATAGGAAATGCATGGTGAAGGGATTACCACTTACAGAAAAACTGAACAACCTATGTGAAGGATGCATCTTGGGCAAGCAACATAGAGAATTATTTCCAGCAGGAAAGTCAATAAGGGCAAAGGCACCTTTGGAGATTGTTCATTCAAATTTATGTGGATCAATGCATACACCATCAATTGGGGGTAGTTATTATATTTTGACTTTCATAGATGATTATACAAGGACGATATGGGTCTAAACAGAAAAGTGAAGTGTTCGAGAACTTCAGCTGATACAAAGTTCTTTTTGAGAAGAAAAGTGGACACTACATCAAAGTCTTGAAGACTGAGAGAGGTGGCGAATACATCTCAAATGACTTCCTACATTTTTTCAGGGAGCATGAAATTCATAGGCAATTTACAACAAGATATACACCTTAGAAAAATGGTGTTGTGGAAAGAAATAATAGTACCATTATGGAAATGGAAAGGAGTATGTTGAAGGCAAAGCATTTTCCAAATGGTTATTGGGCTGAATTTGTCACTTGTGCAACATATATTATTAATAGGTGTCCAACCAAAAGTCTTAAGAATATGGTTCCTAAAGAGGCATGGAGTGGAAGAAAGCATGGTGTCACTCACATGAGAGTGTTTGGATGTGTGGAGTATGCACATGTCCCTGATGAGTTAAGGAAGAATTTAGACAACACGGGGGATAAATTCATATTTGTTAGATATAGTGATGAATCCAAGGCATACAAGCTCTGCAATCCATCAACCAAGAAGGTCATAATCAACATAGATGTTCAATTCATAGAAGAGGAAGCATGGGATGGAATTTTAGAGAAGACAATCAATGTGAAAATACATATACCACGTGAAGATAAAGAGGAATTGACCGCAACAAGTGATTCCTCAATGGTGACTCCCCCTACACCTATTCAAGCTCAACAAAACAGTCAACATGTGACATTGTCAAAAAATAATAGGGTAGTGTCGCGCAACCAAGAAAGTGCTTCTCCAAGCACACCACAAAGATCCACAACACCATCTACTTCAAGCACAACACCAAGTGACATGCCAAGCCCATGTTCCGCAAGCATAGGAGGACAAAAATTCAGAAATTTAAGTGAAATATATGAGCAAAATGAAGTTGATAGTAGTGTTGGTTTGAATTATTTGTTTGCATTATTTTGTCATGTAGATGACCTAGTCCTTTTGGAGGATGCAGTAAAAGAAGAAAAATGGGTTGCAACAATGAATGGAGAAATAGAAGCAAAGAAAATAATGACACATGGGGGTTAGTGGACCTTCCGCAAGGAAAATAAGACATTGGAATGAAGTGGGTCTATAAGACCAAGAGAAACTTTGAAGGAAATATTGAAAGGCATAAATAAAGGATAGTTTTCAAAGGATACAAGTAGCAACATGGAAGATATTATGCAGAGACATTTGTGTCAGTCGTGAGAATGGATATAGTGCATAGAATGCAATCAGTTGTAGCACAACATAAATGGAAGGTGTATCAAATGGACATAAAATCAACGTTCTTGACTGGAGTGCTGAAAGAGGAGGTATATGTTGCACAACCGCTTGTTTATGTGGTATAATACCAAGAAGAAAAGGTGTATAGGTTGAGGAAAGCTCTGTATGGGCTGAAGCAAACACCACATGCATGGTATGGTAGGATATATACTTACTTGATGGAAAATAGGTTCGACAAATGTGACAGTGAGCCTACTCTCTACATTAAAGAGAGTGATGGTAAGTTTCTAATTTTTTTTTTATATGTAGATGATTTTAGTTTTACAGGGAGTGATGATTTTTCCATCATTGATTTCAAAGAAGTCATGAAAAGTAAGTTTGAAATGAATGACTTGGGGTTGTTAAGGTATTTATTGGGCATAGAAGTGAAACAAATAGAAAATGGTATTTTTACTTCCTAAGAAAAGTATGTAGCAAAAATTTTGGAGAGGTTTAACATGCAAAACAACAATCCCACACCAACACCAACTGCCATGCGGTTGAAGTTGAGAAAATAATGTTGCAGCAGTGATGTCAATCCAACATTATACAAAAGTGCGGTGGGAAGCTTAATGTATTTGACCGCAACTAGGCCTGATATAATGTGTTGAGTGACTGGTGTCAAGGTTCATGGAGACATCCAAGGAGACACATTGGCAAATATCCAAAAAGATTTTAAAGTATGTCAATGGGACAAAGGAGTATGGTATTTTGTACACTGCTATAAATGATTTTAGGCTGGTTGGTTACAAAAACAGTGACTGGGAAGGAAGTGTTGATGACAGAAAGAGCATGTCAGGATATGTTTTTCATTTAGGTTCGGGAGCCATCTCATGGGCCTCCAAGAATAATTCGATAGTGTCAATGTCAACAAAAGAAGTTGAATATGTTTCTGAAACAACAACAGTCTGTCAAGCAATTTAGATGAGAAGAATGTTGAGGGATTTATGCCATGAAGAAGAGGGAACAACAACTATTTTTTGTGAAAATAGTTCAATAATTGCGCTATCAAAGAATTCTTTTTTTTCACAAGAGGACCAAGCACATTGACACTAAATATCATTTTATAAGAGAATTGGTTAACAATGGTGAGATTATGTCGCAACATTGCAGGTGAGAAGAACAATTTGCACACATCTTCACAAAGGCATTGACATGTGATTTTTTTTTTTTTTAATCTCAGAGATTGTTTGAGAATTGTCAATGGTGAAAATTGTAATTAAGGGGGAGTGTTGGAAAATTAAACTCAACGACTGCACTAAATTTACTCACAATAGGCAGAGCTCAAGTAGATATTTTGTAGGTTGTGGATTTAGTTTGCAGGCTAAAGGACATGACATAAATGAAGTTATGTGCAGGAGTACAAACTCTCCATTCCGCAACGCACTAGATAATTAAAGTCAAATGGAAATTTAAAGCAGGGTTTGTAAAAGCATATGGTAAAACACTAATTTCACAAAAAATATATGTACTCCGCAACATAGAAAATCATTTTAGTACAATCACACATCTTGTGTATTAATTTGGACTCTGTCATGAATTAATGTGTTGAAAATATATGTTTTGATATAATAAGTTCGTATAAGTCTAAGTTATTGTGGAAAATGTAAGTCTGATAAGTATAGGAGAGAAAATCGTGGAGAATTTTGTGGTGGGCACATAAAAACATTTTGTTATAGTTTTACAGTGAGTTACTCAATAAATCCTTATAAAATTTCAGTTTTTAGTTGGTGAAGGAGCTCCATCCTCCATTTGGGAATGTATTTCATGTTTTATAAACTATAATCCAAAGTTTTATTTTGTTGGGCACGTTACTATGTTTTACTATGCATAAAATATCTGAGTTCTTAACCCTGTCTTGGTTACGCAGCTCAACTGTGATTTAATCTCCGCCATTTTTTTTTCAAGGAAGACTCCTATGATTTAATCTTTGCGATTGTGTTGTCTTGATTATTACCTCCTCGTGATTTTGTGTGTGTTGAGGAAGAATCCTCTGTCTTAAATTTGTAACAAGTCAGACAAGTTGAGTCAATTTGAGTTAAGTCGTATTTTGGGTGAAGTCGAATTTAGTCATATTTTGGGTAAAGTTGAATTTAGTGTCGGGTTGCATGTTAAGTTATTTTAGTCGAGTCACTAGTTGAAAAAGTTTAAATACCCCTCGCATGGTTCATTGTAATTATCAAGTTTGTGTGATCAATAGAAGAGCCACAACTCGTGTTATTTTGTGTGTTAAATTTTTGTTTTATTTCCTCTTCCTTTCCAAAAAATTGGTATCAGAGCCGAGGAAGGAACATAAGATTCAGGGTGTTTTCAAAGGCAGTTAGAAAAGGGCCAAGTGAATAAGGATGACAATTTCTTTTTATAATTGCATTACAAAATTGTCGTATTGTTAAAGAGTGAAAAGTTCGCAAGTTGGGTGTGAAATTCACACTTTGTTAGTGCAAAAAGTGGGACAATTAAAATTAAATATTCTGCTCACATTAGAAAAGTCTTGGATTAATTCAAAAAAATTGAAAATCCCTTGTTTGAAAACGCTGTGTGTGTTGTTAAAAGGTCATCTCGAAATTAGTGAGTGGATTTTTGACTTAAGATTTTATTTGTGAGTGATGACATAAAGTTTACGCAAAAAGGTTTTTCTTATAAGTTTTTAAAAGTGGGATTTGTAAAATAATTTTTTTATAAAGTTTTATAAAAGAGTCTTTTTATAGCAAAAAAGGGGTCTTATTATTTAAAGAGTATTTTTTTGAAGAAATATTCCTTTATCAAATTTCCATCTTTAGTTTCCACTGTTTACATGGAATGATTATGATGTGTGGTCCATTAAGATGGAGACCACATTAAAGGCTCATGATGTGTGGGATCATGTCCAGTTTTCGTTTCCAAAAGCTAAGAATGAAGCAAAAGAATGAGCCCTCGCTAACGCTAAGAGAGAACAATGGAATAAATTGAAAAAGAAAAATGCACAAGCGTTGCATCTTATCTAGAAAGCAGTGGACCAAGAAATGTTCCATAAACTTATGATCATGTCTTTAGCAAAGATAGGCTGGGAGAACTTGTCGACAAGCTATAAAGGTATGGCCAAATTCAATATTTTTAAGTTGCAAAATACTATAAGAGATTTTGAAAGTTTACGGATTGTTATAGCATCATTCAACACTCCTGTAGTTGTGATGCTTTTTTACTACCTTGCGCAACCTTTTCCCATTCAAACTTAAAAAAATATTTTGAATTCCATATGCGGATCTTCCCTAAAAAAAAGCGCACAAACATGTGGGTACCTCTAGATAGAACTCGCGTATATAATTTAAAATATGAAAAAAATATAAAATATCCTATTTTTCGGCGGGGTTTATGGGCTTCACCAAAATCCCACCTAAAGGATCCTGTGGCCTAATTGAATCAACCAATTTCTCGTGATATTTTTATACACCTCATGGGAAGGACTAATTAGACCAAGGAGATAGGATATGGAAATTATAGTCATTTCAGTCCCCAGATCAAGTTTGGTTTCCCCTGTGCCTCCTGCACTCCCAACCATAGGAATGTAGGTTTTAACCCTGTACAGAAATTATCTATGAACGAATCTTTAAAACAAAAAATAAACAATAGCGAGAGCATAAAACACAAAATAGATAAACACAAAGATAGTCCCCTAGATCCCAAATCAGGACGACCAGCTTGATTTTTCATTATATTCCTTTTAGTGTTACAACACATATATACATGCCGAAGCATACATAAACCCCAATCCATTAACCCTGGATTAGAACATAACCGTAGTTCCTTTGACTAGATCTACAAAATACCAGGGGCCGAAAACCATCATGCCCCAAAACCATGTGCAAACCCATGCACAAAACCATGGGTGGGTCCGCGTGACTAGTCGTGGAAAGAATATAACACAAACCCAACATTATCCCACTTGTTGTTTTCTTTCCACAGGGGGCCACAGGAGAGCTGAGTCATTAGCCCATCTTTGCAACACCCATTGTTTCTCTACACCAAGAGAACTTCTAAGTGCTCACAGACTTTGTCAATGCATCTGCAACATTCTTCAAAGTGTCCACCTTTACCAGCAACACCCTTTAGCTTCAACCATATATCTACAAAGTGATATTGAACATTAATGTGCTTTGTCTTTGAAAGTTAAACAAGATTCTTAGCCAAGAATATTGCACTTTGGCTATCACAGTCTATCCTTATAGCTTGCTGCACCAACCCTATACTTGAACACAATCTCTGCAACCAAATTGCTTCCTTTCTCGCACGAGTGGCTACCATGTATTCTACCTCTGTAGTTGAAAGAGCCACTATAGACTGTCTTTTACTCATCCAACTGACTGCACCTCCAAATAGGCTAAACACATACCCACTTGTAGATCTTCTTTGGTCCAGATCTCCAACCCAATCTGCATCAACAAAACCATGAATGTCCAACACTCTTTCCAATCCTAGTCTTCCCTGGTAGCAGAAGCCATAATCACTAGTGCCACACAAATATCTGAAAAACCACTTCACTGTTGTCCAATGCTCCTTCCCTGGGTTTGACATAAACCTGCTCAATACTCCCACTACATGTGCAATGTCTAGTCTAATACAGACCATTGCATACATTAGGCTACCCATTGCACTTGCATATGTAACACGAGACATATCCTCCTCTTCTTCTTGTGTCTTGGGACACTGTTCAATAGACAGCTTTGTACCTACAGGAATTGAAACATTCATCGGTTTACTATCCTGCATATTGAACCTCTGCAATATAGTCTCGACATACTTCCTCTGGTTCAACCAGAGCTTCCTCTTTGCCAGATCTCTCTTAATTTCCATGCCCAAAATATAGTTTGCAGCACTAATATCCTTCATGTCGAATTTGGAGAACAGTTAGGTCTTCAAATCTTGGATAATTTCTTTGTCATTTCCAATCAACAACATATCATCTACATACAAGACCAAATAAATAACACGGTCACCAATTAATTTAAAATAAACACAGTGATCCTCCTTACTTCTGGTGAAGCCAAATCCCCATATATTGGTATCAAATTTCTGATACCACATCCTTGGTGATTGTTGTTTGGTCAATTTAGTGTGTCCTAAATTGCTACATTTAATTTGTCAATCCGGGATTCGTAAGCTGACGAAGTGTGGCGCACTATATGTGCAAGATAACCTATCTCTTACTTTTTTTGTCGTTTTTGGATTTTTGTGAAATTCTAAAAGACAAGTATGGAGAAAAATATTCAAGAAAGCAATGTCTTTCTAATGATTTTCCAAACTTCAAAAGAATTTTAAAAACACACAATGACAAAATTAATTCTTCAAAGAAAATGAAATTGCATCACTACTCTAGTCAAACAAACAATGAACTACTGATCATGAAACTCATTATTCGTGTTGCTGTTCAAACACAAAAGAAACTATGCTTAAAGAAATCCAAAAGTTGCAACAAAGTAAATCTAAATCAAAATGCATCAACTTATCTTCTGATCCCTCATCGTTAGTCCAGCTATGATTTTCGGAGATAACCATAAACAACTTGAGTAACCTGATATCTAACTTGCAGAAAGTAAACTAATATCAAACTACACATTCATAATTCAATCCCTCACCATCAGTCCAGCTGTGGCTTTCGGAGGTAACTGAAGATGTCATGAGCAATTTAATATTTCTAACTTGCAGAAAGTAAACTAATACCAAACTACACATTCATAATTCAATCCCTCACCATCAGTCCAGCTGTGGCTTTCGGAGGTAACTGAAGATGTCATGAGCAATTTAATATATATAACTTGCAGAAAGTAAACTAATATCAAACTATACATTCATACTTCAATCCCTCACCATCAGTCCAGCTGTGGCTTTCGGAGGTAACTGAAAATGACATGAACAATTTGATATATCTAAGTCTAACTACTGAAACAAATGTGCAAGACTGAAATAAACAAAGCAGTACTGAAATTAAAAAGAAACTAAGAAAAGTAAATTAGCAGCAGAAAAATATTAATTCCATTAGTCAAAAAGTTATGCAAATGCCCGGGCTGCCTATTTATAACCTGAAACAAGAACACTGATCAGTTTAACAATAACATAAAACATGAAAGACAGAAGTAAAATGTAAAGCATGAAAGATTATAAACAGAGATCAAGCATAAATACCATGAAAGATGCAATGTATAAACACATGAATGACTTATGGCACAATGAGCTTAAAGAAATAAAACAAGAACTATACAATAATGCACAAAACCTCAACGTGTGCAGGGGCCCTCTACACCAGCCTTGGCAACAGAATTCAAGTACGAATTACGCTTGAAAACTGAGTCTTCTTATATATTAAAATGCAGTCATAACAGAAAGGTGATATTACGGCACAGTGGCAACGTAATTACATTACAGAGCTATCTGGAAGCTAATGGAGACTAATAAAAACTAACATAGACTAATCTAATATGCGTATGCAAACACATTATTTATAACAAAGGAAATATAACTAATTCCATAAAGTTTATGCTGATAGAGAACACGTAAACCATTACGTCCAGAGATCTAGGATCATGGCCGCGTTGAGGAGTAAATCTATGAAGAGTGGATGTTTGAATTCGGCTTATGGAGCCATGTACAGGTGTTGATTTGTCTCCCGCAATTTAGAAACGGTCATATAAATCTCCACGTGACGAGAAACAGAGTTCTGTCACCGTGGGACTCTAAGGTTGACTTCCACTTGGCCACCTTTGACCGTAGCCTCCTTAGGTGAATTTTCTCGAGCCAATAGGACACGATCCATGTCCACATCATTTCTAACTTGCCCATGTGGCTCGTTTTACCTGAAGACACCTGTAACATAGAGTTTCACAAAATGGTTGCGGAAAGTTGCAGCAGCTGCGGAAAGTGGCAAGATTCCGTAGCTAAATGAGCAAAATCTAAATCAAACAGCAGACACAAAAATATAGTTAAAAACCATTTTAGATGCTCTTTTGCAATTAATATACAATGATATTGACAACTTGGGAGGTTCAGGTGAATGAAAAAGGTCTAGGAAGGTGTATAAGAACAATGCAGATTTGAGACTCAACATACCCCCACTGTGAAGGTGTTGCATGTCCTCATGCAACCAAAATTTTGATAATCCTTCTTCAGTTCATATGCCTTGACACTTCGGCCAGTACATCCAATCCTCTCTTCTTCTTCCTTGGTGCTGCCAACATCCTGGGCTTCTTCATTAAGCATCTAAATTTGATATTAACCAGTGCTCTGCTTAACTTCTGGCATTTCTTTTTCAATTTCTTGTTCTTCTTCTGCCATATTCCCAGATGTAGCATGGTATTATCATGAATGATTTTTTCCAATTTGCTTTGTTCCTTCAATGTCTCATTTTCATTTTTAATGTATTTATTTAAAAGCTCTAGCTCAAAGACTTCCCGTTTCAGTGATTGGACTAAATCATCCTGTACTGTGTGAGGCTGAATGGACGAAGTACTGGGACCTGTAGCTACTTTTTCTAAAGATTCTATATAATCATATACTTCTTGCTGCTTGGGGTCTATATCAGGTGTCATTTTTATTGGGCTGTCCCCAAAATGCCATGAAGGAGAGTTGTCTTCAAAATCTGGCTGAGAAGGGCTCACATCAACATCTTGCTGAGAATGGGATGGACTATGTTCAATGTCTGACTGAGAATGAAATGAACTAGGTTCACTAACTGACTGAGAGTGAGATGGACTATGGTCAGCTGGGGACTGTTCAGATGTTTCTTCTCCCAAATCAATGAAATGGGGTCCTTTCATTTGTGTTTTCCTCAATTTCCCCTTAAGTCTGGAACTTCTTCTCACACGCTGTGGACCACTGTCCTTTTGCTTTTGTTTTCCTTTCTCTGTCTTCTTGGCCATAGATGACTATTTTTGAAGATAAACTGATCTTTCAGATAACACTTGATGATCTTCTTCTTCGGAAGAAGGGGTTTGATGTATAGCCTCAATACTTTTTCTCTCTTTTGGTGTTATTGGCTTTTTACCCTTAGTTTATTTCTTCTTCCTTTTTGACAACCTCTCTTCCCTATTAGTTCTTTCAATTGTAGTAGTAGGAGTATTTTGAATTTCATCATTTGTTCACTTTCTCCTACTCCTTCTTGATGTGTTACCTTCAGGAATTTCTTGAGTAGGAGTACTTTGAGTTTCATCATTTATTATTTTTCTCCTACTCCTTCTTGATGTGCTACCTTCAGGAATTTCCTGAGGTTCCTCAAAGAAATTTCTAATCAAAAATTGTTCCCATGTGTCCTTCTTCTCCTTTAACTCTTTTTCAATCAAAATTTTTACAAGACCGTGGTGATATAGATGTGGTTCTACATCTCCTAAATGTTTCTGAACAGTCACAGACATCTTCTTCAAACTGTTTAATAGAAAATATGGGAGATTGAGAGTTTGATTTTCTAGAAAATTCATCAGCAATCTGGTATGGTACATATACATGGACCCAAAACGGCCTTCACAGGTAATGAATTTTTGAACAACCAGCAGCAAAGTAGCCCATTCCTCTTTCAAAGCATGAACAGGAATTCCTCTTTTAAAAATGGTTATGTCCATACCTTGGTTTCGTAAGATTATTCTCCAAGCTTCATCACTAATGCTTTTATTCTTAAACCAACGCTCACCCTCTTGAGGAAGTTCCGTGGCAGTTGCTATAGATGCCTCGTTCACCGCAAACTTAAGGTCTCCAATCTCTACTTCCAGGCCATTGAACGACCTTGCAAATGCTTTTGTCACTTCTTTATGATAGCCTCCGAACTTTTGGATAAACCGCAGCCACTTTGCTTTCTTCAATATATCCCTTACTTGCGCATATCCCTCCATGAATTTAGGTCCTTCTGGTTCTGCTCTTAGCAATTTACCCATCCTTCTTTCTACTCTTCAAAAATTTGCCTGCACGAGTGTTGGGCAATTTATTTGAACAAATTGCTGCATTAAATTATCGACCAGGGAAACTCGTGAGCTTGTGATGGTGCCAGCAATATATATGCAGGAGTAGGCAACTAACTCTATGTCTAACTAAATTGTTTATGATTCAATATAATATGCAAGGGAAGTTCTCAGATAAGCAGGCTCCTAACTTAGGAGGTCCTGGTTGTCCTTCCCTACAGTATTATAGAGAAATCATTCATAAAACCAGAAACTTGAAATAAAGACAAGGCTATTCAAAAGCTGAAAGTAATATATTCTATAAATCTAACTCAATTAGTTTAAAAAGAGGAATAATATTGAAATGGTTCTTGACTCAAGAAATCCACTTTCACCTCAATTACCACTTAATGAATCAGAGATTAAAACCAAGAACTTAAGATGGATAAATTATTAATGAAAGAAGCTCTTAACTTAAGAGACATGTAAAGTATTCCATTATAATTCATTCATCAATCACACACAAATCCTTAAACATCTAAGCAATGAAATGAAACAAAATCTAATATGAAATAAAATGTTTCTCTCATCCTTTTAGAGTGAGCTCAATTCTCTTAAGAACAAGACAAATTATTCCATATACTACATTAAGAAAACTTATATCTAAAACTACAGAAATTCCATAAACACAATTTACATCTAAAACTACATAATGGAAATATATGAAAAATGAAGCTTTATTCTATTCCATCATCAATTGGATACAATGCTCTAAGAGTCCTCCTCTTGGAATGGAGGAGGTACTCCTATTTATACAATGAGAGGAGTAACAAACTCATAATGATCATCCACTAATATCTCGAACCATCTAGACACATAACCCTATCCTCCATGATTTCCTCCATGATCTTTTCCATGAGGTTTATCTTCTTAACTTCGAATTTGATCATCCAAGGCCACATAAAGGTGTCCTGGAAGCTTCCTTTGAGCCTACACATGTCAAAAAACTCATGCTAATTGTTAGGCATAAGTATAAGCATATTATTTTCTAAGTTTTAGCCATAAATTCACTTTAAAATGTTAAGAATTAATAAACTTTGGAAAAACATAGTTATGACCCAATAATGAAGTGAATGTAATGATATGGAGGTGGAATGGAGGTGACATGAAGGTAAAATGTGAAGATATTGATGAATAATGGAGTGAAAATAGGGACTATTTTGAGGCCCAACATACCCCCAAACTGAAGGTATTGCATGTCCTCATGCAATCTATTACATTACTTTTTGGTACTTGAGCTTTGGCTTAAACTCTGCATGAGATCATTTACTTAATTTTTGCAAAGCGTTATTTTGATGAACTACAACTTGGTTGGTTCTTGTGTTTCAACCATATTTTGTTTGTTGCGTTCATTGTATGATCTTTGCATAATGATAATGTGCTTTTTATGGCAGAGTATTTTTGTTGGAATGCATCATGGTTGGTTCTTGTGTAACAACCACGATTCTATTGGCATCCAATTAACTTTTAAATACTTTAGACAAAGCCATTTGTATGCTCATGTAATAGTAAATATATTTTGAAGGTAAGTGGGTTTAGAATATGATATATAACTGTGGATATGAATGTGACAAAGCATGTATGTAAATGTATCCTTCCCATTAAACGGATGGCTTTGGCAATGAAAGGAAAGGAAGTGAAGTTTTTTTCCAAAAATTATTATTCTAACATTTCAAGGAATTTAATAGTTAAAAGTTAGAAAATAGCATACCTTAACTTACCCTTCCAAAAATAGGTGAGAGTCGTGCATGTGTGACTGCAAACTGTTGTGAAAATGGTGGATGAAAGATGGATCTGTATTGTCGTATCAGCTGCTGGATCCGCTGCTACTAGATGAAAAATCTGAGGAGTCTGCTGAACATGACTAAAAGTTGTATCTGCTGCTGGATGATGAATCCGATGAGTTTGCTAAATATGGCTGAAAATCTATAAGGCTTGGAAGGTATACAAAATATAGAAGTTACATTTTCCTCCCAGCCTTCACCAGGGTTCACAAATTATTTTGTCTAAAGAAAAATGCTAGTACTAAATTAAATTTCTAATGCCTAATCCCTTAGCACGATCCCCGGCAACGGCGCCAAAATGTTGGGCAATTTATTTGAACAAATTGCTGCATTAAATTATCGACCAGGGAAACTCGTGAGCTTGTGATGGTGCCAGCAATATATATGCAGGAGTAGGCAACTAACTCTATGTCTAACTAAATTGTTTATGATTCAATATAATATGCAAGGGAAGTTCTCAGATAAGCTGGCTCCTAACTTAGGAGGTCCTGGTTGTCCTTCCCTACAGTATCATAGAGAAATCATTCATAAAACCAGAAACTTGAAATAAAGACAAGGCTATTCAAAAGCTGAAAGTAATATATTCTATAACTCTAACTCAATTAGTTTAAAAAAGAGGAATAATATTGAAATGGTTCTTGACTCAAGAAATCCACTTTCACCTCAATTACCACTTAATGAATCAGAGATTAAAACCAAGAACTTAAGATGGATAAATTATTAATGAAAGAAGCTCTTAACTTAAGAGACATGTAAAGTATTCCATTATAATTTATTCATCAATCACACACAAATCCTTAAACATCTAAGCAATGAAATGAAACAAAATCTAATATGAAATAAAATGTTTCTCTCATCCTTTTAGAGTGAGCTCAATTCTCTTAAGAACAAGACAAATTATTCCATATACTACATTAAGGAAACTTATATCTAAAACTACAGAAATTCCATAAACACAATTTACATCTAAAACTACATAATGGAAATATATGAAAAATGAAGCTTTATTCTATTCCATTATCAATTGGATACAATGCTCTAAGAGTCCTCCTTTTGGAATGGAGGAGGTACTCCTATTTATACAATGAGAGGAGTAACAAACTCATAATGATCATCCACTAATATCTCTAACCATCTAGACACATAACCCTATCCTCCATGATTTCCTCCATGATCTTTTCCATGAGGTTTATCTTCTTAACTTCGAATTTGATTATCCAAGGCCACATAAAGGTGTCTTGGAAGCTTCCTTTGAGCCTACACATGTCAACAAACTCATGCTAATTGTTAGGCATAAGTATAAGCATATTATTTTCTAAGTTTTAGCCATAAATTCACTTTAAAATGTTAAGAATTAATAAACTTTGGAAAAACATAGTTATGACCCAATAATGAAGTGAATGTAATGATATGGAGGTGGAATGGAGGTGACATGAAGGTAAAATGTGAAGATATTGATGAATAATGGAGTGAAATAGGGACTATTTTGAGGCCCAACAACGAGGGTTCAAATGGAAGTAGAACGGCTGAATGCACAGAAATGAGCACAATGACTGTAGGTAGATATCAGAGAGTGGGTATACAGGCTGTAGCGTAACAGAGAACGAAATGGAGTGAGGCAGAACAGAGAGGGGTTTCGTGAGCACGACAGAGATACAGCTGTGAGATTAACAAAACAATAGGAGGAGTATAACACATCCGGCAGTGTTTTGAAATTTGGTGGCTGCAAAATAAATGTAAGCACGTTTAAACAACGGCTATGGATTTTATGCAGCTGAAAGAGCCCGTGGTCAAATCAACTACGTCTCATTGTCACTAGTGGAATATCGGAGTATGAGTGAAGATCGGGGGTTTAATTATGGAACCGTTTGAGAATGAATGCGGGAGGATCATATGGAGATCGTGAAAGGGTTACGGAATTTGTCAATATAATCATTGCACATAATGGATGGAGCTTATGGTTTAGAACTTTATAAAAATGTGTTTTCAATGCTATTTGAAATGAATTTTACTCATACCTTGGAATCTTTGCCTTTTCCTTGGTCTTCAATTAGTTGCTCTTCATTGGTATCTTGAATGCTCCATGTCTTCATTTTTGGTCCTCATACCTGCATTTTATTTCATGATTATGAAAATAACATCTGGCTGTACATTCTTTTGAAAACAGAGTGGTAGCTGCGGAATCTGCTTCTGGCTGCGGAAACTGGTGTCAGCTGCGGAAACAGATGTCAGCTGCAGAAACTGACACAGCTATTATTTGGGTGAATGGATGACAAATGACTAGATGGAAATGGTCATGAAAAATAATTTTATTGGTGAAAATGGAATGAAATAGATAAAATGAAGTGGAATGGAGTGAAATGAAGTGGAATGAAGTGGAATGGAATGGAGTGGGTGGTCACAAAACTTGTGAAATGAAAGAGAGATTTTTTTTGGAAAATATAGAGTGTCAGGTGTTCCTGATTTTCACCCTATATTTTCTATATAAGACTGCCAATCAGTGGTTGGTTTTCAGGCTTATACAATTTTTTTTTTTTTTTTTTTTTTTTTTAAACTGAAAAGAACAAAAGCTAGGCTGGTGGAGAAGAAGAATTCTTCTCTACCAGCCTGATTGCAGAATTTTCTTGAAACATTTTGACAAAATCCTCTTTTGAGAGTGGCTTATGATAAACTTTCAATCTGTGGCCATTCACAATAAGAGGAGTTTGAAAATCATCAATGGTCTTGATTCTTACCACTCCATTGCTAAAGATCTTGTCAATCTCATATGGCCCAAGCCAATGAGTCTGAAATTTTCCTTGAAAATCTTTAAACTTGGAATCAAATAACAATGCCCAATCTCCTTCTTGAAACTTCTTCTCTTTAATGTACTTGTCATGCCATTTAGCTCTTTGATATTGAACTAGATCAGTTCTTAAAATTGCTTCTTGTCTGATCTCATCTAGCTCATTCAACTGCTCCATTCTATGCTTTTGGGCTTCTGATAAGTCCATCCCCAACTGAACTGCTATCTTGAAGGTCTTGACTTGGAACTCAATGAGGAGCAAGACTTCTTTCCCATAAACAAGTTCATAGGGAGAATGTCCTGTTGTATTCCTCCATGTAGTTCTGTAGGCCCACAATGCTTCTGGAAGCCTTTCTGCCCAATCTCTTCTATGTAGATGAACAGTTTTGGTGATGATACTTTCAAGAACTTTGTTTGTGGACTCCACTTGACCATTTGCTTGTGGATGGTAAGGAGTAGATCTTCTGTGCTTGATTTTGTATTCTTCCATCAATTTCTCCACCAAGTTGGATGTGAATTGGCTCCCCTGATCTGTCACAATTTCTCTTGGAACACCAAAGCGAGTAAAAATATCCTCATAAAGAAAATGAACAACTGAATTTTCAGTAGCAGATACTAATGCTTTAGCTTCTATCCATTTAGTAACATAATCAGTACAAACCAATATATACTTCTTTTGCTTAGATGGTGGATTAATAGGTCCAATGAAATCTAAAGCCCATTTTTCAAAGGGTTCAATGAGTACCTATGTTTGCAATGGCATTTCATTTGAAAGGGTAGGTTTTCCTACTCTTTGGCAGCTGTCACACCTTTTGACATATTGTTTTGCATCTTTGAAGAGGGAAGGCCAATAATATCCTAAAGAGAGGATTTTATAGGCCGTCCTTTTGTCTGCAAAGTGTCCGCCGCATGGTTCGTCATGACATGCTTTAAGAATAACAGGCATTTCATCTTCCCTGACACATCTTCTGATCACAAGATCTGGCCCTGTTTTAAACAATTCGTTAGAAATCCATGAATATTTTGAACTCTCCTGAATAATTTTTCGTTTTTCATTTGGAAATAAATGTGAAGGCAGTTTCCCTGTAACCAAATAGTTAGCAATATCTACATACCAAGGAGTCTTAATAGTTACTGCAAACAAGTATTCATCAGGAAACTTATCCTCTACAGGAGAATCTTCTTTAGTATTCTGAATCATAGACAAGAAATCAGCTACTGTATTTTGTTTTCCTGGTCTATCCAACACAGTAATATTAAATTATTGCAAAAGTAAGAGCCATCTTGTCACTCTGCCATTAGTAACATGTTTGTTCATTAAATATCTAATTGCAGAATGGTCAGTATGAATAAAAGTTTCATAGCCTGTTATGTAATGTCTAAACTTATTAATTGCATGAACAACAGCTAAAAACTCTTTTTCAGTCACAGTATAGTCCAACTCTGTGGGAGTCAAATTTTTACTGGTATAATAAATGGCATAAGGAACTAAATCTTTTTGACCCAACACAGCTCCTAGAGCTGTATCTGAAGCATCCGTAGAAATATGGAAAGGGAGTTTCCAATTTGGTCCTCTCAAGATAGGTGCTTCGGATATTCTTGTTTTCAAAGTTTCAAAAGCTGATTGACAATCAGGATCCCATTTAAATTCACAGTCTTTTGTAAGCAATTTGAAGAGTGGAGATGCTATTTTAGTGAAGTTTTCTATAAATCTTCTATAGTAACCAGTAAATCCTAGAAAACTTCTAACATATCTTTGACAATTTGGAATAGGTATCTTGGAGATGACTTCAACTTTTGATCTATCGACCTTAATCCCATCTCCTGAAATATGATGTCCTAAAACAATCCCTTCAGTAAACATCATAAAGCATTTTTCATGGCTTAATGAAAGGTTTGTTTCTTTACATCTTATAAGAACTTTTCCCAAATTTTCTAATGCCTCTTCAAATGAATTACCATAAACTGTAAAATCATCCATATAAACCTCTACACAATCATGGATTAGATCAGAAAAAATTCCTAGTACTGCTCTTTGGAATGTTGCTGGTGCATTACATAACCCAAAAGGAAGCACTCGGTAGGCAAAAGTACCCCATGGACAAGTAAATGTGGTCTTATCTTGATCTTCAGGTGCTACCTGAATTTGATTATAGCCACTAAAACCATCCAAAAATGAAAAGTACTTTTTACCTGCTAATGTATCTAATACTTGATCGATAAAAGGCAAAGAAAAGTGATCCTTCAAAGTTGCTTTGTTCAATTCCCTGTAATCAATGCATACCCTCCATTTACCATTATTTTTAGGTACTATAACCAAAGGAGAAACCCATCGGCTATCTGAAATTGGATAAATGAAGTTTACATTGAGTAGTTTTTGGAGCTCTTCTTTCACTATCTTCCTAAGATTTGGATTCATCCTTCTTTAAGGTTGTCTAATTGGTCTACTGTTTTCCTCAATATAGATATGATGGATGCAAGTCTTAGGATCAATACCTTTCATGTCAGTATACTCCCATGCAAATGCAGTAGAATGTTTTTGCAAGATTTTGGTTAGTTCTTCTTGTTGTGACTTTTCCAATGTTTGTTGATATTCAATGTTTTTCCTGGAAAAATCTCAATGGTAGAACAACCAAACTCTTCCATAGAGTAAAGAGACATTTGTCTTGATGATAAATATTCTATGTCAGATTCCATCTGAAATTGTGTGGGGTCATATTCTGAAGATATCTCAAAATTTTCTAATGTGTTCAGAATTTGACTATCCTCACTAATTTCCGAAATGGTAAAGACAGGTTGTATAATGTCCTCATCATCGACCCATTCATTGTCTCCTACTTCTGTGATTGCTTTTGCTGGAGGATACAAA
The DNA here is from genome assembly GCA_034641835.2 of Pinus albicaulis. NCBI lineage: Eukaryota > Viridiplantae > Streptophyta > Pinopsida > Pinales > Pinaceae > Pinus > Pinus albicaulis. Next base: position 66,499,367 of record CM076579.1, read on the forward strand.
TTGAATTTCTTTGTCAAATTACCATTAGAAATGTACATATCCCCATATCTACAACTAATAAAAGCATCAGCTATGGCTAGCCAAGGTCTTCCTAAGATAAGTGGGTGCCCTCCTAGATTACTCTTGGGAGTCAAAATCATAAAATCTACCGGATATTCCCAAGAATCTAAGGAGACTGAAGTATCTTCTAATACACCATCTGGTTTAATAATTGATCGATCTGCAAGTTGCAGTAAAGTAGGTGTAAAAAGAAGGTTAGGAAGTTTTAGCTGGTCCATAGTCTGTCTACTCATAATGTTGATAGCAGCCCCTAAGTCAATCAATGTGTTTTGAATTTCTATCCCATTTATATGTGTCTTGACAATTGGACTTCCTGGATCTACATATTTCTGCATGGTAATTTTTCCCATCATAATATCTGCAATCTTTCCTACCAGTTGGATTCTTCTTGTGTCTTTTAGTTTCCTTCCTGGTCTTTTGAAACTCAACTCCTTTATTGTTTTTGCTAGAATAGGAATCTCTCGAATGGCTTGTAGCAAGGGAATATTGATACAAACATTCTTCAATTCATCTAGAAAATCATATTTAGGCAACAAGATTTGTTTTTCCACCCCCTTGTCAATTTGTAGTCTTTCAGGAAAAGGAGGTGTAGATGAAGATGCAGGTTGCTCAACTATAGGAGTTGTGGGTGTTAACTTTTCTTTTTCTTTTTGAATTTTTGAGTTTTGAAGAGATTCTTCCTCAGAACCCTTATTGGTTTTAAGAGAGTCCTCCTCAGAGGTATCTTGCTCTTGAATATCTATAGAAGGTTTTTCTAAAACTCTACCAGATCTGAGTTGTACATCGTTGAGAGGAACAATCATATAGGTAGGAAATTGTTGTCCTTCTACCATGTAAGTATTATGAGGATTTTTATTGTTAGGATTTGGCAATGGCTGAGCTGGAAGTTGATTTGTCTTTTGTTGGTATGGGAGCATGAGTTGAGGATTTGGATTTTGTTGAGAAGGTTGTTGTTGTGGAAATGGAAATGAAAGTTGTGGATTTGGGTTTGGAAGTTGTGGAGCTTCTTGATTTTGAAAAGATGGAGGATATTGATAAAATTGAGCAAATCTCCCATAAGGATTTTGCATTCCTTGTACCCATGGCTGATATGGATTTTGAAGTTGGGGCCAAGGTTGTTGCCAAGGATTCCAATTTGGTGGGGTTTGAAGATTCATAGGGTTGTTAAACCCTTGAGTTTGTTGTCCCTGCCAAGGTCTTCCTGCAACAAAACAGAGAGATTCTACTGAATTTGGGTCTTCTTGAAAAACAGCTCTGAGTCCAGGAATTGAAGGACAATCCTTGATCTCATGATTCTCTGAGCAAATCATACATGTTTCTACAACTTTTGCATCCAAGGAAAATTCCCTTAAAGCATGTTTCTTCCTACATTTCGGACAAAAGATGGCTAAAGCATCTGTTTCTACTTTCTTCTTGTTTTGGATTTTAAGGGTGTCTAGTTGTTCACTAAGGCTCCCTAAGATATCAGTTTTGAATTCATCAAGCATATTACCAATCTCTACCCTACTTACTGATCCAGTTGCAGATTTTTTAACCCTAATAAGAGAAGGATCCCTAGGCCCTTTTCCTGTTTTAGATTTTCCTCTTGAGAGATGGACACATAGTTATGTTATGTCACGAAGTGGAAGTTGAGAAATGTCTCCTTTCCCCATCATGTTTAAAATATCTATCCATTCATCTCTAATGGCTTTTAATATGAGGGCTTTCAAGGTTTCATCATCTAAGTTGCTCATCTTTGCTCTTTTCAAGTTGTATTGAAATCTTTCAAGTAAGTCTTCCAAATTTTCATCTTCTTTTTTGCATCATTTTGAATACCTCATCCTTGTGATTGGTGGGCATACAATAGTCCAAGTATCTATCCAAAAATGTTTGTTTCATATCATTCCAAGTCCTAATAGATTGAGTGGCTAATCCCATGAACCATTTCAAAGCTGATCCCTTCAATGTTGAAGGAAACAGTTTGAGTTTTTGAGAGTCTTCCATATAGTCATAAGTTCGGCACACAACTTCAAACTCAAACATAAATGTTTCAGGATCCTCACTTCGCAATCCATAAAAGTTAGGGAGGACAGATGGTGAGATATTTTTCATTGTTGTATGAGTTTCCTCATCAACTATAGGGAATCCAAACAAGTTGTCTCCTTCCTTATTTCTTCCATTATTTCCTTCACCATTGTTGTCTCCATTGTTTCCTCCTCCTCTACCTCTACCTCTAAATCCATCTATTATTTCCTCTGCCATGATAGTTTCTTTAGATTCCTTAAAGTCCTCTGGTTCTTCTATCAAGGGAGGATGAGAGGGAGTCTCTTCCTTTTCTAAATGAGATTTAGTAGGTGGTATAGGAGAATCCTCTAATTCAGCTGCTCCTTGAATTCCAAAAATCTTAAGGCTAGGGTAGATGGTGGTGATTCTTGTCTATGCCTTGAAGAAGATGGAGTTGTGAAAATCGAACTCTTGGCTTTAGCTATAAACCTTCCCCTAGAATCTCTTGCTCTATGCATGTCATTTTTTTATATTTTTTTAATAAAAGTTGGGCTAATAATTCTCTTTCTGATCTTCCAGATCACACTAGGTGCAAGAAGAGAGCATACTTAAGAAATTACTAAACCAATAACTCTTTTTTCTGATCCTCCAGATCACACTAGGTGCAAGAGGAGAGCATACTTCAAGAAGTTATCAAGTTTTTCCCTTCTTTTATTATTTTGTTTTTTTTTTTAAGAAATTGGCTACCTAGTTACACTTCCCCGGCAACGGCGCCAAAATGTTTGGTCAATTTAGTGTGTCCTAAATTTCTACATTTAATTTGTCAATCCGGGATTCGTAAGCTGACGAAGTGTGGCGCACTATATGTGCAAGATAACCTATCTCTTACTTTTTTGTCGTTTTTGGATTTTTGTGAAATTCTAAAAGACAAGGATGGAGACAAATATTCAAGACAACAATGTCTTTCTAATGATTTTCCAAACTTCAAAATAATTTTAAAAACACACAATGACAAAATTAATTCTTCAAAGAAAATGAAATTGCATCACTACTCTAGTCAAACAAACAATGAACTACTGATCATGAAACTCATTATTCTTGCTGCTGTTCAAACACAAAAGAAACTATGTTGAAAGAAATCCAAAAGTTGCAACAAAGTAAATCTAAATCAAATTACATCAACTTATCTTCTGATCCCTCATCATTAGTCCAGCTATGATTTTCGAAGGTAACCATAAACAACTTGAGTAACCTGATATCTAACTTGCAGAAAGTAAACTAATATCAAACTACACATTCATAATTCAATCCCTCACCATCAGTCCAGTTGTGGCTTTCGGAGGTAACTGAAGATGTCATGAGCAATTTAATATTTCTAACTTGCAGAAAGTAAACTAATATCAAACTACACATTCACAATTCAATCCCTCACCATCAGTCCAGCTGTGGCTTTCGGAGGTAACTGAAGATGTCATGAGCAATTTAATATTTCTAACTTGCAGAAAGTAAACTAATATCAAACCACACATTCATAATTCAATCCCTCACCATCAGTCCAGTTGTGGCTTTCGGAGGTAACTGAAAATGACATGAACAATTTGATATATCTAAGTCTAACTACTGAAACAAATGTGCAAGACTGAAATAAACAAAGCAGTACTGAAATTAAACAGAAACTAAGAAAAGTAAATTAGCAGCAGAACAATATTAATTCCATGTCATTAGTCAAAAAGTTATGCAAAGGCCCGGGCTGCCTATTTATAACCTGAAACAAGAACACTGATCAGTTTAACAATAACATAAAACATGAAAGACAGAAGTAAAATGTAAAGCATGAAAGATTATAAACAGAGATGAAGCATAAATACCATGAAAGATGCAATGTATAAACATGTGAATGAATTATGGCACAATGAGCTTAAAGAAATAAAACAAGAACTATACAATAATGCACAAAACCTCAGCGTGTGCAGGGGCCCTCTACACCAGCCTTGGCAACAGACTTCAAGTACGAATTACGCTTGAAAACAGAGTCTTCTTATATATTAAAATGCAGTCATAACAGAAAGGTGATATTACAGCACAGTGGCAACGTAATTACATTACAGAGCTATCTGGAAGCTAATGGAGACTAATAGAGACTAATCTAATATGCGTATGCAAACACATTATTTATAACAAAGGAAATATAACTAATTCCCTACAGTTTGTGCTGATGGAGAACACGTAAACCATTACGTCCAGAGATCTAGGATCATGGCCGCGTTGAGGAGTAAATATATGAAGAGTGGATGTTTGAATTCGGCTTATGGAGCCATGTACAGGTGTTGATTTGTCTCCCGCAATTCAGAAACGGCCATATAAATCTCCACGTGACGAGAAACAGAGTCCTGTCACCATGGGACTCTACGGTTGACTTCCACTTGGCCACCTTTGACCGTAGCCTCCTTAGGTGAATTTGCTCGAGCCAATAGGACACGATCCATGTCCACATCATTTCTGACTTGCCCATGTGGCTCGTTTTACCTGAAGACACCTGTAACATAGAGTTTCACAAAATGGCTGCGGAAATTTGCAGCAGCTGCGAAAAGTGGCAAGATTCCGCAGCTAAATGAGCAAAATCTAAATCAAACAGCAGACACAAAAATATAGTTAAAAACCATTTTAGATGCTCTTTTGCAATTAATATACAATGATATTGACAACTTGGGAGGTTCAGGTGAATGAAAAAGGTCTAGGAAGATGTATAAGAACAATGCAGATTTGAGACTCAACAACTGTTTTAACCCATACAAAGATTTCTTTAACCTGATACCAACTCTTTCTTCCCCTTCACCATAAATCCTTCAGGTTGTTTCATGTAGATCTCCTCTTCCAGATCCCCATGAATAAATGTTGTCTTCACATCCATCTGTTCTACCTCAAAATCAAATGCATCAACAACAAATAAAAGTAATCTAATAGAAGTAACTTTGGCAACAGGAGAAAAAATATCACCAAAATCAATTCCCGAAACTTGGGAATAACCTTTGCTACTAACCGAGCTTTGTGTTTCTCCACCTTGCCTTCTACATTCATCTTCTTCTTAAACACCCATTTTCTCCCGATGGGCTTCCTTCTAGCCGGCAACTCCACCAATTCCCATGCCTCATTTTTATGCAAGGATGCCATTTCATCAACCGTGGCCTCCTTCTAGAGCTTTCCATCCTCTGAATCTACTGCCTCCTTGATGGTTTTGGGATCATCATCAGTTATAGTTAAAGAAAAATTTGAACATAATGTAGATGGACTATACCTTTCTGGTTGTCTTCTTTCCCGAACTAATCTTCACACAACTGGAGTTTTTGGCTCTTCCTCTTCTGAGTCTTCTTCTATTGTAGAGTCTGATTCATCCTCCTTTAGCTAAAACTCTATCTTCTCAGGTTCCTTTAGTAGGAATCCATGTTTAACAATATCTTTCACCTCTCTAAACACCACATCTCCGTTGTACACAACCTCATTGTTTCCGGGTTCCAAAGCTTGTAGCCTTTTAAACCATCCTTATACCCAATAAAGATGCACCTTTCAGATTTATTATCCAAATTGCTCCTTTTCTCCTTTGGGACATGTACATATGCATCACATCCAAATACCCTTAGATGTGAACGAGAGGGTTTCTTACCAGTCCATACCTCATGTGGAGTCTTATCCTCCAACGCTAATGAAGGTGATCTGTTAACCAAGTAACATGCAATCTCCACTGCCTCTACCCAGAATTCTTGTCCTAACCCGGTACCACTGAGCATGCTTCTTGTCTTTTCCATCAACGTTCTGTTCATTCTTTCTGTAACTCTGTTTTGTTGAGGTGTGTATGGAGTAGTATTTTGTCATGCTATACCACACTTCTTACAGAACTCTTCAAATTACTTCTTGCAGAACTCCCCACCATTATCTGTCCTCAACACCTTTATCTTCTTCTCTGCCTAGTTTTCCACCAGAGCCTTAAATTCTTTAAATCTGTCAAAGACTTCGGATTTCTTCCTTAAGAAATATATCCATGTATTCCTTGAGAATTCATCTATGAATGAAACATAGTACAAAGACTTACCTAGTGATGGAACTGACACAGGTCCAAACATATCACTGTGCATAGGCTCTAAAATCTTGTTCGCCCTCTTAGCACCAGAAGAAAAACTCACCTGATTCTTCTTCCCATACACACAATGTTCACAGAAATCGAAATCCAGAGAGCTATTGGACATACCTTCTACCATACCATTTCCATGCAGTATCCGAAGGCCCTTCTCTCCAATATGTCCAAGCCTTTGATGCCATAGCATGGTCTTTTCTCCAGAGACCTCTAGGCTTTCCGCTCCACTTTCGGGAACCAAAAAACTGTTGCACCCATCAATAATAGTGTTGCCCTTAAGCTTGTATAGAGTTCCAATGTGAACTCTTCACATTAATACTAGTGCTCCCCAAACCATCTTATAGGTATCTTTCTCGAACACTGTTTTTACACCTGCATCATCCATCTTGCTTACAGAAATCATATTTTCGGCCCATGCAAGAATGTGCAGAACAACAAGAAGTGTTCTAATCCTTCCACCTTGCAGCTTCAGCTTGATTTTTCCATGTCCGAAGATTCTGGCCTTCCTATCATCACCTAATAAGACATCACCGCCATCATATTTCTCATACTCTCAAAACCACTCTCTATGGGGAGTGAAGTGAAAGAATGCACCCGATTCAATCAACCATGACTCATGATCTACATGTGTATTTGAAGAAGAAGCCAAATACACATCCCCACCTTCATCCGAGGTGGTTTTTGCCTCTTCAGAAGGAGAATCATCAGATCCCTTTCCTTTCTCAGGAGCTTTAGATCTACAGTCCTTTTTGTAGTGCCCTTCCTTTCCGCATTTCCAGCACACTTTTACAAACTTTCCAGGAGATTTAGATCTCCCTCTAGATTTAGATCTCCCACTTGAAATCTTATTCTTGTTTCTGTTCTAGGACCTTCCTCATACAGATAAGGCATCTCCATTCTGACCCTCCATATTTCTCCATCTCATTTCCTCCGATAGCAAGGCTGAGACAATGTCATCAAAATTCAAGGTAGTTGTATTGCTACCTATTGCAATAACCAGACTGTCCCACGAATTTGGTAGAGAACACAAAAAAATGATGCACTTATCTTCATCTGAGATTTTAATTTCAACATATGACAGCTGACTTACCACAATATTGAAGGCGTTCAGATGCTCTGTCACCGAGTCTCCATCCTTCATCCTCAGGTTATACAACGTTTTCTGTAGGAACAATTTATTCACCAGAGACTTAGATTGGTACAAAGTCCCTAGCTTTTCCCACAAGGTCTTCGCCCTAGCTTCCCTAGATACATTCAACAATACTGAATCTGAGACACACAACATTATTGTGCTCTTTGCTTTCCGATCCAGCTTCTTCCAGTCTTCATCTGACATTATCGTTGGTTTAGTACCTGGATCTACCACGATCCATTGATCTTTATCCACCAACAGATCCTCCATCTTGAGCTTCCACAACTCAAAACTCTGACCAATAAATTTCTTGATCCCTATCTTCTCGTCGCTCGCCATCTTCTTTTACCACAAGAATCGATCTCGCAGATCTCCCACTAGACAGTGTCTACCTCAGGCCTGAGCAAAAAACTCCTCAGCAGCAAAGGCGTCCCCTTGAAGCTGAAACTGCTCTGATACCAAATGTAGGTTTTAACCCTATACAAAAATTATCTACATATGAATCTTTAAAACAAAAAATAAACAATAGCAAGAGCATAAAACATAAAACAAATAAACATAGAGATTTTCCCCTGGATCCCAAATCAGGACGACCAACTTGATTTTTCATTATATTCCTTTTAGTGTTACAACACATATATATACATGCCGAAGCATACATAAACCCCAATCCATTAACCTTTGATTAGAACATAACCGTAGTTCCCTTGACCGGATCTACAAAATACCAGGGGCCGAAAACCATCATGCCCCAAAACCATGTGCAAACCCATGCACAAAACCATGGGCGGGTCCACCCACCGGAAAATAAGGACCAAAAAAGCATTTTTAGGGGGCTTCCCTGGACCCCGACAGGGGTGGGCTACTGCTCCCCTTGTGACCCCCCTGTACATTGTGCCCAGCACAATGTACAAGGGGGGCTATCGCCACCCTTGTTACCCCCACACACATGACTAGTCGCGTAAAGAATATAACACAAAGCCAACAAGGAAACCCTTTTTTTCTTGCATAGATGTTCATAATTCATTATATGAAATCTTTTTGCATATGAACGAGAGGTGATCTTTAACGCTTAGGCTGGAGAAATCTGGAGGAAAGTTTCATTGGTTCCATGGTCGGATCAGGTTTATCTCTCCACTGTGCTTTATTGATATCAATAAAGAAGCTCGATATTGCTCTCGAAATGTTATCATATCATGTTTTATGATTCATGTTGAATATATATCGTGATTTATATGTTTATTCCTGATGATCTAACGTGTTTATTATGCACATGTTTTGAAATACTTTCTATATATATGCCTCTTTGAACATTATTGCAGGCTTGATTACTTTGGAGGAAGCAAAGGGTTTGGACCCTACGGGATCGACATCAAACGTAGGACCTACAAGTAATTCTCTCAAACCTGAATTTAGTATTTTGTATAGTTTTATTGCGTGATGTATGCTTCTTGTTGATTGTCTACCTTCGATCTATTAAGGTTGTCAACCCTTACTTTAGGGAATTTTTTCCCACCAAAAAAATTGGTGACTCCACTGGGGAATATAGTCTTGTATTTTCTAGAAGGGTTGCTTGTCTCTTGATTTGGGTTTGTCTATCATGTAACTTGACTGTTCTAGTATTATTAACTTGTTTACAGTCTGGGCAATGAGTCTGATCTTCTGGATCAGGACAATATTTTTCCATTTTTCCTATTTTTCTATATATACACACTTTTTTGTATCCAAAAGCATACATACGTGTTTCCTTTCAAATAAACCAACATATACACTAGTTTCTTCAGACACAGTTGTGTATATTTGGGAAATTTTGAATTTTTTGTATTTTTGCCTTCAGTCATGTGTTTGGCCTGATTTCTTCTCCTTGCTTGGGACCACTTGTTATCTGGAAGAATCTTGCTTCTTCTTATTGTCGCTTTTTCTATCTCCTTTTGAAAAAATATCTTGTCAACCTAATTTTTACATTTTTGTAAAGTTTTGTGTTTGAAGTTTGGGTTTCATGCCTTCTTTACGAAGTGCTTGATTGTTCTACTTTTGGGACAGTGAGTTGATTTTAAACTTGCTTATAATCCAATATTTTCATTAATTTTCTTCACATTCTTGAAGTTGACCTATTTGGTTTCTGTTTGATCATTTGAGAAGAGTATTTTCAATCTTGGTTTAGTGAAGGGTTTTGGAGTTACCTGAAATATTTCTATATTTCTGAATCTTTTATGTATCTTTTCACATCAAGTTGTTAAAGTTCTTGTTCTCTTTTTCACTTTAATCTTATCATCTTGGTGATTGTTTATGACTTGTGAAGTTTGGAGTCTTTTTGCTTGATTTTGACCTTGAAGTGATTAATTGCTTTCCCTTATTGAATATTTTGTTATAAGTCCTTAAAATAGAAAGAGAAAAACATTTGTTTTTTGCCTTTATTTTCTTTGGTTTTGGTTTTTTGGTCTTTTGTTTTTCCAACAAGTGTGAAAATATTTGCTTAAAGTTGAATTTTTCTTCATTTGGGAGACCATTTCTTGATATTTATTTCTCCTTGTTAATAAAATTTTGGCTTTTGATCTTTAAAAGAACACATTTTTTTCTAAGAGTAATCCATAAAATCTTGCATTTAAGCATTCTAGTATGCATTAAGGTAGTTTGGATTTTAGGAATTTTAATCTCTTTCGATAGGTGTTAGATGTGTGAGTGTGTTTAAAGAAAAAAAATAGTTTTTTTCTTTCATATATTTCTTGTAGAACCTTGTCGAGATCACTTTTAATTGAAGAAAAATAACTTGCATTACAGGTAGCCTAATTTTCTATTGTTTTTTTTTTGCTTCAAAAACATCACAAGTTGTACTTCCACTATACATCAATTAGTATATGGAATTTAGGGCCTTGGAATAGGTGTGTGGAGAGTAAAATCTCCAAGGCCACTCTAAACTAAAAATTGGAAGTTGATTAAAGAGTGGAAATCTAATATCATTAAGTTTTCCGGGAAAGGTCCTATAACACAGGAGTTAAGCACGAAGATGAGTGAAGACATGGAAAGAGAGATGCCTCCCCTCATACTTGTTGGATCCTCTGCCCACAACTATTCCTCACAGCCTCTAATCACAAGATGGTGACCATAGTTTTCTATCCTAGTGACTGCATATGTGACTGCGGGGGGGAATTCATGTGGTACCTGAGATAAACATTGCATCACATTCACAATACTTCTGGAGGATGCCCTTGTGAAGCTCATGTACATGCACTAACAAAGGCTATTGTTTGGAGATCAGCGTAAATGTTTCTTATACCTTCACTAGTAGGCTTGGGCCCTTATCATCCCAAACTACCTTCAGAAGGTCCCTTTATCTACTTTATTTTATTTTTGTGTCTGGTCCTAACTACCCAATGCATAAATAATTGGAAGCTGTTTGCTTATTTGTATCTTTAGGAATTTTTAGTGGAGTGATATTTGCACTTTGTATTTAGTTGTATTTAGGTGGATTTTATCTTTTCACTTATGAATCTTTGATTCTGAGTGAATGACCAACCACTCCACTGGTATTGAAAGGCTTTTAATCTTTCTCTTGAAATTGTGGAGTTGCCTCTTTAAGGGAAAAGTTGTGATTGTGCATCTCTATTCCTTAAAAAGTCATTTGAACAAACCCGTAAGGGAAGGATCTGCGTATAAGTTGGGTATGGCCAATATTCCCATGGATTTCAACCAAGGACCCCCTCCATTAAGAGAACCTTGTGATTTTCATTTCTTTGGGAACTTTGGTAATCCCTTGATGGCCACCTTGAATATTCCTAGATTGAATGCTGGACTAGCAGTTTGGCTATGGTCCACTCTGAATATTCCAAATGTTCTTGAAGCTTTTGAGATGAATGCTTTATTTAAATATCATCAAATGGGTGTTAATGGTTCATCTTCTTCTTCACTAGATAAATCTAGGCTTCCTCTTTTTCATCCATTGTTGGCCCTCATTTTCAATCTCTTTTTGTTTATGAAATACACTTTATTCTCCATAATATCCATCTACACACCATAATATTCACCTTGTTCTGACCAATAAATTCATATATAGGTATTTAAATTAAGTTTTTCAATTCTTAGAATTTTTTATAAAAATTGAATTTTAAGTGCATTTTTGGACTAGATCAGAAATTCCCGTAATGGCCTCATGGTTTGCATATTTGCAGGACACTTGGGCTCGAGCCGGATATATTTCTAGAAATATTGGGAAATAATATTAAAGATACACCTATTGGTTCAGTCAAAACTATCTTTAATAGGCCTTGTCAAAGGCGGTCAAACATGACCTGTTTTTATGGAGGATCCCTAGGAACTAGGCCAAATTTCTTATTTTATGGGATTTTCCATATTTTGATGGATCTGATGGATGAATTCGACCTAATTGGTTAAGATAAGGATATCCATGGCTATAGGAGACATTTTAAATGAATTTTTTGTATATTTTATCTATTTAAGCCTCAGACTTTGAAGGCATTGATATGTAGAAATGGTATGGTTTAACATTATTATTTATGAGACTTTGGAGAGTTAATTGAAGACATGTTCTATTACATTTGATTCTGTTATATTATGATTGAATGCCTAAATTTTTAGTAGCTGAAATCACTTTCAGTGTGCGAGGCAAGGGTGGATGGCCCCCAAACCGAGTAAGTGCACTTTCTAGTTATTTGTAGTTGTAGTTTCTGAACTAGTTTGTTTAATGCTTAAATTGTTTATTAGATTTATGCTAATGTTTTATGAGTTCCGATGAATCTAATTATCATTCTTATTCTGCATATGAAACGACAATAAAATGTTTAAGTTAAACATTCTTTCTATCTGATTAAGATCTTAAGATAGAATTCATCTTTTCATGCTTTTCTAAATTTCTGTTTTCTAATAATAGTATTATTGATGAATGAATCTATGATGAAGGACAACCAAGATCTCTTTAGTTAAGAGCCTCTTCAATTATTGTTTCATGCATCTTAATCTATTGTTCAATTAGTGGTTTTTGATTTCTAATTCAAGAAGTAATCTTGTGAGAGAAGGACCAAAAAATCTCTTAAGTTAGAAGATTCTTCTACTATTGGTTGCATACTTGAATTTAGAAATTAATTAGTTTAGATTTATATTTTTAATACGCATTTCCTTAATCATTGATAAACCATCTTCTAACTTTATCACAATTGAAAATAATATACTTTAGGGATGCTTCTAAGTCCTACTAGCCCGGATTCATAATAAATACTTGTGTTTGTTTACCTATTAAACAATCCAACAGTTTGGCGTCGTTGTTTGGGAAGCATATTTCAAAATGGTCAATTAGGAAGATATATATATATATATATATATATATATATATATATATATATATATATATAGATATATAAACATTAAACACAACAAAAACATAGTTTGTATTTTAAGTTATGTTTTCTTATGCCTAGAGATAGAGATTAGAAGGGTAGATTTGTGAAACAGAACCCCCCAACAGCTACTTCATCCACAAGTCTAAGAAAACCAGTTGCTGGAAGAATTACTATAGAAGGGTTAGAGGAAAAACAGAGATCAGGAAAAATATTAACTTTAGTTGAAAGACAAAGCCTGTTAGTGTTGGAGGTAAAAATAAAATAATCACCTAAAGAACCTCCTTCCTTAGGGAAACAAAAAGATACAAGAAAATCAATTGTTGAACAAATAGAGCAACCTATTCTTGAACAAATCAAAGTAGTGGAAGAAATACAAAATCAACCTCATATTGAAACACTACATATCTCTAAACAAGAAATGGCTGAAGAATGAGAAGGATAAAATAGGCTAAACATGATTACTGAACAAAGGCTTGAATATGAAAGACAACAAAGGGAATGGAGAATAAAACGAGAGGAAGAAAGAAAAATTGAGGAAGAAAGAAAAGAAGAGGAAGAAAAAAGAGCAGAAGAACATAGAAGGATAGAAGAAGAAGCAAGAAGAGAAAATCAAAATAGAAGAACAAAAGAAAATGAGCAAGAAAATATCAATGATCAAGAAACTACTTTTGGCTTTCCAATATTAGATGCAAGAGAAACATTAGGAGAAGAAATAAAAATGAAAAGCATTCCACCTTCTATATTGCCTAATTTCTATGGAATGTCAACAAAAGATCCTGAGGCATTCATGTTCGAATTTGATATCTTGTGTAGAACTTATAGATATACGGATGACACACACAAACTTCGACTTTTTCTTGCTGCTCTGAAAGCAACAACCTTGAAATGGTTTATGGGTTTAGGAGAACATACAATTGCTTCTTAGGATGAAATGAAGAAATTTTTCGTAAAAACTATCAAGCTTACTGCAGGCCTAGAGACTCAAAAGAAGATGTTTTTAGAATGACACAACAAGAAGATGAATTTTTAGAAGAATATTTGGAAATATTTCTTTACAACTTACAGAAACCGAAACATCATTCTCTAAGTCCCGACACCATCCATACAATCTTTCTTAATGGTATCAGAGACGAATATTTAGACATCTTTAATGTGATGCGAAAAGGAGATATCTCCAATTTACCATTTGAATAAATTTCTGAACTTTGTCAGAAATACTCTAGGGGAAGAGCAAAGATTGGAAAGGGAGATATTTCATCAAGAGCTTCCAAATCTACACCAATTGTAGTAATAAGAGAAGAGATAGGAAGTTTATTAGAAAATTTCAAAACAAATCTCTTGAGCACTTTGGGAACACAAGTAGATGTCTTAAAAGCTAAGAAAAAAAAATAAGAACAAGATGAAAATCTTAGCAATCTTCTGTCCAAAGTGTAGGCAAGAACATCCACTCAGGGAATTTCCTTTGAAATGTATACAAGTGTGTGGACTATGCACATAAATCATGCAATAGATAATTGTCTCAAATTAAAAGAGTTTCAAGGAGAAGAAGTGCGAGGAGTAGATTCTCTCTATTATATGGCACCAAGGAGACATTGGCAACCAAGGATGCCTCAACAGTTCCCTAAACAAAACCCACAAAATTTTCAATATCATCAAAATTCATGGAATACATCAATGCCATGGCAGGCTTGGCCTCCACAACAATACAAAAATCAACCTGCACAAGGTTGGCGGGGATATGGTTATGGAACCCAGCCACCTCAGCACATGTATCCTCAATAGTATCAATATCAACAACCATACCCTCCACATCCATTTCCTCAATACCAACAATTCTAGCAACATCAACCAATTCCATTTCCACCCCAAAATCAACCAATGCTTACTCAACCTCAACAACTTCAATTGCCTACTAACCAACCACCTCCTAGACCAACACAATTTCCAGCTCAGCCAGTAGCTAATCCAAGTAACAAGGTGGATAAAACAGAATACCATGTGGAAGAGGCAACATATTATCCTACTTATTCTATTCTTCCTTTACAAGATGTTCACCTAAGGCCTGGGAAGGTGTTAGAGAAAAATTCTCCTCTGATAATTGAAGAACAAACTGAACAAGGAGGACAAAGTCAACAATCTCAACCAGAATAACAAATTTAGAAAGGTAAATCTATTATGACTCAAACTCCACCATATCCAAAGAGATTAATACAATAGAAAATCTCAATATCGCTGCCTGAATTTAATATTCTGGATGAATTGAAGAACACATATGTAAAAATTCCTTTGTTGAGGGAAATTAAAGATATTCCGATATATGCAAAAATAATAAAGGAGTTATGCATTAAGAAATCTGGTAGAAGAAAGAAATATCCGCCTACAATCCAGGTAATTGGAAGTTTAGCTAGTCTCATGTCTACAAACACAACCATTGAAAAATATGTTGATCTATGGATTCCTATGGTTACCATTTTGATTAACAAATTTTCAATGACAAATACTTTAATAGACTTGGGAGAAGCTATAAATGTTATGTCTACATAGACTACGAAGCATTTGAATCTGAACAACATTAGACCTACTACTACTACAGTCTTAGAACTTGCAGATAGATCTAAATTTGTACCAGAAGGTATATTGGAAGATATCATTGTCTCACTGGATTCATGGGAGTATCATGTAGACTTCTTGATTTTGCAACCAAAAACAAATTTAGGACGGAATCCCTTAATTTTGGGCAGACCATGGTTAGCCACTACAGATGCTTATATTGGATGCAGGTCAGGAAGTATGATTATTGCACATGGAGATGAAAGAAAACATGTTACATTATATCCTCCCGCTCAATCTCCTTCTTTATTATCATGGCTCAATGGAGAGGAACAACAAGATCTTTAATTTGTTCTTAGTCTTAATCAAGTTTATAATTTTAGAGAGGAGGAATAAAATGAGGACTTATTAGATCTTTTCATCTCATAACCAAATATTTCAGAGAAACTTAGAATAACTCAATACGAAGCTGCTAGTTACCTTTTAAATGAATGTTGTTAGGAAAATTGCACTAATCATTGCAAAATACATTCGAAAGTATTTTTCCTATTAATTCAATTACCAATTCAAAAATAAAAATCATTGAGATCAGTCCTGGGAGACATTTGATATTGGTAATAACTTACGATCATCACAAGAGCAAAAGCTAATAACACTATTACAAAAATATTCAAAATATTTTGCCTGGGATTACACAGACATGTAGGGGATTCATACACAAACATGTATCTATCACATTTACATTGATGATCAAATTAAACCTGTAAGGAAACCACAAAGAAATATGAACCCTATGATGAAGGAAATAGTGAAAGAAGAATTACAGAAACTATTACAAGTCATATTTATCTATCCTATTTCAGATAGTCAATGGGTTTCACCCTTAGTTGTAGTACCTAAGAAAAATGGGAAGTGGAGACTTTGTGTAGATTACAGAAAACTCAATAAAGCTACATTAAAAGATCATTTTCCTTTACCATTTATTGATCAAGTGTTAGATTCATTATCTGGAAAGAATTCCTTTTCATTTCTTGATGGATTTAGCGTATACAATCAGCTAAATATAGCATTGGAAGATCAAGATAAGACAACATTCACATGCCCATGGGGAACATATGCATACAATATATTACCCTTTGGTTTATGTAATGCACCTACTACCTTTCAGAGAGCATTCCTTGTAATCTTTGCTAGTTTGATCCATGAGTGTGTAGAAGTTTACATGGATGATTTCATAGTGTATGGCAGAACATTTGATTATTGTTTACAAAATCTTGAAAAAGTGTTGAAAATATGCATAGAGACAAATCTATCACTCAGTAATGAAAAAAAAATTATGATGTTAATTGATGGAATAGTGTTGGCACACCATATTTCTTCTTTAGGAATCAAAGTGGACGCAACAAAAATTCAAGTCATTGTGAATTTAATACCATTGACAACACAAAAATAAGTTAGAAGTTTCTTGGGTTATGTAGGCTACTATAGGAGATTTATTGAAAATTTCAGTAAAATAGCTTTTCCATTATTCAAGTTACTTGCGAAAGATGTGGAATTCCAATGGACAAATAATTGTCAAAATGCATTTGAAAAATTAAAAGAAAAATTGTCAATTTCACCCATTCTTCGGGGACCTAATTGGTCTTTTCCATTTCATATTTCAACTGATGCATCTGACACTGATATCAAAACATCACTTGGACAGAAAGAGAATCAGTTTAATTATGCCATATATTTCATAAGCAAAAACTTAACACCGACATAATTGAACTACACTATTACAGAAAAAGAAATGCTAGTTGTAGTACATGCAGTTAATAAATTTAGACATTACATAACAGGTTATCAAATTTTCATCCACATGGATCATTCAGCCATAAAATATTTAATGAACAAATCAATAAAAAATGGAAGAATAACTATATGGTTGTTATTAATGCAAGAATTGGACATTACTGTGCAAGATCGACTAGGTAAGGATAATCAAGTTGCAAACTTTCTATCAAGACTTCATTCACCTGGTTATCCAAATCTAGTATCAGATAATTTTCCAGATGAACATCTATTTTCTATAAATGTAAAAACTCCATGGTTTGCAGATATAGCCAACTATTTATCATCTTGAATCCTAACATCTCATTACACAAATAAATAGAAAAGAAGAATAATTAGAGAAAGTGTTAGATATGGTTGGGTCAATGGAGATATCTTTTATACTGGTGCTGATCTAATGATTAGAAAATGTGTTAGAGAAGATGAGACTATTGATATTTTGAAAGCATGTCATGATGATCCATGTGGCAGCCATTTTGCAGATAAGCGGACAACATACAAAGTGCTGAAAATTGGCTACTACGGCCATCTTCAAAGACTCCAAGGCCTATGTGAAGAGAAGTGAAAGCTGCCAAAGAATTGGGAGACCAGTGGCATCAGATGAAATGCCATTAAAGTCACAAGTACTCGTTATGACCCAAAAAAAATGAAGCATCATTTGACAAGGTTGAATAAGTTCATGTGTCAAAAATAGGGTTGTATGATTCATTTTTTATGCTTGGTCAAGGGAAATATTAAATTTTTCTTGTTTAAAGTTTACCCTAAGGTCAAAACCCACTCATTTTCAAACTCCCTCATGTCACATCACTCATCATTTTCTGACTAATTTCAATTTCCAAGGTTTTTGAACAAAAAATTCCATTTTAGCCAAGAAACCATATTTTCGTAGTGAAATATAGTGTGAAAAGTCACTTTTCGCCATGAAACTGCTGATAGTTTCATAGCGAAAACATCCAAACTTACACTAGATATGCTACGAAAGCGCAGTTTTCTGTCTGTCTTGTTAGTCTAGCTGTTAGGTGTCAAAAAATCGTTGGGAAAGGGTAAGTTAGATGCCATTCAAGTCATGGAGGGATAAAACCAAGGTACATGGTTAGGTCTGAAGTCATCATGATCAGTTTAGGTATGTATGAGTCATCATAAGGTCATGAGAAAACATCAAAACTTCAAATCCTTTCCTAATTCATTCATTTCTCATTTCGCATTCCTTCTTGCATGATATTGAGCTATGGAGAGCTAGTGCACTAAGCCAAAGTTGTGGTTGGTGTTTTCAAAGGTTTACATTGAGCATCATCAAGCGAGGCTGTGAAGACATTAAATAAATCATGGCAGAGAAAAGAAGGATAAACAAGGGTGGCCAATGCCTAAGATATGAACCTACAGACATGAATTTTATCAATGAAGACCCTACAGTAGTGGAAGTTTTCAGAAGGACAGGTTGCCTACAGTTTTGTGAGAAATTACAAGGCTTCCATACACAGGTTTCCAAAGAGTTTTCTTTGAATATCAGTGGAATAGCCACCGAAGTGGGAATGCTCAATCTTTCTATCACACCAGAGGTTATTGCAGTTACTACATGGATCCCAAGAGGACATGAGAAGTGGTTCAAAGGTTTCAAGTTTAAAATGGAGTAGTGCAAAGAATTCATGAAGCCTGAAAACAGTGAAATAGATCTCATCAATGTTGTTCCAAGAAGCTGCATAAAATACAACTATTCAAAATTGTTTCTCATCATCCAAAAGTACTTTACTTCTAAAGGGAGATACCACAAAGTATACTCATATCATTTAAAATCACTTCTGCACTTTACTAGTAAGATTTCCCTTGATCTACCTTTCTATTTTCATAGAAGTTTGTCAAAAGTGGCAGATAAGGTCCAAGAAAAGTCTGAAGGGAGTGAGACTTCATTATTTCATCATGGTTTAATGAAAATGTTGGTCTTAGATGAACTCCAAAGGTTAGGCAAAGACTGGTCATCATTTTTGTTTGTTAGTGGTTTTGAGTTGGATGCGCTTACTCCTTCAAGAAATCCTAAACCTAGGAAGATTCCATCACCATTAGCAATAGAGCAGAGTAAACCATTGATAGCAGAACCAAGTGAACCTGCAAGAGTAGAATCAAGTGAGAAAATTATGAGGGAGCCAGAGCAATTGCAGAGCTTTTACATACCAAATGTCACACCTGCAAAACAAAAGTCAAAGGTGGTCAAACCTGCAAAACAAAAACAAGATGTGAGTAAAAAAGAAACAAAAAGGAGGAAAAGGAGCCAAATAGTGGTTTTAGAAGAGAAAAAAATGTCTGTAGAAGATAGAGCAGTAGCTAAAGGAAATCTTGAAGATATCTTACATGCCATTTTTTAGGTCCCCATAATTTGTCATATTGGCAAGACCAAATGTACAGGGGTAAAATCAAACCAGTCTTTCGAGTCCTAGGACCTAGCCTTCTTCGAATCAGAGAGGGCTCTCTCTATTTTTGTGTAAAGGATGTAACTTGATTGTTTTTAAGGTTTTGATTTTAGGCTAGTTATAAGGATTAGGTTTTGTTTTTTTGTTTGTTTGGTTGGGTAAGTTGTCAAGCAGAATAGATAGGGTGAGAGAGGTTTAAACCATTAGGCTATGGAGTCTGCAAAAGGTCTTGACAAGTACAACAATAGGTCAAGGGTATATCACAGGGCAAGTCTAACAAAGCCAAATGGATCTAAAAGCTTATGTGAGTGAAGTGAACATTAATTTGTGAAAATAGTAGGTGCAAAGGGCAGTTAAGAATCCTTTTACAAATACTTTAACAAGAATAGCCTTTAATATCACTATGCATAAAGAAATAACCAAAGACAGGGCATAAAAATAACTTCTTTAACCAAACCCTAGCAAGTAAACATTAAGACAACAATCGAGTGAACCATAGAAGGCAAGAAACTTGTAAGTCTTCTAGTGATTTAACCTTCAGGTAAAGAAAACATCTAAGACAACGTATAGTAATAATCAAAGAGTAGGGAAATAATTTCCTTAATCAAACTACAAGACCTTCAAAGAAACCATTTAAGGTGAACAAAAGGGCAAGGAAAACCATAAGCCTCTTCAGCTAAACCCTAATTAGCATTACTTCAAAGCAATGTTTAATCTACATCAAAGAGCAGGGCTAACCATAAATTACTTTGATATTGGCTCCATTAAATAATTCTTAATATAAACAAGCATAAGCGGAACTAGAGAGAATTTAAGAATTCTCTAATATCACCTAGGAGAGGAAAACATACAAGCAATAGAAAGCAGACAGAGCTAAGGTGCCTCTAAACAACATTTCTCAGCCTAAAATTTATGTCCTAATGCATGAGAAAGATGAAACAAAATGATAACATAAGAAGACAAGTACTAAATAAGAAAGACATCACCATTAACTATGTTCATGAATCTGGCAAGTGAGCTTGCTCCATTGTCATGCAAATCAAGACATCCACAAAATCCAAAGCCAATTTCTCCTCAATATTCAATTATGTGATGTTCTTCTCAATAATCAAACAACATGTACAATGAGGCCTCAATTTAGTATTTAACTAGAAAAGGAGGACCAAAACCCTAACTAGGGTTTGAAAATATCATTAACTACCCATAAATACCAAATTTGTCCTATGAGACCATGCAAGGTCCAAGACACAAAATATCTAACTTAATAAATGAAAAAATAAATGCTAACATAACTCCTCAACCAACTCTAGGGTGATTTTCCTTTAAAACCCTAAAAATATCTTTTTCATTAACTCCAAGTGTCTTTTTTTGACTTTCTGGAAAGGGCACAACACCAAGGCGAAGGGCTCTTTTTGCAGCTCAATTTTGGAGGCCTTCTCGGTGTCCAAATGAGCTCCACAATAGCTCATTGGAAACATTGTCCTGTATACGTTCCAAAACCGCCTTTAGTGTTCTCATTGGACTCCATTTACCTGCTCAAAAACGAAATCTCCCAATACTTCTTAGGGCGCAGCGCCAACTCTGAAAATTAGGCAGAAAGTTGATTATTTGCATGTTTTTGGCACTTTTGGAGTACTAGTTCTGCTCCAAATGAGCTGAAATTTTGTGAGGGTGATGTCCTTGGCCCAAGGATTCTGAAAATTTCAAGTTTTTCCTACAATGGATGCCCCAAAAAAGAGCGCAACACCAGTGGCACTGCGCCTTTGGCCCTTTAAAATAGTCAATATTTCAAATTTGCAAAAATGTGCCCAAAATTAGATTTTGTTCTGATAATGATGTTTGGGAAGCTTGGAGGGATGCATCAGTCAGGTTACCAAGATTTTATTTCTCTTTTGCCTCATTTTTCCCACCATATTCTTCATAGGCCTCATCATCATGCTCATCATCTAAATCAACAAGGTCAAAATCAATCTCTGTTTCATGGAGATCATCTTCATCATGAATGCTTGCCTCATGTACATCTTCTTTTGCTATCCTTTATTTTCCCTAATGTATTTGCTTTGTTAGTGAAGAAGGTAGAGTCCCTCCCCTATGATCATGCCTCTTTGGCATCTATAGACAACTCAAAGGTGACCCTTGCAAGGTTGACTATTGATCTTTCCACCTTTGTGCTCATGCCATCATTGGAATTTGAGCCTCTCCACTACTTCCATTGTCCTCTCCCTCTTTTGACATTTTGAAAACTCTGCCTTGAGAAAACCCTAGGACTGCAAATGGAAATGAGATGAAGGGATGGTGAAATGAAAGCCTTTACAATTGAATGAGATGAATGAGTGAGGGTGTAAGTATATGAGAATGAGGGATAAGCTAATAACTCAATGACAACCCTCTCCTGACATGTTTATACTATGTTTTCCAACCTTGGAGTGTAAATGGAAATGGAATGAAAAGATGGTGATGAAATGGCAGTTTAGGCTAATGAGGGAATGAGCAAGTGAGGGTACTGAGTGTTATGAATGAGATAGGTGTATGGACAGCTTGGGGTGAATGAGCAACCTTCAAACAGTGTAATCCCTCTTTTTATCACTGATTTTCCTTGCAGGAAGATGAAGTAATGAAAAATAGTGATTGCAAGTTTAAATACCTGGGGTTCCTTCTTTGGGCTTCAACTTCTTTCCATTAAATGATGGCAAAAATTCTTGGAGATGGGTTGATGTGATGGTACTTAACCTTTAATATGCCCGGAGGACCTTCAGCAAGAATTTGGGATCCCTTTGGAACAATTTAAGTGGTTGAATCAGTTAGGAAGCCCTCCTGGCCAAGGGCGCGGCGCCTGAGCTGAGGGCACAATGCTTAGTCTCAAGCGTGCATCACTCGATCCTGAGCATGCAATGCCAATAGGAAATCTGTTGTGAGTGTTTGGGCAAGAGCACAGCTCTCTGCCAGGCACACAATGCCACCTCCGAGGCGCGCAGTGCCTCTGTAATTTGTATGGGAGGAAAAATCCAGGGGTGCAATGCTCGATTCCAGGCATGCAGCACCAAGCCAAGGGCACAACACCACAAACATTTTTCCAATTTTGACTTGAAAACTCAATTTTTCTTCTCTCCTGGAAAATTCTAATTCTCTGCAAGTGAACCATGATTGATATGAAGTGTGAATGAGTTCTATAGGTATGTGGCATTTGATTTACCTTTGTGAACCTCTTTCTAATGTTCTAAGACTTTTTTCTCTTTTTATTGATAATCTTCCACACCTTTGCCTTGCAGGTTGATAAAGTGATGAATTTAATCTTTCTTTTGGTCAGGGAGGCATGATATGTTCCTTTTTCCACTTTTAAGATGATTGCATACATACAACAACATATTCAATTTCTTATGTAGTCTCAACCTTTAGGTTCAATTTAACCCTTTCACCATTTGCTTGTAGTTTGCTGGAGATATGACATTTGCTTTCTTCTTATTCTAGAGCCTTCATATGCTTATTTTAACACCTTTGTGATGATTCCTCATAGCAGTACTTTCAAAACCCTCTTTTGCCTGCACCATGGAGTTCTGTTCATCATTTCATCATTCAGGCAATATAAAATCATTTTGACAAGTTTGGGGTTTGATCAAACAATGACATCTTCAGAATCCTTCCTTTGCTTTCACCATAGGGTTTAACATCATCATTTCACATTTTCTGGTCACTCTTCCAAAACCTTATGCATCTAGAGTGCTTTAAGACAATCATCAGTGTTGTCTTCTAAGTTCTTTATAGCCCTTTCAAGTTCATTGATTTCTGTCCAGTTCAACTCACCTTTTTCCCCTTTTCATCAATATTTTTGACAAACTTAATTTATGTTTGGCTTGGTGTGCCTTCTCCAGGTCATTTTTTCCATTTGATCACTGTTTGACACTCTTCTTGGACCATCAAGCTAAAAAAACCCTAATTCTTTACTAGAAAAAGTGTTTCCTGTATTCCTTGCTGCAAGATGTCTTCATTTAGGAGCAGAACTCCTACCTCACCAACTTTTTTCCTATGACCTTAGTGTCAATGTTTACATTTACCTCTTCCGGAAAAAGTGTCAATGTTTACATTTACCTCTTGTAGACCTTGAATTTGATAAGGTAGTCTTCTTTGGAAACCTTTAGACCTTTTCTTGAATAACCATGTCTTAGAATTTCAATACCTCTGAACTAGATTCTAACAAAGAAAAACTGTGTCTAAAACACCAATGATGACCTTGGACCATATGAAACCCTAATTGACCTAGTAGGAGGATTCTTTCACCTGGTCTTTGAATGAAAATTGGCTTGGAATCTTTAGGAGAAAAACAATGTATTTATCAAAGTATTGTATTGAAGATCCAAAATCCAATGTGCTTGATTTATCTAAAGAACCTACATAAATAGTTTTGAGACGATCAATTCTCAATGAACCTGGGGAACATGGGAATGAGTTGGCTTATAGGAAACCCTAGATGGAAAGTGGAGTTATGGGCAAGGGAAAATAGAGTAATGAGGTCATAGGCAGGAAAGGAGGCTGAAAATGATAGCTAAAATCCCATAAGGAGTTTGTAAGAGTGACAAGGTGACCACGGAATGGCAGTCTGATGAAATAGTGAAACATTTTCCATAAGGATAATGAAGGTAGTGAGATTTCTGAAACTCACAATTTTCAAGGAAGGTTGTTTTCAGAAATATAGAACCAATATTTAGTCATCTATAAATAATGAAAAATACTGATGACTAACACCATTGACATAGAAGAAACTCCTATAGTCCAGGCTGAGGACATAGAGGAAGGTGGAAAAAAGTTAAAAAAGGCTAAATCTGCAAAGAAATTAGAATTTCAGGGAGAGGATGCATGTTTCATGTTCCAAGCAAGAAAACCTATGAAAAGGCATGCTAGGAAACTTTTAGAGAGTAGTAAAGAGCTTCCACCACCTACTGTCACAGTCCAACCACCACAGGAGGTCATTGAACTCTCATCACCTGTAGACAAAGATAAAATTAGCAAAATAAAGAAAGGAAAAGAGAAGGTGATGGAAAAAATAGAGTTGCATCTCCTTGAAGAACAATTGATATTGGCTAATCATGGAATTGCTGTTATGAAAAGAGAAGCAAGGAAACACAATGTAGAGAAGATTCAATTTGAAAATATGAAGGCAATTTTGGAAGAACAGGTTGACACTGTTTCCAAGACTTTGGATAACACACAACAGCTTATCAAATGGACCATTCCAGCAAGGAAAGAGGCCAAACATGTCAAGAGGATGAACACACATATGAAAGCCACCAATTGTTGGCATGTGTTGTCCTTGATGGCAGCCTACTTGATGAAATAAGATTGATGGCAATATGATGCAATGTGTTGTCTTTGATGGCAACCTACTAGATGAAGTTGTCCTTGATGAAAACTGACTTGATGAGTTGCCTATGATAAGCAACCCATGTGTTAAATATGTAAGGATGATGTATCTATGTGTTAGAAGGAAGGATGATATATCTACAGATCAGCTCAGAAGTAACAGAAGAAAGGAATTCCAGTAAAGTTCTAGAGAAATGATAAATAAGTCATGTCACAACGCATACGCGGGTTTGTTAAGGAGAAGTAGCGTATGCACGCAGAAAGGTACGTGCCAAGTCGGGTATGCCTATTTGCGCTCTAAATTCATAAAACCAAGGGAATTTACCATGGTATTGGCCCATTGTATTGAGCGCTAGAATATCTATTTGATCCCGTCCTAGAATACCATTAGTAGTTGAGTGGTTTTGACTCATGGTATTGACAAAGGCTAAATATATATAAGGAGAAGAAGATCATAGTGCAAGTGTGTGCAAGTCTGGGTATTGAATGAATACTTCACTTTGAAGTATATCTGCATGGAATGAATTGATTGATCTGAATTACTAATGCACCTATGAAGAAAATGATGAAGAGGGATCTCTAGAACTAAAATGTATATGTATTTTCTAGATCTGTTTATGGAATGTTTAGATCTGAGATGAGGCGAAATACTTTCTGAAGTAAAGGATGAAATCTGAATTTTTTATCTAATCTGAAGAGCTGCATAGTCCTGAAAAGTTACAGATCTATACACAGGTTCGCTTCATCAAAAGCGCATGTATACGCGGGTCTGCTTAAAGAAAAGCACGTATGGGCAGTTAGGGTTTTCTGAAGAATGCACAGAAGTATACGCGGGTTGGTGTGCATGAAAGTGCGTACATATGCAGGTTCAGTAAAGTAAAAGCCCATGTGGAATCTAGGGTTTGCTGAAGTAAGTGGAATGAACTATCTGATCTGTTTTGTTGTTTTACTGCTATCTGTCAATGATATATTCATACAAAATTGGGTTGTTTGAATAATGAATATGCTGCTGATTATGTTAATTGAAGATCAAGTTGTTGGTTGATTGATTGATGATTCAATGAATGAATTGATGGGGTTATAAGTTTCAGTTTGATATATGATGAGCTTAAATGTGTGGAGTGGGTCCAATCTGAAAATCTGATGAAAAGTGGCCTACAAGTTGTGTTGTATGGAAGCTGTTGGATCCAGTATGAAAATTGATGAAACGTGGTCCATGGTGGTGCTGAGGGTCGAAGCCTTCAGTGAGGGTGTAGCTCCCTTCCGGTGGTGGGTTGGTAAACGAAATGAGAGGGTAACAGCTCCCTTCCGGGAGAGGCTAGTAAACGGAGCGGTGGGTGGTAGCTCCCTTCCGAGGAGAGAATTTGGTAAACGAGAGCGGGGTTGTAGCTCCCTTCAGGAGAGGGTAGTAAGCAGAGAAGGTTTTAGCCTTACAACGGGTGGGTCTAACGTGTGAAAATTGTAGTGCAACGCCGGTACATGGTTGTAAGAAGTTTGCTTTATAATAAATATTGAAGACAGATACGACGACAACAGTGGTTTTCTCCCGAATTGGGTTTCCACCTTAAATCCCGGTGTTCATGTTTGTTGCTTATGTGTGATGATTTATTCTGTTCTTACTGCACATGTTTACTGCTTACTAAAAATCTAATGAATGAATGATTCAATGATCTAAGTAAAGTATTATCTGCATAATGAGATCTCTAGTAATACGCATGTTTCATTAAGGATATCTGCGTGTATACGTGACTTGGGTTCATTAAATTAGCGTATGGGTTTTAGAGAAAGAAAAGTAAAAGTTTTCAGTCTGCACTAAATACTGATTCACCCCCCCTCTTAGTATTTTTCCCAACACCAATAGAAGGTTGAAAGATTAGGTTAAGGACCTCCAGGAGCAGCTTGAACTAATCCATGAAGAGTTAGAGAAAAAAGGCCTTAAAATGACAGTGCTTCAAGAGCCAATAGCTCAACCAATTATAAATGAGGAAGAAATACCTCAAGGATCATAAGGTGACTTGGTTTATGGTTTTTAAGGCTAATGGAATGTTAGTAACAAGTTTTTGGCACTTATGAGGTTCATTTTTCAAGTTATACAAAAATCTGGAATTTTAGCACTTTTCAGTAGTTTCGTAGCATGCCTGGGCTTGAAGGACAACAAAACGCTACGAAACTAATGTAGCTATTATTTTTCCTTTTTGAACAAATTTTGGTAGCTATCAAGAGGTGAAATTGATGTGGGATATGTGTCTAAGGATGATTAAGACCATGCTAAAGAAAAGAATCAAAATTTTTGAGGTTAAATGGCACTTTTGAAGCGCTACGAAAGTATGTTGCGAAACTGCCTTACTTTCGTAGCTTACTGTGTTGGAGTTCGTTTAGCAAGTTTTGAAGCATTTTCAGACTGTTGGATCTATCTAAGAGTTAAAGAACCATGAAAAGCAGTTATTCAGCAATCAAAGACCACAAAATGAAGATAAATTGGTAGTCAGAGCATTCGTGGAAGAAGAAGATCAGTTTGCCTAAAAGCGGGATTTTGTTTCCAGTTTTATAGGAGGTTAAATTAAGTGGTCATGTAATGATGAAACCCATCATCCCAATTCGAAAATGTGAAATCATACTTGTCAAAGATGTAATTTCTTTAGAGGATAAGGTTGTTAAATGTAATAATGAGTAGTTTGAGTCTTAGTAGGATAAGGACTGTCAAGTAGGATAGCTTTCATTTTGTCATTAAGTAGATGTTTTATGGTTATGCAAGGTGTCATTAGGGAAAAATTCAATGAATCTAGCCAAGAGGTAGATCATCTCATGATGTAACAAGTCTATTAAAGGCCATATATTCGAATTTTTCAAAGGTTGGAGATTTTTTGGAAAAGACAACTTTATATAATTTTACTGTTTCAGAAATACAGAGATTTGTTACTTGACCAACCTGAGATTCTAATTGAGTTTTTAGTGCCTACCTATCTTATCTATATCTTTTATGTATCCCATTTTCAATGGTTTTCATTTATAATACTCATAATTCATTCATGTAATTCTCTGACTTCATTTATAGATGAATTGACTATGTATTTTCCTGTTTCATGTGTGTGTGTAATGCTGCTAGAAACTCTTACCTGCCTCAGCTTCCATGTCAAGTAAGCTCACTACTGAATTACTGGAAGTGTTGACTCCATAAGCCCAATGTTTGTATACTGATATTATTTTCAATCTACACTCATCACAAGAAAGTTGTTTCCCAAATAGAGTTAGCCATCTAAATACATCGTTATTCAATATCATTAACCCTTTGAGAGAGCCCTCTCAGACTGAAGAGGCTAAGCTTCAGTCAAAAAAATTGGTCTTAAACAGTTACATGATATTGTCTTATTAGCAACCTATTAGATGCAATTTTGTGATAACATTTTGGTGCATCTGCCGGGAGCTTGAAGTTTATACTTTCCTGAAATTTTGAGGCTAAACTTCTAAAGGTAGCAGGAGCTTAGGAAAATGATCGAGGCTACATCTACCTTGGTGATTTCATTCAAAATTCATATGATCAAAGGTGGCTTCGAGGTGGCTTCGAGAAGGAGATACACGAGGAGTAATCCTAACCTAGATCCACTTACCATTGTGGACAATCCAAACACCATCTCCAGAGGTAGTCAAGGAATTTTTTCAATATCAAGTACTCCATCACATACGAAATCCTTGTCCTCTAAAATTTTAAGAAGTTCTGAAGACAAAATATTTGATGATAAAATTCAAGAAGTCTTGTTTACGTATGAAAGTGAAAAATAATTAACTAAAATTTTCTTAGACCTACATAGGAGAGGTATTGATACCTTAGCCTTAGTGACACAAAACGATAAGGAATATTTTTGGGAAGCAGTCACTTCTGAGTCACTGTTGAAAAGAGAGTCTTTGATAGGTTGATGGAGCTTGACCCTTTTGAATTTTTGTTGAGAATAAAAACTGGTTTTCCTCTTCCTGATTGGAGTTCAATTGTTAGTTGACAATAAAGACCAAACAACCCTCCTCCTAACAGTTCCTCTTCCTCCACTATTGTTGTCCCTAAAACTACCACAGTCCCGTTCATCATGGGAGGAAATGTACCTCCTCCACCTGCCACACTTGCTAGATATGCCCCTCTTATTCTTCCAATTGTCCTTCATGCCCTTCCTAGAAAATACTCTGCTAGAATCAAAACTTGGGGAAGTGATGAGGAGATTACAACTCAAGAGCATGTAGATCAGTTTAATGACTTTATAGACAGGGAGGAGGTTCACCATGAGGATGTCAATATGAGATTTTTTTCTCAGAGCTTTACTGGTGAATTTAAGAAGTGGTTCAAAGCCCTTACTCCTAGAAGCATTCATAATTGGAATGAACTTGAAGATAAATTTTTGAGGAAATGGGGAAACAGAACTAACCCTGTACAAGCACTCACTGAGTACAATAGTTTGAGAACTGTCCAAATTTTTTCAAAAATATTTAATAAAGTTTATGATTGTATCCTTACCCATTTAAAACCTCCACAAGCCTTAGCTCAAATGAGATATGCTGAAGCTTTTGGTTATGAATTTTCAATACTGCGGAGAGAAAGAGAATCTCCTTCACTTGCTGAAATGACGAATGATGTAGTGAAGGTAGATGTCAATATGCTAGCAGCAAAAAATTCCAAGATGGGTAAGACTAAGTTGAAAGAAGAAGATAAGCCTTCCACCTCTGATGAAAAATTTGATTCAATGATGAAGACAATGGAAAATTTGATGGATAGGCTTGCCCTTGGGAATACCTCTACTCCTCCTACACAACATGAGCCCCAGTTTATAAATCCTCAATTCAGAAGACCTCAAAACTAGCAGAGGCCAAGGGAAAACATAAATCAATGGCCTGACCCTCCAGTGAGACCTCCTTTTCAGTAGAACTTAGTTGATGAAGGTGCAGAACCTGAAATTCTAGAAGAGTCCATTCATTGTTTAGATGAAGACATGTCTGGAATTTTCTTGAATAAGGAGGAACATGATGAGTCAGACCATGAAGTGAATAAGGGAGAGGAGCCATCTGATTATTTTAAAGGGTATCAACATGCAATCTTTGAGATGCAGAAACAATACAACCTCAAAAACAGAAATTTTCCAATCATTTCAAACAAAACACAACCTAAGAAAGATACCCCCAAAGCTGCTGAAGGTAAGAAAAATACAAGACCTCCAAAGAAACTGAAAAATCTACTTCTGTTTTCAGTTTGGAGAGTGAAATTTCAAAAATCAATATACCAGTACCTTTTGGAGAAATTCTTAAGGTAAATGAATATAGAAGTAAGATTGTGAAAATGCCGACTTCACAACGAGGAGCTGCTGATATCTTAAATATTCAAGAGGATCATCCAACCATATACTTGGGTCCAATATTAGAAGATGAGCAGAATGAGGAGGTGCCTCCTTTTTATGTTAGCATTAGCATTCATGATATGACATTGCATAATGCCATGTTGGATTCAGGGGCCTCTCACAATCTTATGCCCAAAGTAATCATGGAGAGGATGGGGTTAGAAATTACTAGACCACATAAGGACTTGTTTTCTTTTGATTAAAAAAGAGTTCAGTGTATTGGTTTAATTAAAGATGTTGTGGTTAGTCTTACACAAGTCCCTGCCAAGACAACAGTCATGGACATTGTGGTAGTAGACATTCCACCAAAGTTTGGCATGCTATTATCAAGGTCATGGGCAACAAAAATCAAAGGTACAATGCAGCTGGAACTTACTTATGCCACCATTCTTGTTTTTGGTGAGAAAAGGAGAATTTATAGAGAGACAAGAATGGCTTACATGGTGAGTAGTAAATATAAACCTTAGAACTTTCCAATTTACACTCTTGATATTGAAATTGGATCTTTTATTCTTTTCAATGAGTTGACTGATGAAGTAGAGGATGAAAAGAAGGCAAAAAATCAACAATCTGCAATTCAACAGACAAAAAATCAGCAAATCAATGAGGAGAAGGCAGAAGGTTGGTGGTTGGTGCACTTTGATGGATCAGTAGGAAGAGAAGGGGCAGGAGAAGGGATTTGGATCACAAGTCCAAATGATGAAGGTAAGTTATTTTTACAAACTGAATTTTGATTGCACAAATAACATGGCTAAGTATGAATCTTTGATTTTGGGCTTAAAAGTTTTCAAAATAATGGGTGCTCAAAATATTTCTGTTTGTGGAGATTCTAAATTAGTCATTAAACAATTTGAAGGTGTGTATAAAACAAAGGATGTGAGAATGAGAGCATACATAAACTTAGTCATGGACATGTTAGAAAATTTCCAAGAACATTCATTCATTGTTAAGACTAGGGACCAAAATTGATTGTTGACTCCCTAGTTGTCTCTGCAAGTCTTTTCATCATTCCCATACATTCCACTGAAAAATATGAGGTTTAAGTTCGCCATAGACCAGCTATCCCTGATAACATTATCCATTGGCAAGTCTTTGAGGATGAATAACAAGAAAAAAACTTTATTTAGCTGAAATAAGAGTTTGAAAATATACAAGTAGATCAAAAAAACATGCTTGTTGAATCTAAGGGAAATTCTGAAGTGTTACAGCTGAAGAATAACTCTATACCCAAAGGCCTCATACCCCTTGAGAATATTTTTTATCAGAAATATGTGTTCAAATATCCTAGGATACAAGATAATGATGAAGAGGTAGAGAGTTGTAACCATGGTACAGTAGCTATGCCAAAAATTATTAAACTTTCAAAGTTTCTTTTAGTTGATATGAAGAAAAAATATATTGATGTTTTTTCTTAGAGTTTTTCTAACTTGAAGAAGTATGACCCTACTATCATTCAACATACTATTCCCATTAAAGAAAATGAAAAGCCTTTCAAGCAGAATTTGAGGAGGATTAATCCACTTCTCATGGCTCTGATTGAGAAGGAAATCAAGAAGCTCTTTGATGCCAAAATCATTGTTCCAATCATATTCTCAAAGTGGCTTGCAAACTTGGTTCCAGTTAGAAAAAAGAGTGGAGAAATCAGAATATGCATTGACTTCAGAAACTTGAACAAAGCTTCTCTGAAGGAAAACTACCCTCTCCCAAAGATGGACCAATTTTTTCAGAACATTGTTATTTCCCAAAGGATGTCTATGCTTGATGGTTTTTCAGATTACAATTAGATACTTGTGCATCCAGATGATCAGGAAAAAACATCATTTACCACACCATGGGGCACATTCATGTATGCCAAGATGCCCTTTGGTCTGATGAATGCAGGAGCTACCTTTCAGAGGGAAATGGACATTGCTTTCACTAAGGAGAAAGACAAAATGGTGGTTGTCTATCTAGATGACATAATAGTCTTCTCAAGGAGGGAAGAAGATCACTTGAAGCACTTAGGAAAAATTCTGTTGAAGTGTAGAAGGTTTGGCATTTCTCTTAATCCCACTAAAAGAATTTTTTCCTTAACTTCAGGTAAATTACTTGGACACATTATTTCTAAATATGGGATTAATATTGATCCAAACGGGGTCAATGCAATTCAGAAAGTGGATTTGCATAGGAGCAGAAAAGAGATTCAGTCTTTTCTTGGAAAGGTAAATTTTGTGAGTATATTTATTCCTAATTTTGTTGAGATTGTAAAGGATATAAAAAGGATGCTGAAAAAGGAATTGACATCAAGTGGACAATAGAAGAAAAGCTCTCATTTGAGGAGATAAAAAAGGCACTTACCCAAGCACTAGTGTTGATCAACCTGGATTTCTTAAAAGAATTTCTGGTTTCTACTTTTGCATCAGAAAATACAATTGCTGGAGTTTTGTTGCAGAAAGGACAACAAGGTACTGAGAAGCCCATTTCATTTTTTAGTAGGACATTGGCTAACTGAGAGCTGAAGTACAACATATTAGAGAAGCAATATTATGCTTTGGTAAAGGCCATCAAAGATTTTAGAATTTACATTCTGCATTCTCATATTATAGCTTTTGTTCCTAATGCTGTTGTGAAAGACATCCTAACTCAATCTGACCCTAATGGTAAGAGGGGGAAATTGATTTCTAACTTGCTGTAATATGACATAGAGATCAAGCCAAAAAAATTGGTCAAAGGACAAGGTCTAGCAAAGATGATGGCATAATCAAACTTTGACTATCTTGACATGAATTTAATTGTAGAAATATCAGAAATTGTAGATGAAGAGGAAGAACTGATCCCCATTGAAGAAAAGTACATCATTTCAGATTGGTACAAGGACATAGTTTTGTATTACATCATCATAGAGCACCTATTGAGCTGCCAAAGTCCAAGGAAAGATTTGTGAAGCTAAAATCCTTAAGGTATTGCATCATTGACAAAAATATGTATTGGAAGGATACCAGTGGTATTTTGTTGATTTTTTTGCTGGAAGAGGAGGCTGATAAAGTGATTGAGGATTTCCGCAAAGGAGATTATGGAGGTCATCATTATTGGAAATCTACAACTAACAAGATTCTCAAAGTAGGGTACTATAGGCCTACAATGTTTAAAGATGTCTATAAAAAGATTGTTGACTGCTATGAATGCTAGATTTTTTATGGTAAGAAGAAGCTTGTACCTTTACCTTTGATGCCTATTTATGTTGAGGCACCATTTCAGTAGTGGGGGTTAGATTTTATTTGTGAGATTCATCCATCATCATGAGGTCAACATCTCTAGATTTTGAGAGTAACTAGCTATTTCACCAAATGGATTGAAGCAATCCCAACTAGGCAAGCAAATGATTATGTTATCATTTCATTTTTGGGAAATAATATATTGTCTATATTTGGCTGTCTTATGAAGATCATCATTGATAATGCTCAGGAATTTAAATCTAAGAAGCTGATTAGTTTTTGTCATCAATATCATATTACTCTTGGAAATTCTAATGCATATTATCCACGAGGGAATGGCCTTGCTAAATCTTCTAACAAGAGCATTGTGAGGGTTATAAAGAAGGTGTTAAAGGAAAATAATAAGTCATGGAATTTGAAGCTGAAGTATGCTATGTGGGCTGATAGAGTGTGCACAAAGAGGTCAATTGGAACTTCACCTTATGAGCTGGTATATGGAGCTGAAGCCATCTTTCCTACATCCTTAGGAGTTCCTATCATGAAGTTGCTACAAGGATTATAGAGGAATAGCCAAACGCAATTTAGAGAAGGATCAATCAGCTGATAGCTTTGCAAGAGAACTCAGAAGAGGGAGGAAGTCTATAACAGTAATCAACAATCTCAAAACAGAATCAAGAATACATTTGACAATAAGGTTAAGGAAGAAAATTTTCAAATCCAAGATGTGGTTTTGAAATGGGAGGCCAGGATTGAATAGTAGGGGAAACATGGTAAGTTTGAGAAAATTTAGAAGGGTCCATTCAAAGTAGTTGCATTCCATGGGAACAACACTTACATTCTGCAGGAGATGGATACAACCATGTGTTGGAGGGCCTATCAGTGGTAGGTTTTTGAAGCACTACTATTCTTAAAATCTACTGATCATTCATTCCATTTTATATATTCCATTTTATGTGTTTTTCTTCTAATAATGATAAGCTGAATCATCAAGCTTGAGCCTGAGGTGAAGGCCATTAGAGTTTGAAGAAAAAGCTTGGCTGTTTCAAAGTTTTTCTGTTTTTCAAGAATATGGATAGTAGCACTGGAAATACTAATTTTTTGGTGTACCATTGGGGCACACCATCCCAAGTGGAGCCACTTTTATCACTAAAAAAAAATGATGCATCATTTGACAAGGTTGTGTTAGCCCCCCTATAAATTTTTGACAAGCAAACAGGGGGCTAAAATGTTGTTGAGCCTTCAAGGAAAGCATTTCCCTTGCAAACACATCATCCTTGAAGCCTCTTTGTGACTTTGGTCCTTTGATGAGATCCCCTTTGCTAATTTCCATTGTAAAGCCTCTCTGTTGTGAAGAAGAATGCCCAAAGGCCCTTTTCCCTCTTATTTCACCCCCACTTAGCTTCTACTTTGTATCCCCTTATATTTCCCTTCTTACCTTTCAAATTCCCCCAAAATCCTCTTTAAATTTCCCCCCTAGCCTTTGTTGACCTTTTTTCCCCCTTACTCCTCTATCGTTCCCTTCCTTGGCCTTCAAATTCCATTTAAATGGGCTAAAACCCACTTTCCGACCTTGTAATAGGCCTAAGCTCTCTTCCCTAGCCCCTTCAACCACTTCCCCACATATGTCCGTCACCCAAGACCAAGCACTTAAGCCTTGGGATCCAATCGCAATCGGAAGAATCGGAGCGGAGACATAAAAATCCTGTGTAACATTGAAAATCTCTGATGCGATCGTTTTAACACATTAAGTCTTGCGATGCGTTTAACATCGTCGATATATCATGGAGATCCAACAGCGAAGCGCTAATCACAGGCCCTCGCCCAGTCGCAATCACAACACCCATGTTGTAGCCCCCGATCGCGCTCTCCCTCCGATTGGACGTGAACCATTGATCTAATCTCCAGATCTAACTGTCAATGCCCAACCGCGCCCTGACCTACGATCGCAATCGCAAGTCCTTTCCTCCGTCCCCCGATTGCATTATCCACCATTTATTCCTCTCGATCAATCCAACGGCTCAGCGTTGATCGCACTCCCTTCCGATTGATCGCAAGCCTTCCCGTCCGACTCCCGATTGCGATCCCCCGATTGCATCACAGCCGTCCATTCCTCTCGCTGATCCAATGACCAGCGCTCAATCGCAAATCCCCTTTCGATCACAATCGCAAGTCTTGTCTTTCGATCCCCGATCTTGCGATCACCCGATTTAATCCCATCCGTCCGTCTGATCCACGATCCAACGGCTATCGCTTGTCCCTGCTAATCGCAATCGGAAGTTTCAATGCATGTCACCTCTGTCCTCCTCCGATTGCGATTGCCCAATTTCATCCCGACCGTCCATCCTCCCCTTGATCTAACGGTTTAAAGTGAATCGCCCTCTGCCCACGCCGGGGCCCACATCGCAAGCCTTGCTTTGTTGTTTTCGGTGTTTTCCTTTGTAATTCACCCAAGTGTTAACCTTTGGGCCTTTACACTGTGCTAGAATTTCCTCCGCCACCACTGCCTGGGTTCACAACAGGATTATTTATTGTGCAGATAGCGCAAAAAGGCCAGTACAGCCGCCAGCGAAGCAGCAGAGACGGTTTTTGAAGGGATTCAAGCCAATTAATTGAAGATTAACAATTATAATCCCGCGTTCAAAGGATTAAGGTTTAGCTTGAAGACCAGTGAGCGCACCAGCAAGTCATAACTGCGCTACCTAACAGCAGAACATGTTTTCTCCAGAGGTACACCTTCCTACAGCAATGTCCATGCCTCCTCGAGCCCATAAGCAGTTAATTGCACTGAGAGAGCTTCATTAAAGACTGTCTGAGCAGTAGTAATGGAGGTATGGAGAGGCCCGCAGAATTTAAACCAGTTAACCAGATTCAGAAGGCAACACAGAGTTCCAGACACCTGAAGAAACTCCAAAGAGGTACCAGAGGTCAATCTTGGCCTGACAGAGTCTCCCAAAGCAGCCTACAAAGTACACACAGCAATGCAGAGAGCCATTAAGCAGTATTGGCATGGACACTTCTGCCATGCTGTCTTAAATGTGATCCATTTAATCATTCATCTACTCCTATTATGTACTCTCCTATATGTAATCCCCGAGGACATAATGAAAAGGTTGTTGTTGTTCAGTTGTTCGGCTGTTGCTGTTAGTGGGATTCATTCTGACTGTTAGAACAGTCTTGGGAGGGAATAGCAGAGTAGTTGTATGTAATAGGCTAGGAGGAGAAAGTTTGGATTGTATTAGCCATTGGTATTATTGTACATGACTGGTTTTGCATCAATTAATCAAAGCACATTTCACAGGATCCTGGTCTATTATTATTGGTGATGTTTTTCCTAACTCTGTTTATTACATTTTCAAATTGTTTCATGTTCTTCTGGTAGGAAACAGAAGTATAGCATAGGATTCACCCTTGTTAGGTGCCCTATGTTCCTGCTCTCCCTACCTTTAATGTTTTCTGATTTATGTGTATCTAAGAGTGAATTCATGTGGTTTAACCAGCGCAGTGGATGTTATTGCCTGCTGGCTGATGTATGAACTTAGGGGTTTGTTGCTTGGAAGTTTCTTTGTCAAATTTATCTCTATTTTTTCCCTTGGAGTTGCTAAAGCAGACCTGGAGTTAAATGACCTCTGGTCCGATCTATAAGCAGCCCCTTTGTCCCTCTTTGAGAGCTGCCTTTCAGTATGTCCAAGCAGGTCTGGAGTTAAATGACCTCTGACCTGATCTATAGACAGAAATTTGGCTGTCTTTCCTTCTTTCACCTTCATTCCTTAATGTCCCATCCCACCATCTAATCTAAAGATCCTTTGGTATTAGATGACTTTCCCTTTGGAAGCCTTGGCTAGTTGTTGCATGTAATTACCTTTCATGAATCCATAGCCCAATGGATGGCACAGTTTTGACCTGTCCTCATTGTTGAAACATCTTGCTGCTTTGTTCCTTTCCTCCCATTGCTTTCTCGGTCTATGATCTCATGACCAACCTAGCAACCAACCAACCAAATCATTTTAAAACACCCCTTCATGCTTCATACCTCGCCTAATATCTCAATTCGAGCTTCAAAGGTATATTATTCTTTGTGTTATTGGAGAGATCCCTCTCCGGGTCCAGGAGGGCTAGATCCTAGGGCCCAAAAGTGGTTCTGATGTTGTCTCATCTTTTGGTCTTGCCAATCTGGTCAAAACATGGGAACCCCAACAGGTTGAATAAGTTCATGTGTCAAAAATAGGGTTGTAGGATTCATTTTTTATGCTTGGTGAAGGGAAATATTAAATTTTTCTTGTTTAAAGTTTACCCTAAGGTCAAAACCCACTCATTTTCAAACTCCCTCATGTCACATCACTCATCATTTTCTGATTGATTTCAATTCCCAAGGTTTTTGTATCGAAAATTCCATTTTATCCAAGAAACCACAGTTTCGTAGTGAAATACAATGTGAAAAGTCACTTTTCGCTACGAAACTGCTGATATTTTTGTAGCGAAAACAACCAAATTTACACTAGATATGCTACGAAAGAGCGGTTTTCTATTTGTCTTGTCAATCTAGCTGTTATGTGTCAGAAAATCATTGGGAAAGGGTAAGTTAGATGCCATTCAAGTCATGGAGGGATAAAACCAAGGTACATAGCTAGGCCTAAAGTCATCATGATCATTTTAGGTATGTATAAGTCATCATAAGGTCATGAGAAGACATTAGAACTTCAGATCCTTTCCTAATTCAGTCATTTCTCATTTCTCATTCCTTCTTACGTGATATTGAGCTCTCAAGAGCTAGTGCACTAAGCCAAAGTTGTGGCTAGTGTTTTCAAAGGTTTACATTGAGCATCATCAAGCGAGGCTGCAATTCATCAAGCGAGGCTATGAAGACATTAAAGAAATCATGGCAGAGAAAAGAAGGATAAACAAGGGTGGCCAATTCCTCAGATATGAACCCGAAGACATGAATTTGATCAATGAAGACCCTACAGCAGCGGAAATTTTCAGAAGGATAGGTTGCCTAAAGTTTTTTGAGAAATTACAAGGCTGCCATACACAAGTTTCCAAATATTTTACTTTGAATTTTAGTGGAGCAACCACCAAAGTGGGAATGCTCAATCTGTCCATCACACTAGAGTTTATTGTAGCTACTATAGGAAACCCAAGAGGATAGGAGAAGTGGTTCAAAGGTTTCAAGTTTAACATGGAGCAGTGCAAAGAATTCATGAAGCCTGAAAACAATGAAATGGATCTCACCAATGCTATTCCAAGAAGCTGCATAAAAGACAACTATTCAAAATTGTTGCTCATCATCCAAAAGTACTTTACTTGTGAAGGGAGATACCACAAAGTATACTCATATCATTTGAAATTACTTATGCATGTTACGGGTAATATTTCCCTTGATCTACCTTTCTATTTGCATAAAAGTTTGTCAAAAGTGGTAGACAAGGTCCAAGCAAAGTCTGAAGGGAGTGAGACTTCATTATTTCATCATGGTTTAATGAAGTTTTTGGTCTTAGATGAACTCGAAAGGTTAGGCAGAGACTGGTCATCATTTTTGTTTGTTAGTGGTTTTGAGTTGGATGCTCTAACTCCTTCAAGAACTCCTAAACCTAGGAAGATTCCATCACCATTAATAGCAGAGCAGAGTGAACCATTGATAACAAAACCAAGTGAAATTGCAAGAGTAGAATCAAGTGAGAAAATTAGGAAGGAGCCAGAGAAATTGCAGAGTTTTGACAAACCAAATGTCCCACCCGCAAAACATATGTCAAAGGTTGTCAAACCTACAAAAAAAAAACAAGATGTGAGTAAACAAGAAACAAAAAGGAGGACAAGGATCCAAACAATGGTTTTAGAAGAGAAAACAGTGGTTGTAGAAGACAGAGTAGTAGCTAAAGGAAATCTTGAAGATATCTTACATGCCATTGACATAGAAGAAATTCCTATAGTCCAGGCTGAGGACATAGAGGAAGGTGGATAGAAGTTAAAAAAGGATAAATTTTCAAAGAAATTAGAATTTGAGGGAGAGGATGCAAGTTTCATGTTTGAAGCAAGAAAGCATATGACAAGGCATGCTAGGAAACTTTTAGAGAGCAATAAAGAGCTTCCACCACCTACTGTCATAGTCCAACCACCACAGGAGGTCATTGACCTCTCATCACCTGTAGAGAAAGATAAAGTTAGCAAAACAAAGAAAGGAAAAGAGAAGGTGGTGGAAAAAATAGAGTTGTAGCTCCTTGAAGAACAATTTAAATTGGCTAATCATGAAATTTCTATTATGAAAAGATAAGCAAGGAAACACATTGTACATAAGATTCAATTTGAAAATATGAAGGAAATTTGGGAAGAACCGGTTGACATTGTTTCCAAGACTTTGGATAACACACAACAGCTTATCAAATGGACCACTCCACCAAGGAAAGAGGCCAAACATGTCAAGAGGATGAACACACATTTGAAAGCCACCAATAGAATATTGAAAGACCAGGTTAAGGACCTCCAGGAGCATCTTGAACTAATTCATGAAGAGTTAGAGAAAAAGGGCCTTAAAATGACAGTGCTTAAAGAGGCAATAACTTAACCAATTATAAATGAGGAAGAAATACCTCAGGGATCATAAGGTGACTTGGTTTATGGTTTTTAAGGCTAATGTAATGTTAGTAACAAGGTTTTGGCACTTATGGGGTTCATTTTTCAAGTTATACAAAAATCTGGAATTTCAGCACTTTTCAGCAGTTTCGTAGCATGCTTAAGCTTGAAGGATAGCAAAACGCTACAAAAATACTGTAGCTGTTCTTTTTCCTTTTTGAACCAGTTTTGGAAGCTATCAAGAGGTGAAATTGATGTGAGAGATGTGTCTAAGGATGATGAAGACCATGCTAAAGGAAAGAATCAAAGTTTTTGAGGTTAAATGGCATTTTTGAAGCGCTACGAAAGTACACTACGAAACTGCCTTACTTTCGTAGCATACTGTGTTGGAGCTCTTTTAGTAGGCTTTGAGGCATTTTCAGATAGCTGGATCTATCTAAGAGTTAAAGAACCATGACAGGAAGTTATTCAACAATCAAATAACACGAAATGAAGACAAAATGGCAGTCAAAGCATTCATGGAAGAAGAAGATCAGTTTGCCTAAATAACAAGATGTTGTTTCCCATTTTATAGGAGGTTAAATTAAGTTATGTAATGATGAACCCCATCATCCCAATTTGAACATGTCAAAGATGTAATTTCTTTAGATGATAAGGTTGTTGAATGTAATAATGAGTAGTTTGAGTCCTAGTAGGATAAGGAATGTCAAGTAGGATAACTGTCAATTTGTCATTAAGTAGATGTTTTATGGTTATGCAAGGTGTCATTAGGAAAATATTCAATGAATCTAGTTAGGAGGTAGATCATCTCATGATGTAACAAGTCTATTAAAGGCCATAGAGTCAAATTTGTCAAGGGTTGGAGATTTTTTTGCAAAGACAACTTTATGTAATTTGGCTATTTCAACAATACAAAGATTTGTTACTTGACCAACCTGAGATTCTGATTGAGTTTTTAGTGCCTACCTATCTTATCTATATCTTTTATGGATCCCATTTGGAGTGGTTTTAATTTATAATACTCAGAATTCATTCATGTAATGCTCTGACTTCCTTTATAGATGAATTCACTGTGTATTTTCCTGTTTCATCTGTGCACTGTGTACTACTGGTAAAAACTCTTACTTGCCTCAGCTTCCATGTCTAGTAATATCACTACTGAATTACTTAGTGATGACTCCATAAGCCCAATGTTTGCATACTGATACTATTTTCAACCTACACTCATCATAAGCAAGTTGTTTCCCAAATAGATTTAGTCATCTAAATACATCTTTATTCAATATCATTAACCCTTTGAGAGAGCCCTCTCAAACTGAAGAGGCTAAGCTTTAGTCAAAATATTGGTTTGAAACAATTACATGAGATTGTCTGATTAGCAGCCTATCAGGTGCAATTTTTTTATAACAATACTGATTGAACCATTTGAACAATGGGCTTTAGATTTTGTGGGACCAATCAACCCTCCATCTAATGGAAAGAAGTACATCTTGGTATGTACATATTATGTAATTAAGTGGGTGGAGGAAAAGGTAGTAGCACGGACAACAAAAGATAATGTTGTGTCTTTTTTGTATGAAGAGATATTTGTAAGGTATGGAGTTCTGAGACTGATAGTAACTGACCAAGGCATACAGTTTACATCAAATCTTGTTCGAGATCTTACCAATAAATACAAGATAAAACACAGAAAATCAACTCCGTATCATCCTCAAGAAAATGGACAAGTGGAATCAACAAACAGAGTCCTAGAGAACATCATGAAAAAGACTGCACAAATGAATATAAAGGACTAGTTAGAGAAATTGAGAGATGCACTATGGGCATACAAGATAACATGGCAAAAAACAACTGGGTTCAGTCCATATCAATTGGTGTATGGAAAAAAAGTCCTATTATCCATAGAATTTCAAATACACACATTCAAGCTAGCAGCAAAATTGGGGATGGAATTATCCGAGGCACAACAACAAATAATTATGGAATTAAATCAATTGGATGAGATATGACAATAAGAAGTAGAGCACACATCTCTTGTGCAAGAACACAGAATTAAATGGAATGATCGATTCATAAAGAACAAAGTGTTTCAAAAGGGATATTGGGCATCATTGTTCGACTCCAAGTTTAAATATTTCAAAGAAAATTTTAAGACTCATTCTCTTGGGCCATATGAGATTGAAGAAATATTTGACAATGGAGCTGTAAATATAAAAAAATTGACGAAGCATATATTTCATTTGTCATTAATAGACATAGGCCTAAAGTTTACAGTAAGCCTATAAATAAAGAGGATTTTATGAGAAAAAATTCCATAGATACTAATTTGGAACTAATGGGGCAGCATAGCAATATGCCTCCCATAATTCCAGAAGAAGAAGAATAATAAAAAAAATAAAATAATAATAATAATAATAATAATAAATAATAATAAAAGAGTTTGGTTGTGAAAATCTAGGAAACTAGCACAATACAAACTCGAATTCATATAAGAAAACCAACTTTTTTTGCCAATATGAATTCTCTTTTTGTTTTCATTTTACTTCAGTATGATTTTTGCAGATTTACCCTCCAAGACATGTCACACTTGAGGACAAGTCTTAACATCAGCTTTGGGGAAGGCATGTAATAAAACTATTTAAATAGTTTGAGTAGATGAATTGAAGAAGTAATATGAATTACAAGCACAAAGGGACCTGATACATCATTCAACATATATAGAAGAGACCTAAAATTTTATTGAGAAAATGATCTAGAAGGGACCTGTATCATCACAACAGAAGAAATTTTCATTGCAAATTATGCCAGAAAGGACCTGAAAAAACAAAATGTCGTAAGGGACCTGAGCTACATCAATATTGAAGATCATGATAGAAGGGACCTGAAATGTCAAAATTTAAACTGCAGAAGGGACCTGAACAACATCATTCCAAATCAATAATCATATGCAAAGAAAATAAGTCTCTACATAGTATGGAAGATCCATCGTTATAAAAAACATAATGTTGACCATCATGAACATCAAATGGTTTGATGGAATACAAGTACAGTAAGTAAAATATTGCTCTTAAAATTTCATTTTTTTGTGAAACTATTCTAGAATTGTTAAAGCTAATTTAGTATTGATTATGCATTTTTATCACCTACATTTCATCACCTAGGTTTTTTGCCCTATTTTTATCCATATCCACACCACTATCCTAATCATTCAATAAACATTCCATAATCTATTACATATTTCCTATCCATACCATACCATATCATAGTAATCCTACTTTTTCCTAAACAAAAAGATCATGAACAAAAGGCTTAACATCAAACCTTTGTTAGATCTACAATAAACAAACAAGAGGCTAGTTTCATTATAAATATTTGATTTTAAAATATGACCATTTCATTGGTCATTTTAAAAATTAAATAAAAGAAAAAACCTAAATTCTAAATCATATGATAGCGCATGATTTGAATTTCAAAAAAAAAACAAAGATGCAAAGGCGCAATCATAAAATATGATTATGAGCTAAGACAATGGAGCGGAAGTGCAATCATAATGTAGAAAAGGAAATGCATATGCTAAAACTAACCTAAGTATTAAAATGATGCTATGACAAAACAATGTATGGAAATGATACATATATGGGATGGATGGGAATATGATGAGGCAATGATACATATATAGTGGTGGAACATAAATATGATGGCACATATTTGATAGAGCAGTTATGCATATACAATGATGGAACGGAAGTATGATGATGCATATTTGATGAGGCCTAATGTGTTTCAATG
This sequence comes from Pinus albicaulis, assembly GCA_034641835.2. NCBI lineage: Eukaryota > Viridiplantae > Streptophyta > Pinopsida > Pinales > Pinaceae > Pinus > Pinus albicaulis. The sequence goes on from CM076579.1 coordinate 66,543,093, forward strand.
GAGAGAAGAATGCAAATATAGTGATCAACACAAGCCATTAGAATGAAACGTGAAAAAGGACCGTGTAATAAGTGAATCCAAGGATGAGATGTACACCATGGAGTCAGCATGCCAAATCAGTCAGGGACGGTAAGCCATAGAGGCACCAGTCAAGCGGCCGATGAATGGTCAAACAAATTCAAAATGAAACATTACAAACGTTTTGTAAACTATTAAGAGAAGAACCTCCACAATTCTAAGACCTCAAGCTACTGAAACACTGTGTGTTTTCCACCATCATTTCCCTTCATAGGTTCAGTGAGAGAAGGAACACTGTGTAATCAAAACACACATCCAAGAAACTCTGTGAGAAACGAGTTAGCAAGAGAAGACAACGGAGAGCTGTGAGGAAAATAGAGGAAATTTAATGCAACAAAGAGAGCATGAGATATAGCAGTGAGAAGGAAGGGGGGTTAAGGAGAGTTGACTGAGATTTCTAACCAACATATCTGGCAGATGTGTCAAGCAAGCATGCTGTCATGAGGAAAAAATCCCGTGAAGAATGAGGTAAGAATCAAACTCAGATTTTCTTATTTAAAACAACGATTATTCGTATGAGTAAATCTAGGGTTTGTTGAAAAAAATGTGAGTTATAAATGGAGTTCTTCTACCACAGTTTTTAAAACTTGTCATTTACTTACGTTATGTCACTACCACCACTAATAAACGCTCTACCACTAGTCAACATGAAATCCTTTGTTGATTGAATGAGTAAATGATGAAGATATTGAGTGAGATTTTGATAAGTTGGCACGGCTTGAAAAACAAGAAATCCAGTCTAACTAAAAGAAAAATCATGAGGACCATTGCAGAACAAGTAAACTTGGAAAATGTCTTCATACATAATCTTCAATTTCAATTTCAATGAAAACAGAGAGTGGAGAGTTTGATTTGAAGTGCACAGTGGATTCATTTTAAATGTGTTGTATGGTAAATTAATTTCATTTGCACACTCAGTAAGAGAATTCAAACCAAGATTTATGGTGAATGTTTGGTTTAAAAAACAGAGTCAACATGTTTTTGCATAACAGAGAGTAGAGTTTGGTGAATTTCAAAGATACGTGAACTCATTTTATGAGATTTTTTATGAAAAAGTGAGTTATCTTTCCAAATTTTCTTGCATAAACAATGATATTAGATTAGATATATAATGATTTTCCTTTAAAAAAAAGGATTTTATATGGAATTGAAGGATTAGAAGACCCTATTGTATAAAAAAAAATCATGTTTTTTACACATTCAAACAAGAGATAAAAAAATCTACAAATAGAGGCAGAGGATTTTTTTAAGAGATAGAGGATCAAATAAGGAAAGTAGAATAATAGAAATATGCTTTTCTTATGTTTTTATAAAATTCTCTATGTCAAATCTCCTGTCTGTTGAAACAGTAAGCTCACTTCTTCCAAAGAAAGAAGAGGATTGGTTTCACTTCCTTAGCAAAGGCAGAAAACAGAGGTAAGCCTCACTACTATGATGAAGTTAATGACAGTAGAAGGTTATATAAAATGGTTTTGAGACAAAATGACATCAAGAACAGAGCCTAAATATTTTTAGATTGAACATTGGGGTAGAGACACAGCTGAAAAACTTTATCAAGCAGGCTTGATAGGCTTCCTTCAGAAATTAAAAGGACATAATGAAGATATTACAAGGGAGTTTATAAACAACTGCAAAAAATATCAAACTATGGTGGGTAGTTTACCCATTCCTTTAACTCCATAATCTATTTCTGAAGCCCTAGAGTTTCCATTATCAGGTGAACTTTATCACAAAGGGTTACATTTCAAGGACAAGGATTGGACCTTCTTCCTAGATAAGAACATAAAGTGTTCCTTTGATAGGACAAAGGGGATTCCCAGGGAATGGTTCAATGAACCTTGGGCCGAGTTAGTTTTGATAATCCAAAAGTTCTTCACTTGTGATAGAAAACATAACATAGTACACCTATACCACATTAGGTTGCTACAAAATATCAAGGGAGACATAAGGATCAACTTGCCATACTTCTTTTATAGAAAATTGATGAGGATGATTGAAAGTGTGAAATATGAAACCAAACCCAAGGAAGCCCGAATTCATCATCATGGACTCATAAAAATCATTGTTGATTATCGGTTGGAAACTAAGGGTATGATTTGGAAAGATTTCTTGATTCAAAATAAGTTTGTAGAGCAAGCCATAGAAGACAAACTTAAACCAGTACAAGAAACAAGAAATATAGTGAGTTCACCTCTCTATCCAAGCACCAGATCAAAGAAACAACATGAAACAGTCATGACAGAGAGGGAAACATCATTCTTGACCATTTCTAGGAGACAGAGAAAGAGGAATTCATCAGATAGAAGTAGCAAATAAAAAGAACTAGAAGTGAAAATCATTGAGACATCTCCTTTGACCAAACAAGCCAATGTAATTCTTGAGAGGTTGCAGCAAGAAGTTTATGAAAATCCTTCAGAAAGAGATTCTTATTTTGACAATGATGAGGTTGAGGCTACTTCAGTTGCCAAAAATACCAAGGAGGAAGAAAAAGACCAAAAAATCAATAGGATTAGAGAGTTAACTCATAATCTGGAAGTAAGAAAGATAATGGAAAGGCACCTGAAAAGAGAAAATGAAACATATAAGACAAATAATGAAAAATTGATTAAATAAAATGAGAAGATATGTGAAGAAATGGGAAAATTAAAAGCCAAAAACAATCTTCTTTACATACAAGCATTCAAGTGGCTTAAGGAGAAAAAATCTTGGAAGGCCAAATTTCAGAAACAGAAGGTCAAAGCCTCAATCTACAAAGAAGGTTTAAGTTAAACATTTTTTCTATCTGATTAAGATCTTAAGATAGAATTCATCTTTTCATGCTTTTCTAAATTTATGTTTTCTAACAATAGTATTATTAATGAATGAATCTGTGATGAAGGACAACCACGATCTCTTTAGTTAAGAGTCTCTTCAATTATTGTTTCATGCATCTTAATCTATTGTTCAATTAGTGGTTTTCATGAAGTAATTTTGTGAGAGAAGGACAAACAAATCTCTTAAGTTATGAGACTCTTTTGCTACTAATTTCATACTTGAATTTATAAATTAATTAGTTTATATTTATATTTGTAATATGCATTTCCTTAATCACTGATAAACCATCTTCTAACTTGATCAAAATTGAAGCCCATATACTTTGGGGATGCTTCTACGTCCTACTAGCCCAGATTGATAATAAATACTTGTGTTTATTTACCTGTTAAACAATCCAACATCCATCTTACAATAAGAAAATTAAAAAGAAGATAAATAGGAGTAATAAGAAGAAGAATATTTCTCTCCACGCATCATCATCAACCTCTGTTATTCATGTTGGAGATGAGCCTTCATCCGCTACAAGTCATGTTGGGGGCATAAATCTAGTCACTGCAAGTCATACTAGCAATGGGTTACGTACCTCTATCAGTCATGATGGTGATGAATCACTTGTTTATGCGAGTCGGTCTGGGGGGCATAAGTCCTATCTCTCTTGGGAATTATTTGCTAACTTATGCAAGTCATGTTGGACACCCTCCATCAGCCATTGCTAGTCATGTTGGGGGAATTGATGTTGATCAAAGACCTGGGTGTAAAATATTTAAACCTAAGTTCCCTTGTAATATATTTAAGTGAGATCATCTTACTCCTTTGTGCCAATATTTCAGTGGTACAAAATTTTTGGTCCGAGTCTCTAAGTTCTTCTACCCCTGAACCTATTATGGTTTCTCAACAATATACTTAGCCATTGGTTAATAAAGTGATTGATCCAGTGTAATGTTTGGCTGATCCCATTCCTCTTTTGGTGGGTGAAGTGTCTAATAAGAGAGTTTTATTTATTTTTAATTCAGAGTATTCTAGTCTAGATGGCATTCCGGTATCTTTGAGTGTACCCCCTCCAAGTTCTAGGAGTGTTTCCTTTGATTGGGATAACCTTGTTGAGCCTCGTCTTCTTTCTATCACACATTTCCAAATAAGGATTATAGTTAATTCCAAAAATGTATATCAATGTATGATGGATGAACGATCATCTGCAAGTATTACATCCTCCTCAATTTGGAAAGCTTTGGGGTCTCCAAAGCTTTTGGAAATTGATAGTTATGTGTTAGCCTATGATAGAAGACCCACTGATATATGTGTGTTCTTCCTCAATTTCCTATCACTCTAGGTGGGAGGATTGTATTAATTAATATTATGGTGGTTGATCACTCTTTAGACTTTAATACACTACTTAGGATATGTCTATGCTATGAATGTTGTGGTGTCTTCACTCTTTCAAGTGATTTATTTTCCACATAATGGAAGTGTTGTTGATTAAATTGCATCTGATAATTACCATCCTAATTTGACCTTAGTTAAAAATACCCTTATGTATGCTCCAAGTGTTCAAGTTGACTCTGCCCCGCCATGGGTGAACTATGTGGCTTTATATCCTCAATTCTCAATTTCTTCTAAGAAGGATCCTTTGAATTATTATTTCCCTTCTCAGGATTTGATCCCAAAATTTGATCAAGTGATTTCTCCTATGGGAGTATGGGACCACTTGCTCCCCTCTTTTGATCCTTCTAGTTCTCATAATTTCATTGATTTTGAGTTTCCTTTGCAGGAGGAAATTTTTGAAGCCATGAATTTTAGCTACCAAAGGATTCCTTGGCCCAAGCCCTGGAAGGGGCTTGTCCTCAAAAACTATTATGCGTAAGTTGTAAGGCTACATCGTTCCTTGTACCATATTATATATATAAGGCACATGTTTTCAAGTTTTGTATTGTGTAAACACAAGATTTTTTTGAAGTTTATATATGGGATGTATTATGATGCCAGGGTTCTGGGTTAAATATATCCTAGAATATAAATACATGAGTGCTTCCTTCTTGATTAAAAATATCATCTAATTCTTCATTAAAAAAAACAACTGATGCTGTGAAATATATACATAAAGGGAAAGAGAGCCACAAAATAAAAATACTGATTTAAAACATACAAACTCTTCGGCCAAATATTACAATGGGCAGGCTCTTGGCTCTCGACCCTTCAAAACATTTCTCTGACTCTCTCTCTATTCCTCACTCTCCTCACCTCTATCAGTTGTCTTTCATCCTCACAAAACCCTCCTATTTATACATAAATAATGGATTTATTTCACTCCATAAATTCCTCCACAGAAATCTCAACTAAAATCTAATTTAGATTTATATTTTTTGGACTCAACTAAGTCCCGTTTATGGAAGTACTCATCCCTAGATTATCTACCTAATTAAACTCCACTCATATCCTTAATTATTTAAGGAATATTTACAATAATCCTCACATTTATAATTTCTCTCCTAATTTATTAAAAATGAGAAAATTAATTAATAAAATAATTAAAATATCTCACCCCCCTAATTACATAATTGAATAATGAAAATTTAGCTTTGATGCTCCTACATTAGACTCCTCATGTAGAGAAGTTTCTATAGACTCATGTCTATGAGGTCCGTCGCTTTTCTGTAACAATGCGATAGCCACAAGTCCCGATGACTTTCTCCCTCCAAGATTCCAAACTCTGTTCTGTCGCTGGTCCTTCAAAGTATCAACTTGATTTAGTAACTTATCATTCACTCTGTCATTCGTATTCCATTGACTTCTCCAACACTTTATTTCACTAATTCCTCGGAGTATTACCTCTTTGTCGAATTCTTTCGTCTCCAACTGAGCTGAATACTTAACTTCTTGCAATGAAGAATAATCAAGAACTCCTTCTTGATTACAACTATAGTCTTTGGTTGCTTTTATAGCAACAACTTTCTTGTCCAGTGCAGTACCTGCATTCACCAACAAACTGTTAGTTTTAAAAATATAAGACCTTTTGGCCTCTTTTGATGCTTCATGCATCAATCTCCCATCATCGACTTTCTGGTCTTCAATAGATTCTGTTTCGAACTGTTGGTTCCTTCCACCTTCATCCTACTGGATCAATATTTCTATCTCCTTTATGTCTCTATGGACACAACTCCCTTGCTTGTCCCGATCATTCATCTCAACTCCAAATACTTTCCGCTCAACTTCTCTAACTTCGACATCATATCTGTTAATGTCACTTTCTGTACATACACTTACATCATTATCTGAAAAGTTATAACATTCATTCAAATCTATAAAAATTTCATCTCTATCATGCATAGTAACTTTAATTTCCTCTGGATCACGTTCTACAAGTTTTACTTCCCCATCAGGTTCCTTAAGCCATCGTTCCAAGAACTCGATTTCCATATGAAATCTTTTCAGCACTTCATCACAACTTTCCTTCCCAGCTTCATACTCCCTCTGGAAATCTTCCTGATTTTTCCTGGTTTCAGCATCATTACATTGTAAACTTTTGTCAGCAAATTCACTAAACAAATACATTTGTTTACCTCCTTGGAATATCTCTTCGGCATTTCCATTTTTCTTTTTCTCCATAACAGCTTCAACTTGCTGTCTTACCCCAAATAAGAATTTATTTATGATTTATTCCTGTTGTAACAAATCAATACCTTTCTCCTCTGAAAAGAATTCTTAATCAGACTCCACCTTAAGAGTTTCATTCTCCTCTGTGACAGTTTCATCAGACTGCTCACCATCTTTTGCACATCCTGCAAACATACATAAACTGTGAGAAAAATTGCAAGGCTTCATAGCCTCATCTTCTTCTCTCGCCAACACATCTTTAGATGTTTATGAACTAGCCCAATAGTTCATGAGATCTTCCTCATTGATATCTTCACGCAGACTTGCACCCTGTTCTGGGCCACAAACGGAAACATCCATTTTTAACATAGCCTCGTTGAGTTCTTCACACCTCAACATCTGCTCGAGCTTCCTCAACTCTTCTATCAAGTGTATGTTTACCTAATTTTCCTTGTTTGCGTGTAGTCTTTGCCACTTTACCTTCTTTCTCATGGTCCAATCATGTGTTTGGTCTTTCACATTTTCCTGCAACAACTCCATTAACAATTCAAGGTGAATTGTTATCTCATCCTTCTCCCACTCGTACTCGTCATCTGTCAACTGCTCACATATGCCACTTACCTTGGAATTTTCCTTCTTCTTCCTTCTGCCATGGTCTTCATCAGATCAATAGTCATATTCTCCTCCTTTGTTAGCTTCATCTGTTCACCTGTGGATTTGATTCAATCCTCCTTTCAACGATTTTTCACACTTGCCATTCATCAAAAATGCAAGTTCTCATCCTACGCTTGGCTTCTCTTGGTTCTCTGTCTTGGAACCAATCTCTAGCAACCCTCTTGCTTCACTTTGCTGCAAACAACACTTTAGTAACTCATGTGTTACAATGACCAATTCTTTGGGTGTCGGACTTCGCCAATCATGCACCCAATTACATTCAAAATTTTGACTTATCTTACGACTCTTTGAATTCAGACTTACACCAATTATTCATCTTGGACGAAAATACTCAATCTCAACTCAAACTATCCAAACTTTCATTTGACTCTAACATCTGTTTTGACTTGAAGCTTTGCCCCAATAATTATGATAGTGGGTATTTTAACTTAATTCAAGTTATACAATCCTCCAACAAACATGCACCCCTAATACATATTTAGGATGTAAAATATTCATTCTCTTGCATACATCATTCGTATGAAAAATCATCAGTTTTCCCTTATCATTTCACATGATACTGAAGTATTTAATCGAAATTCAATTCAGATTTTTTTCAATATTTATTTTAAGGTGAAAATAAATAAACCATTCAATGTTCAATGTTCAAAAATACCTTCCTGAATTATCATACCTCATGCTCTGTTAAGGTTATTAACAAACCTTCTCTCTACAAATTCAATTCTCTGGATTCCACTCTTCTGTGTTGACTTTGTCACTGTAAACACTTGCATGCCCATAAGCTCGTCATTTTAATGCAAACATTTCCCTGCACTTATATGCACCATACAACATCAATTCACATCTCTTCACCTGTATACAGAGAACAAGCTATTCATATTTCAACCTCTTCGATGTACAACCTATACATTGTGTCCATCCTGAATATCACCTCCTTAGATACCGCACCATGATGGTAAAACAAAGATTTTACACATCAAGCAATTGTGTTTATAATCTTTAAAACACAAATCAAAATAATTCTCTTATTCCAACTACAAGCTTTGGTCGAAAATGACTTAACCAAAACTGTGAGAACCCACATTATGCATAATAAACCCTATCTTATAAAAATGCATGTTTCTTTTTATATCACCCAGGATAGCATATTTTCATTCCTTTCTACCTCCGCATTTGCAACATTTTCACTTTAATTTTGAACTGCATGTTGACATATATAAATCATCTCCGCAAAAATACTTATTTATAATTTCGATTTTGGTTAAGAAAAACCCAAAATTTCAACACATAACATGTTCAATCATACCTTTTCCATTGACTCATAATTCCGCTGCGTCACTCCAATTCATATTTTCTGTCATCAAGACTGCCAACGCAGTTATGAATGCCAATGCATACTGTCATCACCTCCCAACTCCATTGTGACAGCATCAGAGGCTAATGCAGTCTTGGAAACCAAGTCTGCATGTTGACGCAAAAATACAACAAATATGCCCTTTCAACAGCTCCAAATTTGAGTGTTGTTCTTCCTCACGCTTCTGCGGCTTCACTCTAAAACTTCCCAATTCCAAAATGATGTAGGAAAACAAAATTCCCACTTTCAATTTAATATAGTAAGATATTCAATTTTACTAAGGTCCATATTTGCGCTTCTAACTTGATGGACTTATTCTATATTCACCACTTAATGGCAATTCCAATTTCCACTCCTATTAGCACATAAGACAATCCGGCTTATGGCAGTGTTTTTATCCAAGCTTCATTCACAAATAAGAACAAAATTCTTTGGGGACATGGTTGAACATCCAACAATGTCAAAACGTTGCTTTGAAAATATTTATTCATTTTTTAAAGCCAAACAAACTCAATGCAATATTTATATTTGAATCCATGCTCACCTAAACCAATATAGTTTATAACTCAATGTCGTAGCCAAGCAACATGCTAATCACCACAATTTCAAATTCGATTTAATTGTTATGAAATTCACAACAAAACACAGTCATTGCTGTAAATGGGAAACTAAATCATGGAAAATGTCTGCGTATATAACCTCTAATGTCACCGAAACCAATTACACTGCATTTCTGGAAGTGTTCATTGCAAAGTTGTTCTGCATCATAGAAGACCCATTGGATGTTGTCAATTTCTTTGAAGACACTAATGCCTCGGACCAATACATCTTTTCCCGTATTAACACAGCATTAAAGTTCGATCCAGCTTCACTGAAGGATGTGATACACCTTTACTCCATCCCTCCAGCTTTGAATGCCATCCTTTGCTTCAGTTCCAGCAACCCGAATTTCGTTTGCTGCAAATTCCCTTCCAATCGCTCTTAACGCTGCCAATCTTGCTGTCAATTCATCCGTCCTTGCTTCAATGTTGTCCTTCCTTCAAGTCACAACATCGATTTTCTCATACATTGCCCAACTTGGCTTCACCAGCAATGTAAACTCCAGGTTCTTACTATATTCGTTGAGTCCACCAAGGACCACTGGAATTGTATAACATGATTAAAATTGCATAAAAAAAAACACAACTCATTTGATTTTATATGGAGCCTTCACTCATACCAAACCAACATTAAATATGCTTCTAATTACCACCATCCTTCAAACCTTACGACTAAAAGAAATTCTGCATAGTGGCACGATCTATTGTGCACGTTGTTTGTTTGTGATGACATGTTACAGTCATAAGTCACCCATTGGTTGCTGGACGTAATTATATATATATCAGAGGTTTGTAAGTGATTACTCCGCGGCTCTTTGTGCGGTCAACACCACAGACTTGTTATAAATCACCCATTCGGTTGCTATGTGTAAATATATATATATATATATATCACAGACTTGTGAGTAATTACTCCATGGCCCTGTGTGCGGTCAATGCCACAGACTTGTCCTGCATGGTTGTATAACACCACACCACGCTTTACCGCATGCTCATCCCAAAGCTCCATGGCTCCGATTCACTGCATGCGCTCCTTCATACACAGCTACATTCATACCACAGTTGCATTCATTGTGTGCTCTTGTCATAGCTACATTCATTGTGTGTTCATACCATAGTCATGTTCATGCCACAGCTCCACTGCGGCTTGTGGTTTGCAACCCAAACTGTGGCTTTGTCAAGATACGGGAATACAATGCCATAAATGCTCATTTGACCACTTGTGTTTTTACTTCTTCACAACAAAAATAATCTCCCTGTAATTTCCATGCTAATCTATGGCATATCAATATACTTGGATATTCAAAACAAATGTAGAACAAAAATCTTTCCATCTATGATACCAAATGATGCCAGGGTTCTGGGTTAAACAGATCCTAGCATATAAAAATACGAGTGCTTCCTTCTTGATTAAAAATCTCATCTAATTCTTCATGAAACAAAACAACTAATGCTGTGCAATATATACATAAAGGGAAAGAGAGCCACAGAATAAAAATACTGATTTAAAACATAAAAACTCTTCGGCCAAATATTACAATGGGAGGCCTCTTGGCTCTTAGCCCTTCAGAACATTTCTCTGACTCTCTCTCTATTCCTCAATCTCCTCACCTCTATCAGTTGTCTTTCATCCTCACAAAACCCTCCTATTTATACATAAATAATGGATTTATTTCACTCCATAAATTCCTCCACACAAATCTCGACTAAAATCTAATTTATATTTATCTTTTTTTGGACTCAACTAAGTCCTGTTTATGGAATTCCTCATCCCTAGATTATCTACCTAATTCAACTCCACTCATATTCTTAATTATTTAAGGAATATTTACAATAATCCTCACATTTATAATTTCTCTCCTAATTTATTAAAAATGAGCAAATTAATTAATAAAATAATTAAAATATCTCACCCCCCTAATTACATAATTGAATAATGAAAATTTAGCTTTGATGCTCCTGCATCATATTAACTTCTTGCCTAGTGTTCTTGATTATGTCTACATAACTTTGAATATTTTTTCTTTGGCTATTTTTATGGTTGATCCACTCTCACATGTATTGGTTCTCGAAACTGGCATATAGGTTAGGTTTTCCACCTTCTTTTTGCATTATCAGTCTCCTATTCCATTTTGGCCTTAGGATATACTCCACCAAGATGTGACATGGAAGCTCTTGTTGTTTGGAAGTGTCATAACTTGTGTGGTTGAGCCTACCTTATCATAGGCGCCCTCGATAGTACCCTGTTGTCTCCTGGAACCCATGCTGAAATTTTGTCCTTAGAATCAGGAGACCTCTTTAGTCCTGCCATGACTTTGAGATGAAGCCTCATTACTTTTCTTCTTCACTATATTTTTGGCTATATACCCTAGAGGATCCCATGTGCTAAGTTGTATTACTGTGTTGCATATTGATTAATTGTACCCTTTTTGCCTTAAGTTGGACTCACTTGGACTCGTGTATGAGCCACTGACCATGACCTTTCTGCAAGTTCAAACCATGCATTCACTAGCCTCTACAACTTGATACCCTTTGTCCATGGAAGGAACATTCCTTTAAGTGTTGTTTACCAGTATTTTCCACCTTGCATTGAGCATAGGAATCTTCCAGTCCTAGGAAATATTGCATATACCCTTAACACTTATTCTTTCCACTGTACTATATGCATTATTTTATTATTTTTCAAGCTTTAAATAGGAAAAAGACAAAAACAAATTATATATTCCAAAAAAGAACGGGAACAAGAAATTTACTTGAGTCAGTTGTGTCACTCTTGAAAAAAGCACTCAAAACAAGTCTTTCCTCCATTGGGATGGGAATCTGTTTGAATTTAGGAGAGCCATAACCTTGTCTTTGAGTCAATCCTCCTCTCATTGGTTATCTCTTCCAATCATATGGATATTTTTTTAGTGCCTCCTGCATTAAAAACTTATAGAAATTTCTTATATGCTACCATAGAGTCATATTTGAGTTGTTCTTTTGTTCAAGGGACGTTAGCTTGTGTCAGCGATTTTGCGGTGTCACTTGACTCATTTTCAGTCGGCCATACCTGGTCTGTAAAATTATTTTCAGTATCGCATCATCTATTTGGCCCTTTTCTCATGCTACTCAAGAATGTCTCCATTGACTTCTTGTAGGCGGGTATGCTCTTATCGACTTCAAAAAATTTCTTTGAGAGTAGGCCTAGAGCCGCACCCTGGCCCTATTTACATCATTGATAGGTGACCTTGTTCTCAATATTAACCAATATCATGGGTCTTTAACTGAGCTCCCTTGTGTTCGACATCAAATTACATTATCACACATTGGGATTCATGTAGTACCTTGGTTTCCATTTGATCCTATCGGTGGATTCCTCACCTCTGTGTCAGCTTTCATTATTGGTTGGTTCAGAGGGTTTTTGTCATGCACTAGCCACATCTTGTGTACGCCGTAAATTTACTTCAGAATGGTTCATCTCTTTTCGTTTGATTTCTTCTAGATTATTGGCCTGTGGGTTACACTTGTGTTGGTCGATGGGGAATGCCTTAATAAATTCCTTCTTGCAGATATTTTCCCATTGACTCTGAATCATTTCTTTGGGAACAAGATCTAGATTCCTTTTTCAGTACCTTAGGCTTTGCAGTCATCAATGGCAGACTCCTTTGCTATCGACAATGATAATACATCAATGTCTCATGATTGATATATTCTCCCAAGTGTTCGACTTCAACACATTTATTCACACTTGTTAAATTGTATTGGGGTACCTTGACCCTCATCATCATTATCAGTTAGTTGTCTTGTGTTTGTTAATGGTATACATAAATGACTGGTAATCAAATGATTTCTCACATGGTTGATTTTAGCTCATTTATTACCATAGTGTAGAAATGTACCATATGTGGCCGGTGTAGACCTCGGGTTGTATCAGCATCTTAGTTGACTTGACAACTCCTTCAATTTTCTTCCAGTGATACCATCCAGCTTATATGTTCGATTCAATCACAATAACATCTTGTATGTTGGAACCCGAGTTTGTGTAGTACCACTATTCCACCTATATGACTTGGTAATTTAAGGATCAATTGTGCAACATCAGTGATCTGACATTCCTTGAGTATCATGATGATAATTTCTTCTATATGTGATATTGAGACATAGTTTTATTGTGTTCCTTTGCAGCTATGGTTAGCTAATCCACTATTTATTCTTCAGTTTTATCTATACACTTATGTATACATGTTGGATTCGCTTTATACTTTATCAACGAACATGCTTTACTATCTCTGAGGATGGGTATACCTACCTCAAAGATGAGTCTTATTTTTTATTTCTTCCACATTTTTTCAGCGGGATCGAATCTGGTGATCTCCTCTTAGGTCCTCAAATGATCTCTCTTTATACTTAATACATTTTGGCCATCATCTACCACTTCTGACCTCATATATTATGGGGAATATTTTATAGAATCATTCAACACTCGTGTATATATGATGCTCTTGTATGGCCTTAGGCAGCCCTTTTCCATTCAAATTTGATCATTTATTAAAAAAAAAAATTTAAATTCCATACGCGACTCTTTCCTTCAAAAATCGCGTACACACGTGGGCACCTCTAGATAGAACTAACATATATAATTTAAAATATGAAAAAAATATAAAATATCCTATTTTTTGGGCAGGGTTTACAAGTTTCATTGAAATCCCACCTATAGGAGCTTACGGCCTAATTGAATCAAATAATTTCTGGTTGTATGTATACACCTAATGGGAAGGCCTAATTAGACCAAGGAGATATGATATCAACACTATAGTCATTTTGGTCCCGAGATCAAGTCTGATTTCCCCTGTACCTCATGCACTCCCACTCATAGGAAACCCTAGTTTCCTTGCATATATGTTCATCCTTCATTATATGACATCCTTTTTCATATGCTCGAGAGGTGATATTTAAGGCTTGGGCTAGATAGATCCAGAGGAAGGTTTTGTTGGTTCTGTGGTCAGGTCAGGTTATATCTCTCCACTATTATTTGCTGATATCAGTAAAGAATATATATCTTGTTCTTGAAATTTTATGATCTCATGTTGAATATATATAATTATTTATATGCTTGTGCTTGATGATATAATATGTTTATTATGCACATGCTTTGAACTACTTGCTATATATGCTTTTATGAAATTTTTTGCAGGTATGATTGCTTTGGAGGAAGCAAAGAGTGTGGACCCTATGAGATCAACATCAAACATAGGACCTATGGGTACTTCTCAAAAACCTCTCTTTAGTAGTTTGTATAGTTTTCTTTCCTAGTGTATGCTTCTTGTTGATTGTCTACCTTTGATCTGTTAAGGTTGTCAACCCTTACCCTAAGGAATTTTTTCCCTCCAACATAGATGAATGAAACAAAGGAAATTGATTCATTCATGACTACGGTCTTGATTATAGTAAACCAATTAAAAATTGACAGTGATGATGTAGAATATCAAAAGATGGTATAAAAGGTCCTTAGATGATTTTATACCAAATTTGATGTTGTAGTAGCAACCATAGAAGAAGCCAAGGATTTGGAAAAATTGACATTTGATGAGTTAGTGGGATCACTTCTATCCCATGAGACAAGGATAGAGAGAAATAAGGATTCCACCTTAGAGACATATTTTAAAATTCAATTTTCTATTTCAAGAGATAGAGGTTGAGGCAAAGGTAGATCGAGAGACAAGGGACGAGGAAGAAGACATGGTGGTTAGAGATATGGTCGGGAAGAGCATGAACATGAAAGTGTAAGAAACAAAAGAAGCTTAAGCAATAATAAAAGAGTTGATAAATATGAGGTGACATGTTATTGTTGCAATAAAATCTGTCACTATGCCCGTGATTGCAAGAAGAAGATAGTTGATCAAGGAAAGGAGAGAGCTAATGTAACAACAAAGAATACCGACTCCATATTCCTAGCTTTCCATAGCATGCATGAACCTTCTTAGAATATGTGGCTATTAGACAATGGTTTCTGTAACCACATGACAAGACACAAGAATTTGGTTGCAAATTTGGATCAATCTGTGAAGACCGAGGTAAATCTAGGGTCTGACAAGACTTTGCATGTAGATGGAAAAGGAGTGGTAAACATTCTGACTAAGATGGGGGAGCTAAAGACAATCTTAGAGGTATATTATTTCTCGGATCTCAAACATAATTTGATAATTTTTGGTTAATTGATGCAGAAAGGATACATAGTTACTTTTCAAGGACAAGAGTGTGTTAGATATGACAAGCCCCCAAGCAAGCAATTGATAGAAAAGTTGCAAATGATGAGGAACAAACTATTTCGTCTAATTATGAATTATAATGATCAGGTCAATTCATTTACAACTGCATGTTATAATGATTATTTGTTATGGAACTTTTGATTTGGAAATTTTCACTTCTCTAGTCTAATATTGTTACATCAAAAACATATGGTTAGAGGATTACGTCCCATCAAGGAACCTTCTAGTACTTGTGAGTGTTGCATCTTGGGAGAATAGCACCGCAAAAGTTTTCCAAAGGGAGTTGCAAAAAAAGAAAATAAACCTCTTGAGCTAGTGCATACAAACCTGTGTGGACCTATAAGGACACAATCAATTGGCGGAAGTTGTTATTTCCTCACTTTCATTAATGATTATATCAGAAATACTTGGGTTTACTTCTTGAAGCATAAGTCTAAAATTTTGCAAAGATCAAAGAATTCAAAGCCTTAGCAGAAAACCAAAGTGATCATCAGATCAAGGTATTGAGGTTAGATCATGGTGGAGAATATGATTCTAAGGCATTCCATGATTACATCAAACAACATGGAATTAGAAGGAAGTTTACAACTAGATACACACTGCAAAAAAATGGTGTAGAAGAGAGAAAGAACAACACAATTATGAACATGGCAAGGAGCATGTTAAAAGGAAGAAACTTATCTAATGAGTATTGGGCAGAAGTAGTGGCATATGATATTTGTGTGATAAAAAAATCTCCTACAAAAAGTGTGATGATCAAAGTATCAAAAGAATCATGGTCAGGTATGTCTTGTAGCGTATCTCATCTCAGAGTGTTTGGATGTGTAGCTTATGCACACGTGCCTAATGTAGCCTCATGTATCTCACAACTACAAGACCAGATATTATGCAAGGAATCAGTTTAATTTCCATAATTGTGGAGACTCCTAAATACACACATTGGAGAGAAAGAAAAATAATTCTTAGATATATAACAATAACTAGAGATTGTGGCATAATGTATGCAAACACAGAGAAGGAGCATTTGATTAGATATACAAATAGTGATTTTTTAGGAAGATTGGATGATAGGAAGAGAAGATATGGTTATGTGTTCCATCTTGGTTTAGGTGTGATTTCATGGGCATCTAAGAAGCATCCTATTTTGAAACTATCATCAGTAGAAGCATAATATGTAGAAGCAACATCAACAATATGTCAAGGAGTGTGGTTAAGAAGAGTATCAGATGTACTCAAGTAGAAACAACACGGATCAACGTCAATATAATGTGACAACACCTTAACGATTGCACTGTCCAAGAATAATGGCGTTTCATCAAACTTAGAAAGCATATTGATACTATATATCATTTGATTAGAGAACTTGTGAATGATGGAGAATTTCACTTGAAGCCTTGTAAATTTAGTGATCAACTCGCGGATATATTCACTAAGTCATTAGCGAAAGATGTATTTGAGTTTCACAAAGGAAGCTTGGGTGTTGTAGACCTAGCTAAGACATATACCAACAAGCATGTTTGAGTTGTCATGCATCATGTCCTAGTTTAACAATCGTAATTAAGGGGGGCATATTAAAATAGATAATCATTCATACATGAAGAGTTTGCTAAGTTTAGAGAGCCAGTCATGTTGATTCAAGTCGAGTTAAGTCATATTTTATGTAAAGTCTAATTTATTGTGTGGTTTCATGTCAAGTTATTTTAGGCGAGTCACTAGTTAAAAAAGTTTAAATACCCCTCACTGAGTCCATTGTAATTATCAATTTTGTGTGATTAATAAAAGAGTCACAACTCATGATATTTTATGTGTTAAGTTTCTATTTTACCTCTTAGGCCTTTCCAACAAAAACTTATCATTTTCTTTGCAAACATTTATATAAAAAAACTTATCACTTTCTTTACAAACATTTATATAAAAAGATTATCAAGTTAGAGTTTAAAATAAAAAAATTGGAACTCCAGCTTTGTAACCCCCCCCCTTTCTTATTGATGTACAACAATGAATTTTTTTTTTATGTTTTTCGATTTTATTATCTCAATTGTTTTCTTCATTTTTTGATTTTTTGATTTCTATTATTTTCTTCATTCGTCAAATTCCTGATTTCTTATGTAGAATATTATACGAATATTTTTAGATCTAGAACAATTTTCGATCTTGCAATCTGGTCAATGGGTTTTTTTACACTCTTATATCACTTTCGTGCTCACTTAGCTCTTCATTTGCAAACTTATATATAGTAAACCTATCGAGAATTCTAATATGACACAAGTCTCAAATTAAAATAATTCTAATGTTGTGGCCTTCTTATCATCCATTCGGTTCCGCAACGGATGCCACATCAAACTTATGGTTCCAAAATTTCAAATTATATTAAAAAAAGGAACACGTTGAGATACTACACACTGCAAATTAAATATCGAAGATTGTGTCTTTCAGTCCTGCCCGATAGGACCTTTCCTTTTAAATCATAGTCGTAGTTTCCATTAAGAGGATAATGGCTTGAACGCTTCGTCTATGCAAAGTAGCATAGCTTTAATAGTGATGGACATGACTGGTATCGGGCTGTGCTGAACGTTTTCTATTTTTTCAAATGGAGTAAAAGTTTTAAAATAACTAGTAGAAAATAAGTTGCAATATATACAGAAAAAAATATGAATTAAATTGTAATTAGGTATGTTGAGTTGAGCAGCAAAAGCATAATTTACAAATAAATTGAAATTGCAGAAAATAATGGCAAATAAATATGATAACAAAACAATCAAACACATAACTTGACATATTGTTTTATGTGGTAAAACCCTCTTTGTGAGGAAAATATTCATGGGCAAATGATAATCAATATTCTTATTATTTAAGGGAGATTTACAACAACTAACTCACATAAATATCCAACCATTAAACTCAATCTCCATTTGTTTTATGTTTTTCTTATTGCCTCTATAGGACTACATGGATAAATAGAAACCTTTCAAATTTTTTCTAAATCCATCCACGAATTTTAAAGCAATTACATAAGAAACTTTTTACATAAAATAAAAAATTCATTTTCTATGTTTTTTTCAAAAACTTAGATTAGGAAAAAAAAACAAACCAAATGAACCAATCTTAGCTATTATCCCAAGAATATAGGGAAATAGTTGGCAACTTCTAAAAATCTCCACCTTGATAACAATTTACTGGGTATATCATGCACAAATTATTCATGACCTTCCTTTCAATCTAGGAGAAGCCAGACACCATTTTAGCTTCTCTGACAACACTGGTTTTGTGAACATGTTTGCACAATTTTTCTTTATATAGATTTTTTCCAGAGCCACCACCCCACTTTCATCAATAACATGTCTTACAAAATGGTATTTGAAAAGAATATGTTTTGTTTTACTATATAAGCCGGATTCCTTGCAAATTGAATAGCATTCTGACTATCACAAAATACTTTCACCTTGTCCTGCATCCTTCTAAACTCACCTAGAAATTTTTTTAACCCAAATGCCTCTTTACAAGCATGTGAGACAACTATGTATTATGCCTTAGTAGTGGATAAAGTAACTATGTTCTAAAGCTTTGATATCCAACTAATAGCTCCAACTGCAAGAGTAAAAACACATCCAAAAGTGGATCTCCTCTTGTCCAAGTCACGTACAATATATGAATCAACATAACCACAGACTGGATTGCTACTACCATGATAGGTGATACAATAATTACTTATACCTTTAAGATACCAAAGCAACCATTTCACTATTGTCCAATGCTCTTTATGTGGATTTTCCATGTATCTATTGACAACACACTTTTCATGTGAATTTTTCGGCCTTGTATTAACCATCACATACATTAATCATCCTACTGCATCAGCATATGGTACATGAGACATATACTCCTTTTTATAATATTCCTAATTAGCCCAAGCTAATAGGAATATATCAATTCTCAATGTAAACAAAGCTATATCTGAGCCATTTGCATAAAATCCACTTGCATGTGAAATAGGTTTGAGCTATTTGACTGGGTCAACAGGACCAAATCACAACACAGTCTAGGTGCATTGAACCTCCTAGATGATTATCGCAGTTCTAGAAGGAGGGCCTCATGTGAAAGGGGTTAAGTGATTCAAGGTGGTTTACGGTTTGGGCAAGCCCTCATCTTATAAAAGGAAGGAGAAGGCAGCTAGAGAGGGTTGTTGAAGATTCTCATTCTCTAAAGGTATTGTCTGCTTAAACATCCCTTGTTGGTTCTTCCTGTTCAGGAATTCCACCTCCCTCCTTGAGCAGCTCTTGGAGGAGACTTGTGGTTTCTTTTCCACTATCCGGCATATGGCCAAGCTCCATCTCTTTGTGGCAGCGTAAATCTAGTGAGGGTTTCATTATCTAAGTGAGCTGCAGAAAGTGGAATCTAGATCTACTCAAATCTAGATCATACTATCATCTCTTCTCAGTGAGTGAGTCTTCTATCCTCCTGGAAGAGTGTAGTATCAGCTTGAGCTTCAGTTTCAGATCTTGGCATTAGGCCAAAGTGTATACTATCATCAACTGCGCAGTTTCTCTCCCTGATCTGCGTAAATCTAGAATAGCAGAGTTGCAGGGGTTTTGGAATTCTCCTGGAGGAGAGATCTCTAATGGAAAGGATCCTTCCTTTCACTGTGGTGATCCATGGATTGGCCAACCAATCCATGTTACCTTCATATTTGATTTATTTACTGATGTATTTACTACAGAATTTTTGAATATTGCTGCAGAACTGTGACTTAGATCTCAGATCTACTCACTGTTGTTGGTCATTTGCTGAGATCCCCAAGGGGAGTGTATTATAAAATTCCTTTTGTATAAAGATCTGCAATAGATCTACCATTTTGTATGCAGATCTATTCTAGATCTAGAATGTAATAAAAAAATGCTTCAACCTCCTGAAATTTACGCTGATAAGCTTTTCTGGTTCAATATATTGTTGCAGCACCTATTTGAGGCTTGTATTCATGTGAATGCCTATATTTCTCTTGTATATTGCATAGGCCATAGCATAGTTTAGATTTCCTATTTCTCACACTCTATTATAACTTCCACCTTCAGAAATTACGCTATCTATGCTTCAGTAAAATTCTGCATACTTCAAGTCATGGGGAATCGGAGTTTTTAAGCTGAGTTGGGATTGGAGGAATTGTTTAGTATAGTTAGGATCATTTTTTTGACCTAAAATTTGGTATGGGAATCGTACGTGACCTAAGCTAAAATATCCTACAATCATTTCCCTTATTTTTATGTGGATTGCTGATTACACTCATTTTAGGGAAGAAATCACCGCTTTTCCCCATCCTTTGTCAGTAGAATTAATCTTAATTCTTACTGTTGAACATTAAATTACTACTGAGGTGTTTCTAAACACATCTCTGGGTTATTAGCTTGCTTCTACTCCAGCACTGTGTTTTATACTGTTGCAACCCTTCATTGGGAAATTTTCTGAAGACAACTAGGTGTGGGAGATCTGTTTAACCCACCTAGAGTGATCTATTTTGAGCCTCCTATTGGATTTAGGTCTTATATACTTTCATCTAAGGGATCCAATGGCTGGTCTTGGCTGGTCAAGCACACATCCCTGAAAAATGTGTTTTTTAGGCCTGTCTTGCTGAGCAGTCCATATTTGGAATATTACAGTGTTATGAAAGCATGATATCTGGCTCAGCCTGTAAGATCAAACTATCATAAACATAAAGAGAAGAAGCAGAGATCAGGATGGCCATAATGATGGAAGAAGTGATCTCTTTACTTCTCTTTCAAACTATGAAAGGCATTGAAGAAGATCTTGAACAGATGGAGGAAGAAAGATGCAAGGAAACTGCTAGAGGGTTTCAAAGAGAAGAAAGATGCAGTGAGCTCTAGAAATCAGAGATTAGAAAGCTAGAGAAGATGAGATTTTCCTCATCATGTTTCGGATCCATGAAGGACCTCCCCAAGGAGTATGAGCAGATAGAAGAGGAAGGCCCCTGCACTTCCTATTCTCATCAAGGAGACAAAGAAAGAAGCAGGAGAAAGACTCCATCTTTTGGAGGAAAGAAGGAGGAGAGAATCTCAAAGCTTCTTCCTAGATCTGAAAAGAACATTAGTGAGGATCTCAAGAAGATCAGGAGGAAGATGTATAGAGAATCTCCAAATAAGTTTGAAGATGCATCAAAATCTAGATTTTCACACAGTGAGTGTGAGCATGCAACCACACACTGTGATGTACAACACAGTCAGAAGCTTAGATATGCCATAAGGAAGATGGGAGAGAAAGAAGAAATGATTAGGAGGAAAACTCTTAGTGATTTCTTGAAAGAAGATCAGTCTCAAGCCCTAAAACTCAGAAATCAATTCTGTTTTTCAGAGTGTTGCAAGGCCAAGGTGAAGAGAAAAAATCAGAGTGATAGGTTTACTCTATCTACCTTTGAAGGATCACCTACAAGATCAGCCAAAGAATGGGTGGAAGAGCTAGACACCTTCCTTCAGCTGCACCAAGTCCCTGAAGAAGAAGCCATCAGAGTTGCAGCACTACACTTGAAAGGTAAGGCCTATGATTGGTGGGAATTTGAGTTCCTTTATTTCAGAAATGTAAATACTTCATCTTACATAAGTTTCACTAAGGCATTAGTGAAAATTTTTGATAAGAGAGTTCATGGGACACCTATGGTGAAGTTAAATGAGAAGACTCAAATAAAAGCCCTGCATAAAAACACAAATCCATTTCAGAGGCCCATGGAAGAGGCTGAAAGCCTGCATCATGCCTTGTTAGAGGCAAGATTTCATTCCCAAACCTTTGAACAAAAGAACGAAGAGATCTCTTCTTCAAAGGTGGATCCTATCATTGGGAGGTTGCCCAATTTTGTTACAGGGATAAAGGGAAACATCGCTGTCAAATATAGACTTGATCTAGCACCTCAAGAAGATGAAAGGAGGATCTTTTTCTCCAACAAGAGGGATTCTTGTGGCATGGCAAGAAAATCCCCAAGATGTCATGTATGGAGATCAAGAAACATTTCATTATCTACATGTACCATCAATGAGAAGGTGTGGAGCCATGGAGACACAAGGAGGGGATAGGAAAGAGAACCAACCTCATTCATATCCATTGCAGAAGGTTGATGCACCTAAGAAGGTGATTGGATTGCACAGTGGAAGCATGGAAAGTTTTTTTCATTCATATATTCAGTCATCTCTTGTTGAGGATGTCTCATTGCATGGAGACATTGCACCAAGGAGACCAATGGATCAAAAAAGGAGGATGAGTACTTCACCTGTTGAGGCACCAATCATTGATTTCAGAAGAGTGGAGACCTTGGAAGGTCTTGATACAATGCTAAGAGTCTTGGGTAGGCTCAAGGAGGAGATAAGTATTCTCTCAACATCATCCACACCCACTCTCATTTTAGTTTCTGCGTTGTGGCAGGAGAAGCAAGGGAAGGATAGGAGCCTTCCCACTTACACATTTGGCATGGGAGCTGTATATGCACATAACTCTTTGGAAGAGTTAATACAGTCACCTCTCTTCTCTACGAGGATGGAAGGGGACTCATCTATGAGCTGCTCCCTTTGCATGAGCAAAACTTATGGTAAGGGTATTGATTATTTTGATTTATATAATGTATGTATACATCCCTTAACCATATATGTGCAGGATGTTGCTCCATGGAGGAGCATTCTTTCTTTGAGGATGCATGGTCTACTTGAGGCCATGAGCATTGTTGATGACCGCTACCTAGGAGGACTTGGGGAGGAATTTTGTTTTGGAGGACATACTCACATTGCCTCATCCGTCATTCACTTCCTCCAAACTCATGAGGAGATTGGGGCAACAAGCAAGTGGTTGAGAGACCACACATTTTTTCAGTCTCTATTGCAGCTAAGAGTCAAGCTGCATTGGTTACACATGAGGGACCATTGTCCTTCACATTTGATACATAGGGCAGCCAGCATGATTCTCATTTTGGCTCCTTATGTTGCTATTGTTCCTATTCTTAAGAGGAGCATGTGTGGGAGAGAGACACATTGGCTGGATGTGTCCCTTGGGGGAGAGAATCCCCATATTTTTTGCAGTGCATGCTCTAAAGGGAGCATGAGAGATGATATGGCTGCCACAATCACACTTTTGTTTCTTTAGGAGGCAAGCCATATGAGCTGGGATATGCCTCTCATTGATATTGGAGAGGAGTCTTTCTATGAATTACTGAGCTGGGAGGTGATTCATTTCATTTGGATGATAGCATGGAGATCCCCAAAGAAGGAAGGGAGGTTTTGCAGCACTCACCTTGTCAGTTACTTGAGGGAAAGCAACACTTTTGGAGGGGAGGACTGTAATATACCTAATTGGCCCAAGCTAATAGGAATATTTAACTTTTTCTTTATTTTCCGTTTATGAATAAATGACTAATGGAGGACATGTAAAAATCCTTAGATCAGTGAATAAATCAATGCTCAATGTAAACAAAGCTATATCTGAGCCATTTACATAAAATCCACTTGCTTGTGAAACATGATTGAGCTATTTGACTGGGTCAACAGGACCAAATCACAACACAGTCTAGGTACATTGAACCTCTTAGATGATCAGCGTAGTTCTAGAAGGAGGACCTCATGTGAAAGGGGTTAAGTGATTCAAGGTGGTTTAGGGTTTGGGCAAGCCCTCATCTTATAAAAGGAAGGAGAAGTCAGCTAGAGAGGGTTGTTAAAGATTATCATTCTCTGAAGGTATTGTCTGCTCAGACATCCCTTGTTGGGTCTTCCTGTTCAGGAATCCCACCTCCTTCCTTGAGTAGCTCTTGGAGGAGACTTTTGATTTCTTTTCCACTATCTGGCATATGGCCAAGCTCCATCTCTTTGTGGAAACGTAAATCTAGTGAGGGTTTTATTGTCTAAGTGAGCTGCAGCAAGTGGAATCTAGATCTACTCAGATCTAGATCACACTATCATTTCTTCTCAGTGAGTGAGTCTTTTATCCTCCTGGAAGAGTGTAGTATCAGCTTGAGCTTCAGTTTCAGATCTTGTCATCAGGCCAAAGTGTATACTATCATCAACTGTGCAGCTTCTCTCCTTGATCTGCATAAATCTAGAAGAGCAGAGTTGCAGGGGTTTTGGAATTCTCTTGGAGGAGAGATCTCTAGTTTAAAGGATCCTTCCTTTCACTATGGTGATCCATGGATTGGCCAACCAATCCATGTTACCTTCAGATATAATTTATTTACTGATTTATTTACTACAGAATTTCTGAATACTACTGTAGAACTGTGACTTATATCTCAGATCTACTCACTGTTGTTGGTCATTTGCTGAGATCCCTAAGGGGAGTGTATTATAAAGTCCCTTTTGTATACAGATCTACAATAGATCTACCATTTTTTATGTAGATCTATTCTAGGTCTAGAATGTAATAAAAAAAGGCTTCAGCCTCCTGAAATTTACGCTGATAAGCTTTTCTAGTTCAATATACTGTTGCAGCACCTATTTGAGGCTTGTATTCATGTAAATGCATTTATTTCTCTTGTATATTGCATAGGCCATAGCATAGACTATATTTCCTATTTCTCACACTCTATTATAACTTCCACCTTCAAAAATTACGCTATCCATGCTTCAGTAAAATTCTGCATACTTCAATTCATGGGGAATCGGGTTTTTTAAGCCTAGTCGGGATTGGAGGAACTGTTTAATATAGCTAGGATCATTTTTTTTACCTAAAATTTGGTATGGGAATCCTACGTGACCTAAGATAAAATATACTACAGCCATTTCTCTTATATTTACACGGATTTTTGAATACACTCATTTTAGGGCATAAATCACCGCTTTTCCTTATCCTTTGTCAGTAGAATTAATCTTACTTATTGCTGCTAAACATAAAATTTTTTTCTGGTGTTTCTAAACACATATTAGGGTTATTAGCTTGTTGCTACTCTAGTAGTATTTTTTATACTGCTGCAGCCCTTCATTGGGCAATTTTCTGAAGACAACTAGGTGTGGGAGTTCTGTTTAACCCACCTATAGTGATTTCTTTTGAGCCTCCTCTTGGATTTCAGTCTTAGATACTCTGATCTAAGGGATCCAAGGGCTAGTCTTGGCTGGTCAAGCACACATCCCTGAAAAATTCATTTTTCAGGCCTGTCTTGCTGAGCAGTCCAGATTTGGAATATTACACTTTTGAACAATATCAACAACTCCTTTCTTTAATCTGTAAACCCACTTGCAACCAAAAACCTTCCCATCCTTAAGAAGTTACACTATATCCCATGTCTTGTTTCTTTGTAAGGAACCCATTTCCTCTTTCATTGCTACTTTCCATTTATCACTATTAGATACTTCCATTAATTCCTGATAACAACTAGGTTCTCCATCATTAGAAATTAAAGCAACAAATGTAGCGAAATCATCATACCTTTTAGGAAAATATTTGATCCGTGTAGACCTTCCTAATAAATTTATGTATCTCATTTCTTCTGTAGGAGTTTATTCATTAACATCTTCATGATCCTCCTCCCTTGAAGATGATTGAGTTTCCAATTGAACTTGTTGAATCTGTGGTACTTTTCCTATTTCATTTCACCATCTACATCTGATTTTATGAGTGACGATTCATCAAATATGACATCTATGTTAATTATAATTTTGTGGGTAGTAGGATCCCACAATCTATATCCCTTAATTATCCAAACTTATACAGGAACAAAATAAAATAAAATACTAAAAATAAATGCAGAGATGTAGTAGAAATAAAACTTCATTTCATTAATATCAAATAATTGAAATATGCTTACAGATAGAATGGACATAAAACTAGCTAGGGCGATGGTAGCTTATCTTTGAGAAGAGATGTTGCAGCTACATGCCTCCGAACTATGTTAAAATGAGGCTCAAAGACCTATTTATTATTTAGAAACAATGTAAAACCTTAAACATTCAAAAAGATAACGCTAGGAGATGAAACACAAAACTATGGGCCCCGCTGGGGTAAATTGGTACATCAGTTTCCCAAGGTCGTAACTTTGGCATATGATCTCCACTTGATGCACATGATACCTTGTAAGAAATAAATATCGAAGGACTACAACAAGTACTGATGATTTTCCAAAAAAATAATTTTTAGGGCCTCAAAATAGCTCTGGAAGTTTAGGACCTGAAAAACTGCCAAAAATAGTAAATTGTGCTACAATTAAGAAAACTTAAAAACTGAAAGAAACAATGGTGAGGGTCCAAGTGGAATAGGTGGGTGGACACCAATATCCACCTATATCATTCACCCCCCCTTAGGAATAAATGGTCCCGATTATGTTGAGTTCTTCCATGAGATGAGGAAACTTCTGTTGAACTTGGTCCCTAGTGAGCCACTTGCCCTGGTGAAGGAGTTGGCTTGGTTTGAAAACTCGATATATTTGGATACTTTGTTGTCGAGTGTTCTTGATCTGTGTGTCCATGATCCGATCTGTTGTGGCTTGTTCCATGCCATCTGGGTTTAACTCTGTTGGTGTGAGTTGTTTTGTAATGTTGGATGTGTCGAACAATGGTGGAAAGTGGGGTCGAAGGTGGCCCACATTGAAAAACAGGTGCATACCAAGGAATTGTGGAATACTGAGCTTGAAGGAATTATCCCCTACTAACTTGGTAATGGTGTATGGCCCAGATGGGAGTGGGCAGAGATTTCGGTGGGGCCCAACGAGGCGCTCCTTCTGCAAATGTAGCCAAACCCCACTTGGAACTTGTGTGGAACATAATGATGATCATCCAACTGTTTGTACTTAACATTAGATCTATCCAATTTTTTATGGAACTATTGGAGGATGTGTGAGTGTGCTTAATAAGGTTGTTTGCTTTGTCGAATTCAGATTGGACATGAGCAGAATCTGCATGAGTAGCTGAAAATGGTATGGCCACATCAATGGGACATAGTGGCTAGAATCCCAAGCCTACCTAAAAGGTGTTGTGGATGGTCGATCTGTGGAGAGCTCTATTATAGTTGTGTTAGACATAAGGGATGCTCTCATCCCATGTGCGTGGATGATTTGAGTTGTACATGCACATAATTTGTACAATCATCCTATTGAAAACCTATGTTTGGCCATTAGTTTGGGGATGGAAAGAGGTGGACTTAGTGAGATTGGTGTCCAACATCAACCAAAGGCTAGACCAAAATATACTTAGGAATCTGTTGTCCCGATCTGAGATAATAGAATGGGGGATCACAAAGTGTACCCACACTCATTCAAGGAAGAGTTTAGAAGTCGCTTCTGCTGTGATATTCTTCTTACAGGCCGCCATAATGGCCATCTTCGAGAATCTATTGATGACCACAAAAACATAGATGTTTCCATGTTTAGTAGAAGGAAGGCCCAACATATAATCCATGGACATGTATTCCCAAGGTCGACTAGGGGTAGGTAGTGGAGTATAGAGGCCTTGGTTCTTGATGGTCAGTTTCGAAATGATGCAGACAGTGCAGGATCTGATGTACTTCTTGACATCCTGTCGAAGTTTCCACCAATAGAAATAGTTTTTCATTACTTCTGCTATTTACTTGACCCAAAAATGCCCAATGACCCAACTGTAGTGAACTTCCTAAATCATATTGGCACGCTTTCTTGAGGGAACAAAAAGGTGTCCCAGGTGGCATAATAATGCATCCTGAAGGTGAAAATATGGAACTTTCTGACCTTCTATGAGCGTCTAGTATGTGTGACCAAATTCTGGGTCGCTTTTGCAGATAAGTGGCCAATCAGAGGTCTCGTACTCACAAGAATTGAGTACGGTGGTTAATTCCATGATCAGTGGTCGGCTGAGGAAATATGCAACATTATTGGTGCTTCCCTTCTTGTACCTGATGTTCAAATGGAACTGTTGCAGGTATGTGGAAAACTTCTGATGGCGATCATTTTGCAACTTCCCTTGCATCTATATGAACAGTAGGGGTCGGTGGTCTGTGTGTAGAACTGTTTCCTTCACCAAAATGTAATGCTTCCATTGTCAGCATGCTTGCATAATGGAATACATCTCTTTGTCATAAGTGGAATAATTCCAGAGTGTGTTTGAAAGTGTATCACTATGATATGCCACTAGATGCACCTGTTGAATAAGGACTGCTTCAATAGCATAGTCAGTGGAATCAGTCTCGATCTCAAATGGTTGTTGCAATTTTCATAATGTGAGCACTGGTGCAAAGAATAGGCGATGTTTCAACTCTGCGAACGCCTTATGTTGAGATTCATACCAAAATATTTTTTCTTTGTCTCCTCCCTTGGTGAATTGACTCAAGGCCAACTGATATGAGAGAACCCCAACATGAACCTGTGGTAGAAATTGGCAAGACTCGAAAAGCTACGGAGCTCTGTCAGAGTGGTTGGGGCTAGCCACTCCTGAATGACTTGGATCTAGGATGGATCCACATGCAACCCTCATTCATCAATAATGTATCCCAGATATTGAACCTGAGTTATGCCAAAAGTGAATTTCACCAAATTGTCACAGAACTTGTGTTGTCGTAGTGTTTGGAGAACCTGTCAGATGTGGTGGAGGTGCTCTTTCCAACTTTGGCTGAAGATCAGGAAGTATACCACTACAAATGAGTTGGTGAATGGTCTCAAGATGTCATACATTGGCCTCATGAAGGTTGCAGGAGCATTTGTTAAACTGGAAGGCATAGCCAACCATTCAAAAAGGCCATCCTTGGATTTGAAATCATTCTTCCACACATTAGAGGGTTTGATGGGTACCTATTGATACATGGATTTCAAGTCTATCTTGCTAAAATATTCCCCCACTTGAGTTGGTCCAAAAGGTCATCAATCTGTGGGATTGGGTACCTATTTCGGACAGTGATCTTGTTCAATGCCTCATAGTCAATACAATGTCTCCAAGTCTCATCCTTCTTTTTCACCAACACGATCGGGCTCCCAGAGTGTGATGAACTCAATCACATGTGACTTTTCTCTAGCAACTCTTGAATTTGCCTCTTTATTTTTTCATTCTCCAGAACATAGCATTGATAAATTGGTCCTTTGGGCAGCGACACACCTAGGGTCAGATCGATGGAGTGCTTGACCTGATAGTGTAGCAGAACCCCTATGGGCGAGGTGAATATTTCCTCATACTCCGCCATGTCACTTCCACATGTATGGTTGGCCTAATATTACATCACAAATATCAAGAGAAGAAACATCACATAATACGTCATCCATGAAGGGCTTGATGCTATATGGAAGGAGGCACTATTGGCTGACATGGAGATCTCGTCCTTAGTGAAGCCACCCGATGGTGTAGGGTTGTGGGTGTTTTGTGGTTGGCAAGGGAATCCGCTTCATGACCTTGATAATGAACTATAGAGGGGAACCCTTTACCCACATATGGGAGTGGAAGAGATGCTCCTCCTCCTCTAGATCTCCAGGTTCCTCCTTCTGGATCTTCGTGGTTAAAACAATGGCATTGGCCTTTGCATCGATGATCTACTTCCCTTTATCATTCCCCTTATCAGGTTGTAACTCAGATTCAAACCATACATCTGATTTAGAAGCCTTTATCTCAACCACCAATGACTGTTTCGCCTGACACTCACTTTTGTTGTGAGTGGAGCTCTTATGGAACTGACACCATTTTCCCATGTACTTATTTGACTTCACGGTGTTGTTCTTTGGTTGTGGCTTTGGTAGGTTTTCTTAGGCTACCCTTCCTTGGCTTTGTCCTTGATTTTGTGGTTTGGGGGAACCTTTCCCTTGCTTTTGATTCACAAATCCAAAGTATTTCTTCTTCTGTATGAGTTTCTGCTCAATGTTGGCCACATACTGGTATGCTGCACCAAGTGAGGATATGTCGAGGAACTCCATTTCCTCCTGAATGTATCTATGCATAAAAATCTGGTACTTCAGTGCCAAATGTTTCTCTAAATATTTGATACCCAAATTTTTATGCAGGGTATGGAATAGATTCGTCAACTCATGCACATCTTGATCCCTTTGTTGCCGCAACATAGTCTATTGTATGTACTCATCTTCATAGCTTCCCATGGGATAATATTTTTCCTTTATGGAATCTTGGAAAGGATTCCAAGTGGGTGCACCCAAAAATAGAGAGGATTCCCCCTCATCCTTTTGCTCATAGTATGTTTCCCGCCAATCCTTGACATCGGGGGCGACTTTGAGGAGAACTACAAGGAAAAGACCCTCTAGCGGATGTTTTTGAGGAACCCCTTATAAAAATACCCCAAACATCCATTTATAGCGGAGGTTACTAGAAGAGGTTGGTAGGTGGACGTTTTTGCGGATGTTTTTCGTCCGGTGTGCTTATCATCCTAAATCGCGCCGATGCATTCAACTAGAGAAAGTAGTGGTGCGCAAAAAAAATTGGCACACCGGGACACCATGCATTCTATACAAACCCGCCCAATGTGTCTTATTACTATAGCACATCGGTGCTTTACAAATATTCTGCACCGGTGCATCCTAAAACCCCGCGCCAATACTGAAACAACCTGGTGTAGTCTAAAGAAACTGCACCGGTGCACCTATAAAACTCGTGCACTGGAACAGGGTTAAATAAAAAAAAATTACGGCTAAAAAACCGCATTTTTCACTTTTCAGTGCTCTAAAGCTCTCAAGCTCTGATGTAACTTTTCCTTGTCTAAGGTGCCCTGACATTGGTGCTCCCATTGCATGCACTACTGTTGTGCATTTGCCCACCATCTCCATTTTGAATTTTGAAAAACAGTGAGAAAATTCAGTTTTACAAATTATATAGCCAATATGCCTGCTCGATGGGCAAATGTACAGGTATTTTTCTTTTTTTTCCATAATTAAACCTTTTAGCAGAATATAATTGTAACTTAGCGTAAAATTAAACTTAAAAAGAAAAGAAAAAAATTCCCACACGGTGCGGTCGAGGCATTGGGCTCGCACTAGTTCGCGGTGCTACCTATAAATTTACAGGTCACACCGGGACCGGTGCTAACGATATCTGCACCAGTTTTGGGGTGGTACCAAAAGGCGCACTAGGATTTTTTAAAATTTAAAAAAGTGTGGTGCGGTCAGTTACTCGGCCGCACCGTTTACCCTCTTGAATAGCAGGAATGTGGTGCGTTGACAGAAATATCTGCCCCAGGGCAGGTAATTTTGTAAGTGCACCACATTTTGGCATTTCAACTTGGTCAACGGTGCGGCAAAGTAAAAGATGGCCCATTGACTATGTATTGATGTCAGGAAGGTGGTGCACTGACCAAACTAGACGCCCTGGGGCATATAGTTTGGTCAGGGCACCGTCCTCCCGAAATTGGTCCATACTCAATGGTGCTAGCTATTATACCACTGCACCATTGAATTTGGAACAATACCAGTAGGGCGGTGCACTTAAAATTTTCAAGTGCTCCACCTCCGGTGTGGTAAATATTTTTTGGTGCACCGTCTCTGGTGCGCGACAAGAAAATACACACCGTGACCGGTGCATGTCTGTTTTTTGTGGCGCACTGAAAGTTTTTTCTTTTCAAAAACATTTATATATGTAAATTCCTAAATACATGTCTCATTTAATAAGAAAATTGTATTTAATATGACAATCATTTAGAGACGTGAGAGGAGATAAGAGAGGGAACATCAACAACAAGAAGCAGATAAGTATAACATGGTTCGCCTATGGGAGGCACGAGATAGGGAGAGAGATGCATACCCTCACCCTATTACAGCAGCTACCTAGGGGCTCCTAAGGCAGGTAGGCAGGTAGGCCTCCTCAAGTTCTATGAGGAGGCTACTTCCCTAAAAGGCCATGGTTTGTTTTTGCAACATCTTATTCGTAGGTGGAATGCCCACCTACAGGCTTTTCGAGTTGGTCCTAACCAGTGGTTTGTGCCCACTGAGGAGGACATCTATTTCATTACTGGGCTATCAAGGAGAGGTGTGTATTTTCCCTCATTCCCAGAGGTTCCAGTTGGCTATGCAACATGGAGTCAGTTGGTGTACTCCTAGAGATACATTAGCGTGGATATATTTTCTCCTTCATATTTTCAGGTCTCCGGAGGTTAGTTACATATTGCTGCATTTGGTAGTGAGGAGGTGAGGTGCCTCTCACTTATGATTTCGACCATTTTATACAACACAAGCGAAGAACAACGCTTTAGTTTCCCACTTCTATATTATGTTGATTCTTTAGTACAGGAGGCACGACTTGTCAGGTGGTTTGCCATTTTTTTGCAGCATTTCTGTACAGCCTTATGATAGATTCGTGCTCATGAACAAGGGGGGTCAACTTCCCTTTTTCTTCATAGCTATTTTTTTTATTTTTTGAGAGGTTTCTAGAGACGAGGCCTAATTTTTTTCGGCACCCTCATAGGCCGATGCTTGATGCACGGATGCACATGTGGGGACAAAGGATGCCCAAGAGGGGCGAGATTGATTTTTCCGCAAGGATATCACATGATGCACTGGAGTTGCTAGCCAGTGTTGACGAGCATCCTTTTGTTATGGTCCCCTGTCCTGATATTGGTTTGGATTGGCGAGGGTGTGCCAACATCCTCTTCATAGATGATGAGCCATTGGATGATAGAGGTAATATTACTATTTTATTTAGATTTATTCTAACATGTTATTTAACTTGTTTTTATTAAACTATTTAATGAAATTGTCTAATTATTGTTGTGTACTTGTATATATTTTGTATACATTGTGTCTTTTGATGGTGATGACATGCTAGCACCACCAACTGATCCAGGTGTAGATCCTGATGATGATCAGGATATGGCAGATGCCAAGGATCATGATGTCGGTGCAAACAACACTGCTCCTACTGGTGCATTGGTACCACCTTTTGCTAGGCGCGGTAGGCTTGATAGTAGATTGACGATGGAGTTGGGCGACCAACTCTGTGTGTTTTTTGTTGATGCGGAAGTTAGAACCGCTACTATGAGAGACATACAGGCTGATGGTAGGCTGGTACATATGTGGAGAGGCATGCTGCATGACATGTATAGCCTAATGCGGCATGTCATAGGAGCAACGACCTTAGTTACGCAGTTGAGGAGGGCCCTTGCACGTTATAGGCATGGTCAAGACGTAGCACATGATTGACAGCCCGCGAGCAATGACAGATCATCTAAGTATCACGATCAGGGGAGTGATCATCGTCTACCTTGCACTGCGCCAGATGAGTAACCTGCAACATCAACCAACATTCATCATGGAGAGTAGGCTGTACCATTAGCCACACCAAGTCAGCAGCCTGCAACATCCAGCAGTACTCATGCTCATGAGTAGACTGGACCATCGACCATGTCGAGTCATCAAGATCAACAGCCCACAGTTGATCCTGATCAACATGAGGCACTAGTACCATATCCGCAGGCACGTGATGGTCAACATGTATCTGAGCTTGTCGAGGCTGCACCATTGACTGAGTAGGCCTCGACTAGTACTGCTATTGATGATGTACAACTAGCGGATATATGACATTTATATTATAGTTGTATATTTTGACATTATACAGTTATATATATATATATATATATATATATATATATATATATATATATATATATATATATATATGGTCCATGTATTTTATGTTCATGTTGGAATTGAACAAAATTTACATGTTGGTGATCGTCATGATGTATATATTGTTAGGTCATGTTAGATATGTTCATTTAATGTGCAGCTTATAGATAGATGTGTATGTGATAAATGTTATTTGGCATGATGTTATACAATGCCTATTGTGTTTTGTTAGATGATCATGATCACGATGATGTTAGCGAATTTGAATGTGTTTTTTAGTCAAATATGATGTTTGTACGATGGTTATCATGATCATGATATTTATTAATTAATTTAATATTAAATGATCATGATATTTATTAAATATTAGTTGTGATTGTAATTGAAATTTTAATTTTAATTTTAATTGTATATATGACAAATTGTAAAATTGTAATTGTATGTAAAATTCTAAAATTGTAATTGTAATATTTAATTTATTGTGAAATGATTGTAATTGTAATTGTGTCTATGTAAAATTGTAAAATTGTAATTGTAATTGTAATTGTATGTAAAATTCTAAAATTATAATTGTAATTGTAATTATATGTAAAATATTTGAAAATTTTCATTGTATTAATGTGATTGTAATTGTATGTGAAATTGTAAAATTGTAATTGTAATTCTAATTCTAATTATAATTATAATTTTATATGTAACTATATGTAAAATATTTGTAAAATTTTAACTGTATTAATGTGAAATGATTTTATTAAAATTTTAAAATTTTAAAATTTGTAAAATTTTAAATAATTATAAAATAATAAATCTAGAATAATATGAGTTTTAGTAACATAATAAAGTTTAGAAAATAATGCAAATAAATTCATGTGCTTTAGAATTATCATTATTTTATTATGATCTTACATAAAAAAAAACTTTATACAATATGCCATTTTTTTTAGATCAACATAATTGCAAATTATCAAGTGAAATATTGATTTTAACATTAACACAATGCAAATTACCAATTAATTCAAAATACATATTATAATGTTTCGAAAAACCCATCTTAAAAAGTATAAATATTGATGAAATAACACATGTACCATATCACTCTCGGTTCTCATGGTCACCCTCATTATCTTCCAGCTCGTATGGCATGATAACACTATTGTTCTCAAAAATATGTTTTGATCTAGGGCCATGTCTCAATACGAACCACCAATCCCTATCCAACACATCTGGGTAAAAAGCACCTGGTTACGGTGTTTGGGGAAAACATAGGAATCCTTAGCTTCATCCCACATCTTTCTAGAGTTGATACATATCAGCATACTATCACAATCTTCCTTTACATTATTCCGATCAAAGGTGTCCCACCACTTGCACCTAAAAATAACACATTGGAAAGAAGAGAAATCCACTTCAATGATCTCTTGTATATTTTTGACGTAACTGATCCAGGAGGATCTTGATCAATATAGATTGATAGAGTTCCAAGTACAATCAACATCCAGTTTAGTCTCCAATCCGTCAGTTTCGTCAGTGTCGTCCTCAAATTGATCATGGTCCAGTTTCTCCAATGAAAGCTCCTTCAGTGTCATGGTTGTCATGTGTGATCAGAAGGTGAAAAATGGGTTAGAACTTTGGTGAAATACCTAATAAATGTAAAAGACCTAAGTATCTAAACTAAGGTTTAAAAAGACATTGAAAATTCTAAAACCCTAAGTATAAAAACCTAAACCTAAATGCTAGGACCTAAGCGCTTTGGTATTAAAACATTAAACATTATAATTAGACCTAGCAAAAATACAAACCATATAGACCTCAATGCTAAGGTTTAGGGTATATAAACGTTCGAGGTCATGGTATGGGTTAAAAACATTACATAAATTTTAAGGTTTGGGTATTGAGTTTTAAAAACATTATAATTAAACTATATAAATAAAACCACAACGATAACCATCAAGTTAGACCGTGTCGAAGCTGTGAGAAAATCCATGTGATGGGCTTGGACCACGGTGGAAAAGGGTGATAGTTTTAAAGACCGTGGTTTATAAACTTCATTGGAAACCGTGTGCATATGATAAGGTTGTTAAAAAACCGAGAAGAGTTAACTGCAGCAGGGTTAACATTATCCATAACCGCCGAGATCCTTTCCTCCAATTCACATGGGAATGGTTACAACTCCCCATGCGATTATCCTAACCGTCGGTGCTATCTCTGACCACCTACCTGATCACACGCAGTGGCTTCTCCTCTGCCTGGTTAGTTCGCCCGAATGGCTAAGGTTTTTATTATATGGTTTATATTTGGGTTTTTACAATTAAAACAATGCTAAGGTTCATCACTTATTCCTAGGGATTTAATTAGGAGATAGGATTCGATACCAAATCACATGAAGTGCTCAACCAATTGCTAAATTGGTATTCAGAGGTTCGAATGCAACATTATTTAAACCATGACAAAGCTTCATGAAGGACATTATGTGCATTTTGAGTTTGGTTTCAAAAGGACATAGTAGAATTGTTTGCAGCATTGCTCAACCGTCGGGTGTCGGAATTGAGTACAGAGACAGGCATCGGAAAGATGATAGAGAGTACTTTTTGTTTAAAGAGTTCAGAAGTGCCTACGAGCATAGTTATTCTATTCCATTTCAGTGTAAATATTCTTCAAGATCAATCCTAATAAAAACAGGCGCCCACTTGATAGCGGACCTGGAGATGTAGCCCACCAGGGATGAACTCCGTCATCAAATGTTTTCATCTTCTTCTCTCTGTTTATTGCTATGATTTAATTCATTTATTGCTGCTATTTTATGTCATTTTTCACTTAAAAGCTTTCTTTAGTTAACAGTTAATCTAAAGGAAAAACTAATCAAACTACTTAAGTATATTTCGATCACATTCATATCATATTTGGTATCAGAGCAGTTTGTGCTTTGTAGTTTGTTTGTTAGTGGATGTTAACCAGGTTGGGATTGCAACTTGGAAAAGGCGAGCTTGAGGAATTTGATCCAGATATCGGAAAGCGGAAAGTCGATCATCAATCAATGATGATAGGGACTAAGACCGTTGAGACCCTTGAAGCTACTGAAAAGAAACCCATGGATGAGAATCAAATCCAGCAGATGTTTCTAAATATGTATCAAATGTTGGCAGAATTATATGAAGAGAAGAAGACGAGAGATGTACCCTCATCGTCGAAGGCATCAAAGAAGGAAGAGGGTAAAGGTAAGGAAGATAGATCTCCTTCTCCTCTGTCATCTCCATCATCTTCTTCTTCCTCTTCTAATTCTAGTTTTGAATCAGAAAAAGAAAAGAAACCTAATAGTCCACTTTTGAAACTTGATGTTAAGTTCGAATTACCTGTGTATGATGGTGAAATAAACCCTGAGAAACTAGATAATTGGGTAAAACAGCTAGAAGTCTATTTTCGTATTCAAGATATTATTGATGATAAGATAAATATCCAATTAGCGACTCTTAGAATGGGGGGTACTACTTTGATCTAGTGCGAAAGTAAGACACAGATATATTTAAAGCGTAGGGGAAAAGTTATTACCTCATGGACTAATTTTATTAAAGCTCTAAAGAAACAATTCTATCCGTTAGGTTACACACAACAAGTTGTAATTGATTGGCAGCGCTTGCGACAAGGTAAGGGACAAAATGTTCAAGAGTTCACACAGGAATTCAGAAATAAAGCGTTAGCACTTGGTATTTATTTGGACACAAAAGAAACTTTGTTGAAGTATATTGGCAGTTTTCATTCATATTTGCAGCATACATTATTAATGTTCAGTCCTAATGATTTTGATGAAGTTTGTGTTCAAGCTATTCATTTCGAATCAGGTGGTAGACCATTGAAGTTTACACCAAATACATCCAAGCAGATGGAAACTAAAGACAACAAAAATAAGGGCAAGTCAAAGGGAAAGAAGACTGCCACAACTTAGAAGGTAGATGATAGACCTACATTTACACATTTCGAAAGGATCAACCATGATGAAGCTAGGTGTTGGAAACTTCATCTAGAATTGAAGCAAAAGAAGTTCCAAACGAGGAAGGGTGAAAAGAAGGATGAAACAACAATCCAGCATGGCTTGGACTTGGGATTGGATTCAGGTGATGAAAGAAAAATCACTGCTATGGTTACGACAGGTAAAATTTCTGATGCTAGTACTTCTGCTTCTTCAAACATCAAACAACAAAATAAAGATAAAAGAATCGAGTTATTTCATATAAGGGTAACTTCAAAACATACTAAGATAGATACATTGTTCGATACGGGATCACAGGAAAATTTGATTTCTGAGTCATTGGTTAAACAATTGGGTTTGAAAACATATAATCATCCAAAACCATATCCTTTAGGATGGTTAAAGGAAAAATCTCAAATTCATGTTACCAAACAGTGTCGGTTAAAATTTGCAATCACAGCTAACTATATCAACGAAGTGGAGCTAGATATGATATCGTTAGACATTTGTGGAATTGTCTTAGGTAGCCCTTATCTCTATGACCGTGATGCAGTATTTTATAGGAAGGAACATATGTATCATCTCAAGAAATATGGGATTAAATACATCATTCGGGCACATAAAATCAAAGATCACTTGAATTTAATTAATGCTAATCAGATGAAGCACTTAATAAGTTCAAGTAAGAGATACATACTCATGTCAATAAAAGAGCAACATAAGGATCTTAATGATACTTGTTCAGGTTGTGAAATTTAGTATGAAGGTAATTTGGTGAAAAAGGTAGATTCATTTCAGGATCTATTTAAAGAACCAAAACATCTACTTCATAAAAAGGAAATATCACATGAGATGCAGTTGATGTTTAATGGATCTAATAATGGAACGTATCACAAGTC
Source organism: Pinus albicaulis (assembly GCA_034641835.2). Taxonomy (NCBI): domain Eukaryota; kingdom Viridiplantae; phylum Streptophyta; class Pinopsida; order Pinales; family Pinaceae; genus Pinus; species Pinus albicaulis. The sequence goes on from CM076579.1 coordinate 66,581,796, forward strand.
AGTTATAGCGCATAAAGAAATAAAGCAAAAAATTTCAGGGATGGAATTCATGCGACACAGTTTAACTCCACACAGTTCACCCATAATTTTGGCTCATAAGCAAAACAGGACTTGGGGAATAAGTGTTGATTTTAAAGTTGATTCATTTAAGCAAAAAAAAAATCACAGCATTGATAGATCATCAACAACCATATGAAGTTAAAATAAATGTTAAAGGTTATGCAATGGAAATAGTGATTCACATAGATTTTCAGCTGCTTCAACACTTTTATTCATATACTAAGTTGCAACAATCTCACTATAGTTGGATGGGATTTCTTCAACAAATTCACTTATTAATTAAGAACAAGGAAGGTGTATCAAGTAAAGTAGTTGATATGCTGTCTTTGAATACTTCAGTAGTACTACATAAAAGTTCATTGGTTCATGAAAGTTATGTAGAACAGTATAGAACTAATGATGATTTCAAAGATGCTTTGGAAGCACTAACTCATAATGCTTGAATAGAAAGAGTGCAGGTTATTCAGGAAGTTCATCTTTCTCGGATTGCAGGATATTTCTGCGTAAGCAAGACTATGGCACATAGTCAAAGGTATTTTTACTGGCTTCATATGTATGAAACAATTGTGAAGTTCATAAAGGAATGTGTAATGTGTTCAAAAATCAAGCCATGCAATCAAAATATTGGTTTTCACATGCCACTTCTAGTTCCTTTGCAACCATGGGGCAGCATGGATTTTGTTCAAGGACAGACAAAAATGGTGAAGAGAACCGGGATACATATTCTTCGAGGTAACTACGGTAAACATCCTAAGATATGGGATGAATTTTTAACTTATGTGTATCAAGCTTAAAATCAACCCTTACATTTTTTTGTGTCACGACAAGCATTGAGTCAAGTCAGGTACAAATTGCACCATAATAAGCATCAGTTTCAGGTCAATGATCATGTATGGTTATATGTCATAAAAGTCAAGATGAAAGTGAGAGAGTTGTATTCTCACTTCTTGTCAGCTTAAAATCAAGCTTTTGTGGTACAAAAGCTTTTAAGTGGAGAGGATTGATCTAGGAGGATCTTGATCAGTATAGTTCGACAGAGTTCCAAGTACAATCAATGTCCAGTTCAGTCTCCAATCTGCCAGTTTCGTCAGTGTTGTCCTGAAATTGATCATGGTTCAGTTTTTCCAGTGAAAGCTCGTTTAGTGTCCTGGTTGTCATGTGTGATGAGAAGGTGAAAAATGGGTTAGAACTTTGGTAAAATACCTAATAAATGTAAAAGACCTAAGTATCTAAACTAAGGTTTAAAAATACATTGAAAAGTATAAAACCCTAAGTCTAAAAACCTAAACCTAAAACCTAAGTCTTAAACCTAAGTGCTAGGACCTAAGCGCTTTGGTATTAAAACATTAAACATATTAGACCTAGCGCAAATACAATCCATATAGACCTTAATACTAAGGTTTTGGGTATATAAAAGTTTGGGGTCATGGTATGGGTTAAAAACATTACATAACCTTTAAATTTTAAGGTTCGGGTGTTGAGTTTTAAAAACATTATAATTAAACTATATAAATAAACCCACAACACTAACCATCAAGTCAGACCGCGTCGAAGCTGTGAGAAAAGCCATGTGATAGGCTTGGACCACGGTGGAAAAGGGTGACAGTTTTAAAGACCATGGTTTATAAACTTCATTGGAAACTGCGTGCATATGATAAAGTTATTAAAAACTGAGAAGATTTAACTACAACAGGGTTAACATTATCCATAACCACTGAGATCCTTTCTGCCAATTCACATGGGAATGGTTACAATTCCCCGAACAGTTAGCCTAACAGCCGGTATTATCTCTGATCGCCCACCTGATCACACGCAGTGGCTTCTCCTCCACCCAGTTAGTTAGCCCGAATGGCTACGATTTTTATTATATGGTTTATATTTGGGTTTTTACAATTAAAACAATGCTAAGGTTCATCACTTATTCCTAGTGATTTAATTAGGAGATAGGATTCGATACTGAATCACATTAAGTGCTCAACCAATTGCTAATTTGGTATTCAGAGGTTCGAATGCAACATTATTTAAACCATGAAAAAGCTTCATGAAGGACATTGTGTTCATTATGAGTTCAGTTTCATAAGGACATAGGTGGAATTGTTTGCAACATTTCTCAACAGTCAGGTGTCGGAATTGAGCACAGAGACAGTCATCGGAAAGATGAGAGAGAGTACTTTCTATTTACAGAGTTCAGAAGTGCCTATGAGAACAGTCATTCTGTTCCATTTCAGTGTAAATATTCTTCAAGATCAATCCTAATAAAAATGGACACCCACTTGAAAGAGGACCCAAAGATGTAGTCCACCAAGGACGAACTTCGTCATCAAATGTTTGCATCTTCTTCTCTCTATTTATTGCTGTGATTTAATTCATTTATTACTGCTGGTTTATGTCTTTTTTAACTTAAAAGCTTTCTTTAGTTAATAGTCAATCTAAAGGACAAACTAATGAAACTACTTAAGCATATTTCGATCACATTCAAATCAATAACCTAATGTCCCTCGTACTAGGTTTTGATCATGGTGGCTAGATCAACTATATTTATCGAACTCGACTTCCACTCCATAGACTTCTATGATGTGTCCATTATCGAAATTTTCTATGCAAAAATGGTGTCCATGTGCCCACATAGACGAGAACAAATGCACCTATAAAAAAGTTAAAAAATCATAGTGTCATGTGTCTTATAATAACCCAACAGTTAAAATATGAAATATAGATGTAATTACATTTGAAAGGTGCATTATTAAGTTTCAAATGTACATATAAATTAAATATATTATTACTGATTTTTTGCACCCAATCCCTACATTTAGCGTACCCTCTTCAGCATGCAGGTAACAACCGATTGCACCACATTTCTCTCAGACTTGGTCAGCAACACAACTGTTGGGTCATATTTTTAGCATATTTTCTTTTAAATAATCAAGATAAGGCACACCTATACCATTCAAACGTCTGAATTATTTCCTGTCACTATCCCATTTCATCCTCTTTTGTTCATACAATGTGACCCACGATTGTGTCGCTTCGGAATTGTAAAGAAGGAATTTATTGATTGCTTCAATTTCTGCATTCGCTAATGAAATCAAACCAACATTATATAGTACATAGGGATCAAAATATACATTATATCGAAGTTCAACATGAATATTTAATTTGTGTAAATTTGAAAAACTATAATTCGCTTACTCTTTATCAAGCACATTTTTCCACTCGTTTGGAGCAACTCCCCTTCACTTTTTTCTTCATCCCTTTCATTTTCCCAAATCACCGCACCTAGTCTATTGTCGATCTGCTTGATGTACTCACTGGCATAATAAAAATAATCATACAATATGTACCCCTTTACCATAGATCCCTTGGGTTTTTCCCTTTGTCGAACAAAACCTTTCAATTTCTTCATGTACCTCTCCAAGAAGAACATCCAACGACAAGAAACCACCCCAACTAATTCAACCTCATCTACTAGGTGGATTATTAGATGAACCTGCAAGTCCATGAAACTCGTCAGCAGTTCCTTCTCAAACATACAAATAATCTCAACTATCTCTTGATGCCACTGTGGAATGCTAGCCACATGAATCTCCTTTGCCGTGATCCAATGTACAAATGCAGATAATTTAGATATGGCACGTCCTAGGTCTTGAGGGAATTCATGTTTCACAAACCCATGCATGAACAAAGGATAATGACACGCCAAAGTTATAAACACGTGCAATAATATACAAATTAGTTATGTTTTATGATCCCTGAATGGGATAAAATTTATTAATATAACAAATAATAAAATCATGCTTTTGACATTATACATACTCTTAGAAGATTCAAATGGTCATGTCATTTCAACTCGGATAAATGGTCAGCCACGGTGAGGCAGCGTCGTAGTGAAAACTCGTATGAAGATGGCACCATCACACCCATTATAACTTCCTTTGCTAAAGAAAGATCATATTTTTTTAAAATCAATGGGACGTCACCTTCTTTGAAATACCCTAAATTAGAGGGACCAACGCCTGCCTCTGCTCCTATACTTTCTAATCATCTTGGCCAATGTTTCTTTTTAGTTTTTGAAGTAATAATATCTTTCCTAACAACCAATGTGTCACTTTGTTTCGATGATATGTGCCTCCATAAAGAAGATGAAACATTTTTAAATATATGCATGGGATATAATAATTGGGTAATCTTAAGATCCTCCCAATATGGGAGGTTATAAAAGATAGATTTCCTTTTCATCCCAATGGTAAATTTCTCAACATAGGTGTCGAAGAATTCTGGATCATCGAACATAGGCTCCCCATTTGAATCGAACATCTCTATGAACTCCTTATCCTTCTCTCTCTCATATGCTCTAAGCCATTCAAATGGTGTCATTATTGGAGGCCTTTGGGTTTCTCTCATTTACCATTGAAAGCGAATGTTTCTCTTCTATAAGGGTGTTCTTTTGGGAGGAAATACCCTGGAGCAATCATACACTAGCTTTCGTAGGTCCTTGCACCATCTAGCTTTTAGAGAAGGTCCATAACATTTACATCCAAAATACCCTTTTGTTACAAGACCCGCGAGATTATTGTATACAAATTATATGCACGACACGTTAAAGAATATCATGAAGATCAGAAAAATTACAACAAATTAAATAACTAATATGTGAAAGAATATTGTTGCATATATAAACAAATCAATAAACATGTAATTTACCAGAGAAATCTCCTAATCCTAGATAATCATGTGTCGTGTAAGCACATATGCCATACAACGTAAAACTCCTATCTGTTGCAATGGGTCTTGATACATCGTATAAATTTATCCCATCCCATAATTCCTTCAATTCATCTACTAGTGGTTGTAAGTGGACATCCATATTTTTCACCTATCTTCTACCAAGGACTATGAGAGCCAACATAAGATGTTCATTCTTCATGGAAAACCCTAGGGGGATATTGTTATTGATCACTACTACAGGCCAAACATAATAGTTGGTGTTCTCGAGGGAATATGGATTGATGCCATCCATGGCTATGCTGAGTCGTAGACTTCATACTTCATCCTTGAATTTTTCGGGCCATGTATCCTCTATATGCTTCATGGCTATTGAATTAGTTGGGATTTTCATAACTCCCAACTCATTTCTATGTGAGGCATGCCATCCCTGCAACATAGCTAATTCTTTGCAACGAAAGAGCCTTTGAATCCTTGGGATTATAGGCATGTGCCTCAATATCTTAAAAGGAGGACCATGTGATTTACCCTTATTTTTGTATTTATCATACCTGTCATGCCCACATTTTGGACATATCTCTTTGTTTGCATATTCTCCTCTATATAGAATACAATCATTTGGACATGCATGATATGATATGTACTCAATACCCAACATTTTCAACATTTTCTTTGCCTCTCCGTAGCTATCGAGCAAGACATTATCACTCGGAATAACCTTATCTTTGAATAACATGTAGTTGGTGATCATCATGGAAAATATTAAATGTACATTAATGCCGATATAATTATTAACGTTCATAAAATTGACCATTTGTAATGTTCATTGTGTGATTATATTTCTCAAATTTATATAAGGGAGGAATTTAAGGTAGCTTACCTAAAAATTTCCAAGAAACATGCATTCGACAAGCCAAAATTTGCTTTCAAGTTGTACAGTAACATCGTTGTCCCCAACTAGGTAGACTTTGACTGACCACCGATGTAGAATGTAATGGAGTGAAAGTGGAGTATGACTTGTGAAATGGAATGAAAATGGCGTGAGATGGAGTGAAAGTGGAATAGGACTTGTGAAGTGAAATGGAAATGGCATGAGATGGAGTGAAAATGGAGTGGATTGTAGAATGAAATGAATTTTGGAATTTCTCTCAAATGGTACATTATACTTCCCTGAAATTTTCTGAGGTTGTCACCAATATTATTATGCATCTTCCACTGAAAAATCGCAGCCATTGGTTGCACGGATCTCCCGAAAAATGAGAAATGGCTGTAGGTGAAAGTGGCCAATTTCTTGAAAAATACACACTGAAATTTTCTGAAATTTTCTGTGTTTATTCACCCTACCTCAATGCATTTACCATAAAAATTTCAAGACCAACGGATGCACGGTTTGAAAGTTATGACAAAATCAATTTCTGCCCTGTTTCACCCTTCATTTTGCCCAATTTTGCAACAAAAAAATACGCCACGGACTCATTTTAAGGCCAAATTGAGTGATTCCAATGGGAAACTGTGTATTTTTACCTTCTCTACTGCCACATGCTTCCAGAATTTCATTTTGATGAAGAAAAGGTGCTGCTGTGCAAAAACACTCAAATCTGTCCTAATCTGTCCAAAATGCTGAAAAGTGAGAATCTGCCTGAAAAACCCTTCTGAAATGCCCTTAAAAATTGTTTTTTTTCAAATTCTGTCCGCGTTCTACTCAATTTATCATATTCTGAGAAAACCCAGAAGCTCAGAATTTTTTATTTCTGCTCCAGTCTCTTGCAAAAGTTGCGCCAAAACTGCCTTCTGGAAAAAGTTGCAAAAACACGAAAACAGGCTGCTACAGCAATGGCTGCAGAAACTGCCACTTTCCGCAACTGTTATTGAATTGACAAAAAGATGAACATGCTGCTACAAGAAACTAATAAAATTCACTGCTGCAAGTTGTTGTTGATTCCATAAAACCATTAGTCTTCATCAAAGCCAACATTCATGGTACAATTCTTACCATGCGAATAAATGTGTCGAAGTCGAGCATGGGAAGAAATATTTGGATTACCGATCAATAATGAAAATCGTTAACCAATGCGAGACAACTCACCGATAATGTAAATGAGTGTCAAGGTACCTCAGTGCATCTTGACAGGGACGAATGAATGTGTCGAAGTCGAGTCGCCTGCAAGATTTGACAATCAAGAGACATTCTTGTATTCCCATTGTTATCAACGAGGAGGCTTTCCATTGATGAATGCAAGCTCCAAGGCACTTCAAATAATCTCTAATCTTGATCCCAGATAAAGTGTTGAGGTCGATGGGACAAGATCTGTTGGAAGGTGGACCTTAAGGAATTCCACATCATCCAACTCGAGCATAGAACCAAGAATGATTTGAAGAACCATGAAAGATTGAAACCATCATGAAATTGCAGAACTTTATTGTGAACTTTTCCCGCCAGTTGCCTGGTTTTCAGACAAAGCTCATGTCCAATTGCGCCAGCAAGCTGGTTTTCACAATAGGACTTATTTTTCTCTTTACTCTTTTTTTCTTTTTTTTTCTTTTTTCCCTTTTTTTTTTTTTTTTTTTTTTTATGTCCTACTCTACTTGAAAAAGAAAATCTTGTTCAAGTATATGAGTACTTCCAATGGAACCATGTTTGTAACAAGATGATAGATAAACTCATATGCAGGTTTGAAAGATACTCTTTGATATGTACCAGTATATGAGATGCCAACTATCTTGATTTAGATGATGTCATAAGATATTGAATAATTGAGCATTGGAATCCAATGACTGAATTGAACCAAGATTCAATGTAATCTTGTCTTCCTTGTCTTTCCTCTATCATGAAATGCAAGTCTTCGGAGATATGATCTTCATTCATAGAATCTAGTGATAGGCATGCATGAGACTTTTCAATCTCTAGTTCCAATATCTCCTCTTTATCAATAGACATCCCTGATTCTTGGACCTTATCTGAGTCTTCTTCTGCTGGTTGTTGTTCTTCAATGACAGCTGGTGAATCATTTTGCAATACCTCGGATTTGTAAGTTGATTGAGGTGTTTTATTGTTGGGAATATGAAATGGTTGTGGAGGTAGTGGAGTGGGGAATCTTTGGGATGTTTGTGTGGATGGTAATGGAAAAGGTTGAATTGAGGTAAAATGAGGGTGATATTGATGTTGTAGTGGAGGTAAATGGTATGGATAACATTGATCATGGTATTGAGGATAGAAAGGGAAAGATTGAGGAGAAAGTGGATTTCCTTTGTATGGCCTTTGCCAACTTTGTTGCCAAGATTGGTTTTGAGGTTGGAACTGAGATGGCCAAGGTTTCCAAAGTTGGTTTTGAGGTTGGGATTGAGATGGCCAAGGTTTCCAAGGTTGGTTTTGAGGTTGGGATTGAGATGGCCAAGGTTGCCAAGGCAAGGGTGTTCTCCAATTACCTTGAGGTTGTTGTGCATAACCTTGAAACTATGCATAAGGATATTGCATCATATTGGGTTGATGAGGCTGCCATAGCCCTCTTGGAGCTACATAACAAAGTTGCTCTTGTGCTTGATTTGCTCCATTATCCTTCTGGTAAATTTCCTTCAACCCTGGTAATGATGGGCAATCTTTAGTAGTATGTGATCCTGCACAAATTTTACACCTTTTAATGTTATCAAGTGGACATTCATGCAAAGTATGTTTCTTTCTACATTTAGGGCAAAATATAAATGAAGCAACTTTTTGCTTGTTTTGCATTCTTAGCATGTCAGTTTGTTCATTCAAATTACCAAGAATGTTTAGCAAATTGTTAGGTTCAGTTTGACTTACCAATCTTGATGTTGACTTACTTACTTTTGCCACAAATGGATCTTGAGGGGACCTTACACACTTTGCTTTTCCTCTTGATATGTTCTTGCATAGTTCACAAATTTCTTGAAATGACAATCGATAAACATCTCCTTTTCCCACAAGATTAAGAAGATCAATCCATTCATCTTTTATAGCATTTAGTAGGAGAGTTTTTAATGCATCTGATCCTAAATTATGCAATTTAAATCTTTTGATATTATAAGTAAATCTCTCCACTAAATCTTCTAGGCTTTCATCCTCTTTTTGGTTCATCTTAAAGACTTCATTTCTAAGGTCATGGTGCATGCAATAACCTTTATATTTTTCCAAAAATACTCTTTTCATATCATCCCATGTCCCTATAGAATTTGTTCCTAAAGTCATGAACCATCTAAGAGCTCTATCCTTCAATGTTGCCGGAAACAAATTCAATTTTTGCATGTGTAATGAGTAGCCATAAGATCTACAAATTATTTCAAATTCAAAAAGAAAGGTTTCCGGGTCTTCTGATCTCATACCTTTGAAGTTAGGAAGTACAGATGGATGGATGTTCTTCATTTGAATGTTGATATCGGTTTCTTGAATGGGAAATCCAAAAGGATCTTCCTCATTGTCATCATCTCCATCCATTTCTTCAACCTCCTTTGTCACCTCTTCTTCTACCTGCAAATATGAATTCATGATGTGGATGTGTGGCTCTTACTGCACCACATGATATAGTGGGTGTGGTAGGTGATTGAAGTTTTTTTTTTTTTTTTTTTTGTGGATGTAGGAAATCAGGATACCTAGTTACACTTCCCCGGCAACGGCGCCAAAATTTTTGGTCTCAATCTAGTCTCCTAAATTGAGCTCATTTAATTGTCAACCAGGGTCAGTAAACTGTTGAAGTGTGGTGCACCATATGTGCCTAAGTAACCTTTTCCTACTTCGTTGTGTCTAGTGTTTTCTGATGTTTTTGGTTTTATGGTTTTATTTTGAAAAGGAAAAGAACTAAGTGCTAACTGAAGTGAAACTATTGGTCAAAACAGAGTGAAGCCTAAACTATGATGGTAAATAAATGCAAATGCTGAAACAAAACAGAGTCTAACTATGAATAGCAATCAACAAATACAAAGCTTGATAATGACTCTATTGTAAACTCACAACATGAAATTGAAATGAACCTGAGAAATAAACAAGCTAAGTGTAAATGAAGTTTTTTCCTAAATCACTAATCAAACAGATAACTTACAATGTACAACTTCTTTATCCATGAATAAAGATTTATTGGAAAATATGTGGAAAAGAATATTTGTAACAAGGTAAAGTTTCTACTTCTGTTTTGCAACTCAATTTAACACCATTAAACCTTTCTCGAAAGTTATAGATTTTCTTTCAAAAATAGTCTTTGAGAAAGAGGCTTGTTTGTGAAATAATAAAGAAGCTGCAAAATACTCCAGACCTTATAATAATACTATCTTTTGTCCAGATAATTGTGTATGAGTATGAATTTTGAACAAAAGAAGTTTTGTAAATAATTAAGTCTGTGAGATTGAATTTATCAACTAAGACAAAGTAAGCTACAATGGACAACAGCTAAACTTGAAGTGTTAAAGCAATGAGTTAAAACTAAACTAAGATGCTATTAATCTACAATGAACAATATTAAACTAAAGAGCCATTATCATACTTGAAAAGAAAGGACAAAGCTGAACCACATGCATTCTACCTCCGGAGTATTTATTGAAATTGACATGCCATTAATCTATGAAATTACACAGTCCATACAATTCTCACTATGATAATTAACAAAGGGAAATGTAACTAAAGCCTACAAAATCACAGCTATTTCTCATTCATCGTAATGGTATTTTGGAATAGATGATTAGAACAAGTCTAGCTATGATATTTTAATGAAATCAATGATGATCCTAAACCGTAGAAGCTTGTCTAAATTATAAATGAAAACACAATTAAAATACTCATCTAAACTGTGAAAACAGAGCTAAAATACTTATCTAAATTATAAAAAACAGAGCTGCACAGGAGGTAGGGGCCCTCCACCACCTGGTAGCATGCAATCTAACTCAAAATTGACTCAGCACGTTCACAGAGATGATGCTTCTTTCATTAAAGGAGATAATGACTGAAAAACAGAGTATTCACGGTTCTGTGGCAAAAGCCAAAAACTAACCAAGATCTAACCTTCTTCTCTCGGTTCCCCAAGCATATTAATAGCAAATTTACATAACAGAACTGGAGAAAATAAAGGGATAAGTGTCTTTCCTAATAGAAACCAAACTAGGACTCTGATCATTATCACGTAACAGAATCTGGACTGTCCTTGTCCTGTTAGGAGTCTACTTCCTAGTTTGATTCCCACGTGCTTAACCACCTGTAGAATTGTGCTCAGACTTTGTAGGGAGCAAGAAATGATGTGGATGAAGTCTGGAATTTGCCCATATGCGCCTTTCCTTCAGACGACACCTGGAACCCACTCAAACTGTAAAACAGCTGCGGAATTCGGGATCAGCTACGGAATGCGCGGTCAGCTACGGAATGCTTGTATTCTGTAGCTATTTTGCAGAAAATTGTTAAAATAGAAAAAATCATGAAAATACAATATGTTAATCAATTGCATGTAACCTTTAAGCAATCCTAATCATTCTTCATTGATTTTAGGCTTATGAAGTGATAAAAGAATGATGAAATGAGGTAAAGTGGAATGAAAGAAAGCACAATTTTGAGGCTCAACACTCATCATCAATATAATCCTAATAATTTCAAAAAATATATTTGAACATGATTAGTATAAAATCTATGATATCAATTAGTAATAACGTTGATAATGCATGATTAATTTGTTTGATGTTGAAATTAATAATTACATTAATAAACCAAACAATTATTATTACCATCATTGTCCTCGGATTGTGGCTAGAAGATGAAATATTGTTACAATTTGCAGGGTGAAGCGGCTATCCATTTTCATCTACCAAATGAGCCTTGCGATATGTTGCTCCTGATAAGAGCCTCTGGCATTTTGGAGCTGTTTGATTATTTTGTGCATCTAAACTCAATCCTAACTCTGCATGAACTTGCAAATTTTTATACATTATAAATTTTATTAATTTGATTGACATGGATAAAAACATAATTCAGTTAGATAGTGAAAATATAAATAAAATATGAAGTAAATATTACATCTCGAGATGGATAGGGAGAAATATGCGATGGACTTTGAGAAATATTATGGAATGAGATGGATTTTGAAGAATTTTCCATTCAATATAATTATGATATTTTATCCCTACATTTGAGCAAAATCAACAATAAATTTTAGCGCATACACCTAAAAGTAATTTTGGTGCCTTAAAAATGGAATTATTGTTATCAGTGCTTATGTACAAATAACCACACCGGTGTAGTTTTAGTTACTCTGCACTGGTGCCGTTTTATTAACTAATGGACCGGTGCAGTTTTATTAATATACGCACTGGTGACGAAAAGCTGTAAATAAAAAAAACACAACTTTATTTTTTTAAAGTGAAAAAAAACGGTAAATTGAAAAATGGGCAGAAAAATATTTTCGAAAATCTAATTTCATAAAACGATTCTTTAAATACTAAACACTTTTCATTATTTCAATATTTTTGCAAAAAATTTCAGCCACAGATTTGCAGGGGACATGCCTGGAGCAGGAGAGCAGGAGAGCATCATGGAGAAGCGAAATACTTTCGAACAGAAGTATTCAGACAATCAAAATTCCAAACCTCTAGTGATTCAAACCATGTAGCATAGAATTTCAAATGATATCATGATTAAAATTTATTGCTTTTTTTACATTTTCTGCAGTATTTTTTACGCAGTAAGTAAAAAATTTCAATTTTTTGTTCATTTTCAGAAACAAAAAAAAAAAAAAATCCATTTTTACTGTAAACCCTTCATTTTTTTTGTTTCTGCCCTTGTTTCTTCCCGTTCCTGTGATTTTGGAATTAGGGCTTTTCATTTTAGATTTATAGGGTTTGTATTGCTATATATATAGGCCTATGACATCTAACCCACGGGACGACTTGCATAGTCAGATCCCAATCCATGTTGGCCCTTGCATGAATTGAAAAAAATAGAACTTTTTTAATCGGTGTGTCCTGTGTAACCTAGTGCACTGGTGTATTGGCTTATCACAGTGCACCACACACGTAGTGTTTGATAAAAAAATTTAAAACGATTGTTTTTTAATCCGTGTGCCATAAGCAAAATAGGGCACTGGTGCACTATCTCATTATAGTGCACCACTCAAGTACCGTTTAGCAAAACCAATTTTTTATTTTGTGTTAATCAGTGCACCATGTAACATATAACGCACCGGGTCTCCTAGTTGACATAGAGCACCGTACAATGGTCCATTTTTTGTGCGGGGCGTTTATAAGAATAGGCGGCATCGCCCCCTCCACGACACCATATGCTACAAAACTAACACTAGACGATTTTTATTATTTTGTCTGTGTTAATCGGTGTGGTGGTTAATATGTAATGCACCGGTGCTCCTTGGTGACATAGAGCACCATAAGGTGTTTTATATTGTTTGGGTGTTGCATTTATAAGACCACCACGCACCGACCACACACCGACGTCGGTGCGTACACCATGAAAACCAAACCGTTTTCTTGATATTTTTTTTTTACCTGAAAAGTTGACAATTTATCTATAAAATATATTAATGAATGATATGGTACAGGTTTCATATTGATAAAGAAATGGCTGAAAAGATATCAAGTAACAAAAATATTGATAACACATCAAGAAAATAAAAAAAGACAAGTTTTTTGTAAATTCTTTACAAAAAATATTATTTTTGAATTATATGTAAGTTTAAATAATATGTATTGTTTACTGTGTATCATGCAGAGCCAAAAAATGACAAAGCTCGATATGATTATTTCTAATCTAGGACCAGAAGAGTGTAAAATCTTAATGGAAAAATTGCAAAAGGATGAATCAGGTGAATGAAAAAATACTATCAATCTAATATGAGTTTCTTGTTTTAATTTTCATTAATAATATACTTAAAATTATTAGATAACATGTGTCAAAATCTATTAATTCACATCTGTTTAATGTTCTACAAGGACCAACAACTCAGAAAAGGAATGTTGTTCTAAAAAAAGAAAAAAAATAGAACATGTAAATGAAAATGAATTTCTCCTTAGCTCATTTGGAGTGGTGCTGGAGGTTAACGAAAGGGGAAAAAACTTTTACAAAAGCTTAAGGGATCTAGTGGAATGAATGTATAGACATTATTTCCACTTATAATACAAAAATGAATCGAATGATTCCAAGAACCAAATTTTATCTAAACTATAGGAAGAGTTTCCAGGGAATTGGTCAATGAGACATGTCAGACTTTTAATAGCAAAAATGTACAACAACAAAAAAGAAGGAATGAAAAAGTAATATTCCTTTAAATGTTTGTCTAGAATTATTTATAAATATCACTTTTGGTATATTTACTTTTCATATATCAATACAAAAACTAAATAATTTATCGTCATGTTACATTTTCAGGAAGATTATGAAAATATGAAAAGATGAACGAGCTAATATTAGAAATATGCCAGTAGAAATGTCCAAAAAAGTGTACAAGGACCTGGTCAAAGAAATGGACAAAATTGCATCACAAGAGGAGCCATATCAACAACAACGTGCTTCAAATGTAATATGTAATCATTGAATTTTTCGATAATTAGGTACAATAAATAAACAATTAAGCATTAAATATTATTTTTCAAGTATTTTTTTGCAGAAAAGAAAAGAAAATGGAACCCATTCAGCACATAAAACAGGACGAGAAGGAAGAAAAGGGTTGACATCTAAGTTTGTGAGTAATTGTTACTTCCTTATAACAACTTAACTAGATTTCATTTTTGTATATTTTAATTTGTTTTACAAAAATCATCATTTAATGTCTTCAAACAAGTGCTAACATACAAAGAAGAACCTTCAGACGAATTGACTGACATTGGGTTAAATATGGGTTGTGAGTATATGTTGGCATATCAAAAATTAATTGCGGAATTTTTAAGCATCTATCGATCTTCTTTTACTTAGCTCCATCTATAATTAATAGAACAAAAAAATCTTTTATATTAAATATATGATTTGTTATGGCGTATAAAACTTGCTAGAAACAAAGTATGGAACTGTGCCAACAGATGAAATCTTGAAATATGGTTTTGAAAGAATGTTTATAGTTCATGAATCAATTTTTACTATGGTACTTCATTTCTTTTCGATTTACATTGATGTATATTATTTAATATTGAAATTTTCATTATTCTCACCAATGTATATACACTCATTACATTTTATTTTTATGTTTGTAGATGGAAAGTGAAGAAGAAGAAAATAGTCAACACCGTGAACAAAACATTCATTAAAAATAACCCAAGTCATGGAAGTAGCTCTAGCAGTGACAATAGTTCAAGCAAAGAATGATGATCATTATGTTTCGATATCAAAGCAAGGCGTTGTATTTTTTGAAATATTTGTCTGTGAAATCAAACATTTTGTTTAATGTAATGGACATACTGTCCCAATTGAAATAGAAAGGGATACCAATAAATGTCCCATTTTGTATGACAAAAACTGTCTTGTTCATATATATATATAATAAAATATGTTTTAATTTATTCTATTGCATTCTCCATTGTCACTGTGAAATGTAACACCACTGATTAAATTTATGGATGATTAAATATTATAATGAAGAGATGTGAAATCTGATCATATGATGTAACAAATTAATCCAAACATCATATTCAAATGCACTAATAAAAATTTAATTGATATGAGTACTGTTATAAGATATGTGTCGTCTTTTGATGAATAATGAATTTTAAAAAAACACAATAATTATGATATGATATAACAAATTAATCCAAACATTACATTAAAATGTATTCATAAAAATTTAATTAATATGAATATTGTTATAAGATGTGTTGACTTTGGATGAATAATGAATTTAAAAAAAACACAATAATTGAACTATCATAGGTCAATGTTTCTAAAAAATACAAAATGAACACCGGTGCATGTCAGTTATTGTACACAGGTGCGTTTATATGATACAAAACACCAGTGTGTTTCTACGACCTATGGGCACCACACAAATACAAATACCAATTATAAATCTCGATGCGTTTATGCGATACTGCGCACCTGTTCATTTATGTGAGACTACGTACCGATGCATTTGTACAACCTATGGGCACCACACAAATAACAATGTGAATTAGAACAATCGATTCATTTTTCTAATACTACGAATTGATGCACTTCAATAAGACTATGTACCGGTGCACTAATATGACATATGGGCACTGCACAAATCCCAATATGAATTAGAATGGCCTTGTGCATTTTATCACCTACAGTGCGCCCGGTGGGGTTGTATACCTTTACGTCTCGGTGCATGCACCTTCGACCGACCCAGGCCGACCGTTTATATGACAAGCACCGGTGTGTTCAAACCTTAGTAGCGCACCAATTAAAAAATCATCCATAATAACCTCCGGCCACCCAAGTTTTTTACTTGGGTTGAAATTCCATTAAAAGATTCGCCAAAACCTCCCTTACCAAAAATAGACGTTGTAGAAAATGTTTTTTTGACAGTTTTGGTCAGTTTATAACACTAAAAAACTCCTTTATAACTGCCGCTAGAGGGTCTTTTCCTTGTAGTGGAGTGCAAAAGTAATATTTTCTAGGTCGGAAAAGTCATGAGCCAATAAATATCCTTGTAATAGATTCAACCATATATCTATGATGTTTGCATCTATTTGGCCCTCAAATATGTGAATGTAAAAGTTTAATTGTACCTTAAAAGGAGTGGTGCCTCCAAAGTGGCTGCTAGATGTAGATGCGTCGTCAGTGGGAAACCGCTGAAGGATTTGGGAAAAATTATCCATCATCATGTTCCTTTGCTTCTTGAGGGCATCCTCGAGAAATATTTTGATAGGATCTCCTACTCATTCATTTTCTTTCCTTCCCCCATGGGCGGTTGTCGTGGTTTGCGAGACTGATCTTGCAAAGGTTCAACTAGATCGAGCCCTAAATCCTTATACCCCGACGTCATTGGGGGCATGCAAAAAAGGATCGAGGAAGAGAATACCTCTATGATACCACTGATCCAGACACAATAACACATAGTACTAAACATAAACAAAAATATGCAACATAAATAAATCTTCAATTCATTAATATCAAATAACTGAAATATGCTTACAGAAAGAATGGACATAAACTAGTTAGGGCGATGGTATCTTATCTCTGAAAATATATGTGGCAGCTACATGCCTTTGAACTGTGTTACAATGAGGCCTGAAGGCCTATTTATTATTGAGAAACAATGGAAAACCCTAAAAATCCAAAAACCTAACCCTAGGTGATGAAACGACAAACTATAGGCCCCGTTGGGGTAAATTGGTACATCTATTTCCTAGGGTCATAACTTTGACATAAGATATCTATTTCACTCACACAATACCTTGTTAGAAATATCTATTCGAGTAATACAACTGCTGAAAGCAAATTTCGGAGCAAAATTTGTTGACGGTGATTTTCCAAAAATCTTCGTTTAGGGCCTCAAAACGGCTCTGGAATTTCACGACCCAAAAAAATGCCAAAAATAGTAAATTGTGCTACTATTAAGGAATCTGAAAAACTAAAAGAAATAATGGTGAGGGTCCAATTGTAATAGGGGGATGGCTACCAATATCCACCTGGATCACTTAGCTCCATCACCATATCCAAAAAATATTAGCCTTTTTTTTATTTTGGATCTAATTTAGAATGTTGATTCTTTGGAATAAGATAATAGGAATTACAACCAAAAAATTTAAGATTTTAATAATCACAAGGCTGAATTTTCCATGTCTCTTCTAGAATATTATAGTTAATTGCGGTTGATGGTGATCGGTTTACCAGATACACGATGTAAGAACCGCTTCTGCCCACAATTCTTGTTGCAACTTGGCATTACTGAGCATACTCCTTGCTCTCTCTAGAAGAGTCCCATTCATTCGTTCAACAACACCATTTTTCTGAGTATAAATCGTGGTTTTATATCTTTCAATCCCAATTTCCTTGCAATAATTTTCAAATTCCTTTGAAGTAAACTCGGTTTCATTGTCAGTTATCAAACATTTAATTGAACTTCCATTGCTCTTTTAAACGAAAGCTATATACTGCTTAAAATCATCAAATACATCAACTTTTCTTTTCAGTAAATAGATCCAAACCTTTCTAGAGTAACCATGTATAAATGTGACAAACATTAAGATCCTCCAAAATAGACTTTAGGAGATAGTCCCCAAAGATCTGAATGGATGTAATCAAGGATACCTTTACTAACATGTTTTTCTATTTTAAATTTATGTCTATATTGCTTTCCTTAAATACAATTCTCACAAAAATTCAAATTCAGATATTTCAAGATTGCAAGTAACTTACGATCAACCAATACGTTTAGCCCTTTCTTTCTCATATGACCCAAGCATTGATGCCATAAACGAGTAGAGTCACTTGCACCTTCAAATGCTATTGTTTCATGATCTATTTTTGTCCTTCCTTCAAGCTTATAAAGGTTCCCAAACCTTTTATCCTTCATGAATACCAAGATGCCTTTCATCCCCTTCATAAATCCACCTTGAACTGTACATTTATAACCAACATAATCCAACACTCCCAAAGATAATAAGTTCTTTCTAAACTCATGAACATACCTCACCTCTGTTAACATTCTAAATATACCATCTTACATTTAAATCCTAATATTACCAATCCCAACAGTTCACTATGTAACATCATTACCCATGAAAACCACATCGTCATCAATAGATTGGTATGAAGAGAACCAATTCATATGAAGGCACATATGATGGCAAGCATCAGAAACTAGCAACCAATTATGATGATGTTGAGAAACAATATAAGTGGACAATACCTCATCAACAATACCTGCACTAGTTTCAACTAAATTATCTTCCTTTGTAGAGTCCTTTTTAACAACTTGTTCCTTTATTTTCCAGCTGTCCTTCCTTATATGCCTTGATTTATTACAGTACCAGCACTTAAACTTGCTCTTCTTACCTCTTGACTCTGATCTTGATTTGTCTACCTCTTTATTTTGATCGACCTCTTGCCACCATTGCTTCTGATGTTGAGGTTTATGTTAGAAAATTATAGATTACAGAGAAATGGAACACATAAAATATGCAGAAACACAAACACATAAAACATATAAAACAAGAGAGACACAGATATACGTGGTTCACCCAATTTGGGCTATGTACACCCTGAACAACTAGTCCTTCCTTTATATTATCTAGCAAAATGAAGAGACAAAACCTGTAGTAGATATGCTATAATATCCTTTGTTCTCTCTCACAGCCTCCCTTTCATTTTCTCTCTCATAATACTCATACAATACACAGTCGCAATACAATACCCTCATAAAATAGACGGGTTGACTTCTAGGGAAAAAAACCCTAAATTAAACATAAATTCTATCATCAAATCATTCACCTACTGAACGACCCAGATTGACTAGAAATTACAATATTTTACAAGGCAATTTTACATCTATTTTTAGCTACGGAGGCGCTGCCCCCGAAACCCCCTGCTATGGGGGGCTCCATCGTCTAACCCCCCGACCCCTCAGGAAGTGTTTAAAAAACAAGTAGTGTTGTTGCCCTATTAAGATCAGCGGTCCAACGCTGTGATATATGTAAATAAATAAGATAATCAAGCTCCACACCAAACACTCTCCCACTTGGAGACTGATTTTAGCAACTCCTCTGTTGCTTCATTTGATGGAAAATTACTCCAGTTTGGACCTGGATGTTTCTCATCTTCATCATCATACTTGAATACCAATTCAAACTGAGCATAATCTCAATTTCTCCCTGGTTACAACTTTTGTTAGCATACCTACAGGATTTGGGCTAGTGTGTATCTTTTCAAACTTCAACTGTCCATCTTCCAACATTGAATGTATGAAATGGTACTTGAGATGTATGTGTTTAGTCCTAGAATGAAATGCTAAGTTCTTTGCAAGATGAATGACACTTTGGCTGTCACTGTATAGCATGCTCATCTCATGCTTCTTACCCAATTCATCCATAAACCTTTGTAACCAAATAATTTCTTTACTACTCTTTGTAGCAACAACATACTCTGCTTATGTTATTGAAAGTTCAACAACACTTTGGATTTTTGAAATCCAAATGACATTTGTTCCACCTACAATAAATACATACCCTGTAGTGCTCCTCCTGTTATCTCTATCACCTACCATATCTGCATCAACATATCCCTCTAGAGCAATGTTTGAAACACCAAAGCATAATGCTTGATTTTTGATACCTCTCAAATAACTGAGAATCCATTTCATTTTCATCCAATGTTCTTTTCTTGGATTGTTCATGTACCTGCTTACAAATACCACTACATGTGCAATATCAGGCCTTGTGTAGACCATTGCACACATTAAGCTTCCAAATGCTGATGCATATGGAAATTTAGACATATAATCCATTTCTTATTGGGCCTTGGGGTAAATTTTTTTACTAAGTTTGAAATGGCTAGCCAAAGGTGTACTAACTGGTTTTACATTCTGCATATTAAATATTTTCAACACCTTTTGTATGTACACATTTTGAGACAATGTTAATTTGTGATTTTTCCTATCTCTATTATTCTCATACCAAGGATTTGTTTTGGAGCTCCCAAATCCTTCATTGAAAATGAATTTTCTAGCTTTCTTTTGAGCACATTTATTTCCTACATGTTAGACCCTGCAACAAGCATGTCATCTACATACAATAACAATATAATATAGCTTCCATCATTTGTCTTTTTCAAATAGACACATTTATCAAAGTGACATCTAGTATAAACTTGTTCAGACATAAACATGTCAAATTTTAGATACCACTATATTGGAGCCTGTTTTAAGCCATACAAGCTCTTCTTTAACCTGCACACTAATTTTTCTTTCCCTTTGACCTCATATCCTTGGGGTTGTTTCATATAGATCTCTTCCTCCAAATATCCATGGATAAATGTTGTCTTTACATCTAACTTTTCAAGATGAAAATATTCCATTGCTACAAGGTTTAAAATAGTTCTAATTGAATTCATCTTAACAACAGGAGAAAATATTTCATCAAAATCAATACCTTTCTTTTGTTCAAACCTCTTCACCACAAGTCTAGCTTTGTACCTCTATTTTCCTCCATATTCTTCCTTCATGCCGTAAACCCATTTATTCTACAATGTTGTTTTACTTGCAGTCAACCTAACTAAGTCCCAAGTTTGTTTATGTATTAAGGAATCCATCTCTTCTTTCATGGCTAGCTCCCACTTCTTCCTAGTTTCGACCTGCATTGCTTCTTCATAACATTCGGGTTCACCAAAATTAGTCAACAATAAATAATATAATGAAGGAGAGTATCGTTCAGGGGGTCTACTTATCCTGGTAGATCTTCTGAAACCACTTTTAGGTGTTTGAGGTGCTTGTTTCTATTGTGGTGGTTGTTGTTGTTGTGGTTGTTGATTATTATTATTTTCAAGCACCTTTACTTTTTTGTGATCTCATCAAGAACTGTGTATTCTTTGTTTTCTTTTTCATGTTTCTTTTCCTACAACTAATTCTTATAAAATACCTTTTCATTGAATATTACATCTACGTTCCTAATGATTTTTTGATTTTCATAATCATGTAAGCGATAACCAAAATCATTAACACCATATCCAATAAAGGTACATTTATTTCATTTTACCTCAAGCTTTGTTCTATTTTCATTATTAATATGTACAAAGGCCTCACAACCAAAAGGCTTTAAAAAAGAGCAGTTTACCTTTTTGCCTATCCATTCCTCATCTGGAATACCACCATCCAAGGATTTTGAAGGCCATATTTTTATTAGATAAATAACAATATCTAAAGCATTTGCCCAAAATTGTAAAGGCGATCCTGCATGCAATCTCATGCACCTTGCACACTCCAAGATTTTTCTATCTACAAATGAGATGGTGAATGGTCACAAGATGTCATCCATCATCCTCATGAAGGTTGCAGGAGAATTCATAAACCTGAAATGCATAACCAACCATTAAAAAAAATCCTCCTTGGATTTGAAAGCAGTCTTCCACACATCAGAGGGTTCGATGGGTACCTGGTGATAACCAGACTTCAAGTCGATTGATCTGGATTTATTGAGGAATGCAAAAGAATATAGAAATAACCATAAACATAGAGATGTAGTAGAAATAACCCTTCATTTCATTAATATCAAATAACAAAAAATATGCTTACATACATAATGGAAATAAAATAGCTAAGGTGCTGGTAGTGAATCTCTGAGAAGATATGTGGCGCCTACAGACCTTTGAACTGTGTTACAATGAGGCTCGAGGGCCTATTTATTATTTAGAAACAATGGAAAACTTGAAACATCCAAAAACATAACCCTAGGAGATGAAGCGCCAAAACTGTGGGTCTCGTTTGGGTAAATTGGTGTTTCAACTTCCCGAGGACATAAATTTGGCATCTGGTCTCTACTTGACATGCTCAATAGCTCATTAGAAAGATCTATCCAAGGAGTACAACTTTCAATGTGAGAATCATAGGTCAATGGACCCATGTTGCTCCTGGGTTTCCCAGAAAACTTCATTTAGGGCCTCAAAACGACTTCGAAAGTTCAGGACCCAAAAAAATGCTGAAAATAGTAAGTTGTGCTGCAACTTAAAAAATGAAAGAAATGATGGTGGGGGTTCAAATGGAATAGTTGGGTGGCCACCAATTTCCACCTAGATCATTAAGGTCGCAAAACGGCTCCGGGAGTTTAGGACCCGAAAACCTGCTAAAAATAGTAAGTTGTGCTGAAAGTGAAAAGCTGCAAGAATTGATGGTGTGGGTCCAAATGGAATAGGTGGGTGGTCACCGATATCCACCTGGATCATTCCTCCCTCCTTAAGAAGCAATGGTCCCCATTGCGTTGAGATACTCCTTGAGATGAGGTACGTTCTATTGTCGAAGATGTCATGAACCTGCGGGCGGACATGATGGATGTAATTAGTAAATTTGGTTTCTTTATCAGCCTCAGGAAGTACATGTGTGGATTCTATTTGTGTAGTCACCTGAGGTATGGCAACATCAGGCAGTGGTGCGTTGGAGGTCAGATCAATGGAGTGCTTGTCCTGACAGTGTAGAGGAACCTCTATGAGTGAGGAGAAAATTTTCTCGTATTCCTCCATGACTTTGTCCAGCTGCAGCAGCCGTGCAGGGGAACCCTGCTTCGAGGTAGTGGCCACAATATTCTTCTTTCCTTGTGAGCGAGTTGTAAGGAAAATAAATTTCTTGGTTTGGGAAACAATCTTACTGCATTGTTTTGCAGTAGTCAAAGAGATGACATGAGGCGGTACTACCTCCGGTGTCCTGTACAAGTTATTTCCCAAAGTAATAACAACAACACGAGGCATAGAATCATACACAACATGTCACCTCCACAGGTATGTTTGGCCCAATAATACATCAGCTACATCAAGAGGAGCAACATCAAACAATACCTCATCCGCGAATGGCTTGATACTGTACGGAAGGCGACACTTCTGGCAGATGCAGAGATCTCTCCCTAGGTGGAGCCACTCGATGGTATATGGTTGCAGGTGTGCTATGGTCAGTAGGCTGAGCCGCTTCATGACCTTTGCTGAAATGAGGTTCTTTTGGCTTCCTCTATCGACAAGAAATTGCAGCGGAGAACCCTTCACCCACATCTGCGAATGGAAGAGGCGCTCCCCCTCCTCTGGATCCTCTGGATCATCGCTTTGGATCTTGGTGGTGGAAATAATGGCACTGGGATCCACATCAATGATATTCTTCCCTTTATCATTGCATTTGTCTGGTTCTGACTCAGGATCAAAAAATGCATCTGGTTCGGGTGCCTTTAGTTCGGCCACCAATGACTATTTGGCCCAATACTTGTTTGTGTTGTGAGTGGGGTTATTATGAAATTCACACCACTTCCCTGTGTCCCTATTTTGATTTGTGGTTTTTTTATGAGTTGCACCGCTTTGGACTTGCCCCTTTTTCTTCGGTTTGGGGGCACCTTTTAGATTTGCAGATCCAAAGTCTCGCATCTTCTTCTTAAATTTCTTCTCGATCATGGCGGCATAGCGATATGTCATGCCAAGCGATGTAATGTCAAGGAACTCCATTTCCTCTTGAATTTTTGTGTGCAGAAAACCACGGTACTTGAGCACCAAATTTCTCTTTGAATCTTTAGTACCCAACTTTGTGCGCAGGGTATGGAACAAATTTTTCAGTTTGTGCACATCTTGATCCCTTTGTTTCCGTAGCGTGGTCTATTGGATGTATTTGTTCTCATAGCTCCCCACGGGGTAATATTGTTCCTTGATGCTATCTCGGAATGAATTCCAAGTGGGCGTGGCTGAGAACAGAGAGGGTTCTCCTTCGTCCTGTTTCTCACAGTAGGTTTCCCACCAGTCTTTGACATGGGGGGTAGCTTTGACGAGTGCAAAAATAATCTTTTCTCGGTTAGAGAAATCATGGACTAAGAAATACCCTTCCAACAAATTCAACCATCTATCTATGGCGTCTGCATCTATTTGGCCTTCAAATATAGGAATGTCAAATTTTACCTGTACCTTGAAGGGAGTGGCACCTCCAGAGTGGCTGTTGGATGCAAATGTGTCGTAGGTGGGTAGTCGTTGAAGGATCTAAGCAAAGTTATACATCATCGCGTTCCTTTGTTTCTTGACGGCCTCCTCGAGCAATATTTTGATAGGATCTCCTACTCCCTCATCTTTCTTTTCTTCCGCCATGGGAGGTCGTTGGGGTTTGCGAGGCTGATCTTGCAAGGGTTCAACCAAATCGATCCCTAACTCCTTATACCCTGACCGCGTTGGGGACATGCAAAAAAAACAAAGAAAGAGCAGACCGCTCTGATACCATTGATCCATATTTATTGAAAAACACAATAGAATACATAAATAACCATAAACATAGAGATGCAGTGGAAATAATGCTTCATTTCATTAATATGAAATAACAGAAATATGCTTATAGACATAATGGAAATAAAATAGCTAGGGTGTTGGTAGAAAATCTCTGAGAAGAGATGTGGTGTCTAAAGACCTCTGAACTGTGTTACAATGAGACTCGAGGGCCTATTTATTATTGAGAAACAATCAAAAACTTGAAACGTCCAATAACCTAACCTTGGGAGATGAAGCACCAAAACTATGGGTCCCATTTGGGTAAATTGGTGTTTCAACTTCCCGAGGACATAAATTTGGCATCCGATCTCTATTTGACATGCTCAATAGCTCGTTATAAATATCTATCCGAGGAGTACAACTTTCATTATGAGCAACATCGGTCCATGGGCCCATGTTGCTCTTGATTTTCCCAAAAAATGTCGTTTAGGGCCTCAAAACGGCTCCAGAAGTTCAAGACCCGAAAAATTGCTAAAAATAGTAAGTTGTGTTGCAGCTTAAAAACTAAAAGAACTGATGGTGGGGGTTCAAATGGAATATTTGGGTGGCCACCAATGTCCACATGGATCATTAAGGCCCCAAAACGGCTCCGGGAGTGTAGGACTAGAAATCCTACTAAAAATAATAAGTTGTGCTGAAAGTGAAAAGCTACAATAATTGATGGTGCAGGTCCAAATGGAATAGGTGGGTGGACACCAATATCCACCTGGATCATTGATCTTGCTGAAATATTTTGCCCCCTTTAGTTGGTCCAAAAGATCATCAATCTATGGGATCAGGCACCTATTCTAGACAATGATCATTTTCAGAGCCTGATATTCAATACAGAATCTCCAAGTCCCATCCTTCTTCTGCATCAACATAATCAGGCTCCCACAGGGCGATGAACTTGGTCAGAAGTGACCTTCTTGTAACAGCTCCTGAATCTACCTTTTGATTTCATCGTTCTCTGGAACATAGCATCAATAGATTAGTCCATTAGGCAATGATGCACGTAGGGTCAAATCGATGGAGTGCTTGACCTGACAGTGTAGCGACACCCCTATGGGGGAGGTGAATATTTCCTCGTACTCATGTACGACCTTTTTCATCTGTTCTTTTCATGTGGAGGGGCCTTGTCTGGAGGTTGTGGCCACAATATTCTTCTTACCCTGGGGGCGGATCATCAAAAAACAAATTTCCCACTTTTGGAAATGAGCTTACTGCATTTTTTTGCAGTAACCAAAGAGATGGAAATAGGCAGTGCTTCCTCTGGTATCATGTACAACTTATTTCCCAAGGTAACAATGATAGCGCGAGGCCTTGACTCATACACAACATGTCGGTTACACAAGTATGGTTGGCCTAATAATACATCAAAAGCATCAAGAGGAGAAACATCACATAATACCTCATCCGTGAAGGGCTTGATGTTGTATGGAAGGAGGCACTGCTTGCTGACGTGGAGATCCTGTCCTTAGTGAAGCCACCCGATGGTGTAGAGCTGTGGGTGTGTTGTGGTTGGAAAGTGCAACTACTTCACGATCTCTACTAAAATTAGGTTCTTTTGGCTCCCACTTTCGACAATGAATTGTAGTGGGGAACCTTTTACCCACATCTAGGAGTGGAAGTGACGCTCCTCCTCCTCTGTATCTTCGAGTTCCTCCTTATGTATCTTCATAGTGGAAACAATGGCATTGGGCTCTGCATCGATAATGTACTTTCCTTTTTCATTCCCCTTGTCAAGTTCTAACTTAGAGTTGGAAAATGCATTTGATTCAGAAGCTTTAATCTCAGCCACGAGTGACTACTTGGCCCGACACTCACTTGTGTTGTGAGTGGAGCTCTTATGGAACTCACACCACTTTCGCATGTCCTTCTTTGGCTTCATCATGTTTTTCTTTGCTTGCGGATTTGGCAGGTTGTCTTGGGCCACCCTGCCTTTTCTTTGTCCTTTTTTCTGTAATTTGGGGGCACCTTTCCCTTTATTTTGATTCGCAGATCCAAATTATCACTTCTTTTGTTTGAGTTTCTGCTCAATCTTAGCAGCATACTCATATGCCGCACAAAGCGAGGATATGTCGAGGAACTCCATTTCCTCCTCAATGTATCTGCGAATACAACTACGATACTTCAGCACCAAATGTTTCTCTAAATCTTTGATACCCAACTTTTTGTGTAGGGTATGGAGCAGATTCGTCAACTCATGCACATCTTGATCCCTTTGTTGCCACAGTGTAGTCTATTGTATGTACTTATCCTCATAGCTCCCCATGGGATAATATTGTTCCTTGATGGCGTCTTGGAAATAATTCTAGGTGGGTGCAACCAAGAATAGAGAGGGTTCCCCCTCGTCCTTTTGCTCACAGTAGGTTTCCCACTAGTCCTTGACATGGGGGCGTCTTTGAGGAGTGCAAAAGTAACCTTTCCCAGGTCAGAAAATTCATGAACTAAGAAACATCCTTCTAATAGAATCAACCATCTATCTACGATGTCTGCATCTATTTGGCCCTCAAATATGGGAATGTCAAAGTTTACTTGTACCTTAAAAGGAGTGGCACCTCCAAAATGGCTGCTATATGTAGATGCGTCGTCGGTGGGTAGTCGTTGAAGGATCTATGCAAAATTATCCATCATCGTCTTCCTTTGTTTCTCGAGGGCCTCCTTGAGAAATATTTTGATAGGATCTCCTTCTCCCTCATCTTTCTTTCCTTCCCCCATGGGCGGCCATTGGGGTTTGCGAGGATGATTTTGAAAATTTTCAACTAGAGCAAGCCCTAACTCCTTATGCCCTGACCTCATTGGGGACATGAAAAGAAATATCGAGGAAGAGAAGATCGCTCTGATACCACAAATCTGGACTTATGCAGGAACGATATAACATACAGTACTAAAATTAAACGCAAAGATGCAACAGAAATAAAACTTCATTTCATTAATATCAAATAAATGAAATATGCTTATAGACAGAATGGACATAAACTAGCTAGGGCGATGGTAGCTTATCTCTGAAAAGAGATGTGGCAGCTACATGCCTCTGTATTGTGTTACAATGAGGCTCAAAGGGCTATTTATTATTGAGAAACAATGGAAAACCCTAAACATCCAAAAACCTAAACCTAGGAGATGAAACACCAAAATATGGGCCCTGTTGGGGTAAATTGGTACATCAATTTCCCGGGGTCATAACTATAGCATACGATCTCTATTTGACACACACGATACCTCGTTAGAAATATATATCTAAGGACTAAAACTGCTGACAACTAATGTCAGCTCAACATTTTTTTGTGGTGATTTTCCAAAAAAAAAATTGTCTATGGCCTCAAAAAGGCTACAGAAGTTCAGGACCTGAAAAAATGCCAAAAATACTAAATTCTGCTATGATTAAGGGAACTAAAAAACTGAAAGAAAAAATGGTGGGGGTCCAAGTGGAATAAGCGGGTGGCCACCAATATCCACCTGGATCACTTAACTTCATCACCATATCCTACAAATATTAGACTTTTCTATTTTGGATCTAATTTAGAACGTTGATTCTTTGGAACAAGAGAATAGGAATCATAACAAAAAAAATTAAGATTTGAATAATCACAAGGTTGACCTATCCATAGCTCTTATGGAATCTTACAATTAATTGCAGTTGACGGTGATTGATTTACCAGATAGCACGCTGTAAGAATTGGTTCTTCCCATAATTCTTGCTGCAACTTGGCTTTACTGAGCATACTCCTTTCTCTCTCTAGAAGATTCCTATTCATGCATTCAGAAACACCATTTTGCTGAGGAGTATAAATCGTTGTTTTATAGCTTTCAATCCCAACTTCCTTGCAATTATTTTCAAATTCCTTTGAAGTAAACTCGGTTCCATTGTCAGTTCTCAAACATTTAATTGACCTGCCAGTTATCTTTTCAACCAAAGCTCTATACTGCTTAAAATCATCAAATACGTCAACTTTTCATTTCAGTAAATAGATCCACACCTTTCTAGAGTAATCCTCTATAAATTTTACAAATATGAATATCCTCCAAAAGAGACTTTAGGAGATGGTTCCCAAATATTCAAATGGATGTAATCAAGGATAACTTTACTAACATGTTTTCTTGTTTTAAATTTTGGTCTAGATTTCTTTCCTTAAATATAATGCTCATATAAATTCAAATTCGGAGATTTCAAGCCTGTAAGTAGCTTACAATCAACCAATACCTTTATCCCTTTCTCGCTCATATGACCCAAGCATTGATGCCATAAACGAGCAGAGTCACTTGCACCTTCAAATTCTATTGTTGCATGATATGTTTTGTTCCTTCATTCAAGCTTATAAAGGTTCCCAAACCTTTTAGCCTTCATGACTACCAGGATGCCTTTCATCGCATTCATAAATCCACCTTGAACTATACATTTATAACCAACATAATCTAACACTCCCAAATATATTAAGTTCTTGCTAAGCTCATGAACATAACTCACCTCTGTTAATGTTATAACAATACCATCGTACATTCTAATCTTGATACTACCAATCCCAACAATTTTGAATGTAACATCATTACCCATGAAAACCACATCATTATCAATAGACTGGTATGAAGAGTGCCAATTCCTATGAAGACACATATGATGGGAAGCACCAGAAACTAGCAACCAATTATGATGATGTTGAGAAACAATAGAAGTGGAAAATACCTCATCAACAATACATGCACTAGTTTCAACTAAATTAGCTTCCTTTGTAGAGTCCTTTTTAGCAACTTGTTCCTTTATTTTCCAGAGATCCTTCTTTAGATGTCTTGATTTTTTACAGTACCAATACTTCAACTTTCTCTTCTTGCCTCTTGACTTTGATCTTGCCACCATTGCTTCTGATGTTAAGGTTTCAAGGCTAATTTTCCATCGAGTTTCCTCAAATAATAAAGCTCCCACAAAAACATCAAAATCAATGGTATTGGTAGAACTAAAATTGATAGAGATTACAAAATGATCCCAAGACTCAGGAAGAGAACACAATAGTGTAATTTCTTTGTCTTCCCCTTCAAGATTTACATCTATATTAGAAAGCCGACATAAATGAGTATTGAAAGAATTCAAATGATCATATATATTTGTACCTTCTTCATCTGCAAACTATATAAATGCTGCTTCAAGTAGATTATGTTTGTCAAGGGCTTCTTCATATAGAGGCTTTCTAACTTGGTCCACAAGCGTGCAGTTGTTTTCTCTCCAACGATGTTAAACAACACATCATCTTCCAAGTACAAATGAATAGCACTGAGGCCTCTTGCATCCATGTCCTCCCATTCGTCATTATCCATGCCCAACAACGCCTTTGCGACTCCTTGTTGCATGAGCATATCTTGCATCTTAACCTTCTCTAGCTCAAAGCTATTATTTCCATTGAAATTTTTGATTTCAAAATTCTCACTTTGCATCTTCTTCATTAACAAAATCTTTTCCTGAAAGCTTTGATACCACTTGTTGAGTTGAGCAGCGAAAGAATAACTTGCAAATAAATTGAAATTGTAAAAAATAATGACAAATAAACAAGATAGCAAAAAAATCAAACACATAAATTGACACGGTGTTTTACATGGTAAAACCTTCCTTGTGAGGGAAACATCCATGGAGAAATGATAATCGATATTTTTATCATTCAAGGGAGATTTACAACAACCAATTCACAAGCATACATTATCCAACCATTCAACCCACCCTCCATTTGTTTCATGTTTTTCTTATTGTCTCAATAGGATTACATGGATAAATAAAAACATGTCAGATTTTTTCTAAATCCGTCCACAAATTTTAAAGTAGTTATATAAGAAAAATTTTACACAAAACAAAAAAAATTCCTTTTATATATTTTTTCCATAAACTTAGATTAGGAAAACCAAACCAATCCAAAGGAACCAATGTAAGCTATTATCCCAAAAATATAGAGAAATAGTTAGCAACTTCTAACAAGATATTAGAGTTATATTAGAGTTCAAGGCCATGTGTTTTTTTGATATCATATAATTTCTCAAGTAAATTTGACTATTCGATATATATCTTCTATATATTAGTGATTTCCCGAGATTTATCATGATTATGATTAGATAGGATATTGAGAAACTTGTGTTTATTAATAGCTTTATAATTTTATTTTTTATAAAAAAAATTTGGTTATAAAGTATGGTGTAAAACTATATGTAAAATGTTTACATTTAATTGTCTTAGGGAAGATATGATCTTTTTTTGGTGTTATAAGTATGTCGTAAAAATATTGTGAAATGTTGACATTTGATTGTCTTTATCGAAGATAGTTTGTGAATGCTAAAAGGCTAAGACAAAAGTGATCTCTTAAGTGTAAAGATAGGCTGTGAACGCTAAAAGGTTAAAAAAGTGATGTTGAGTGTAAAGATAGGAGGAAGGCGGAGTGGAAAATAAAAGAGCTCATTTGGTTTATGGGCCAACATTCTCTTTATAAAGCTTTTCTAGGAATCCTCCAACCAGGTTGCTACAGAAATCATGAATTGTGTTATAATTTCCTCGTATAACGGACTGATAAAAGGTTAAAAAAAGTATCTTAATCTTTGTATCAAGTCCAATGATAAAGCATTTTTATTAAAGAAAATCTAGATTCTGCATTTTAATCATTTTAAAATCATGTGATATATTTCATATACATTTCTCATTACTCAAAAGTCACATTAAAATCTTCAGCTAATTAAAAATTTTAAATTTTAATAACAAGACATCCATAAATTCGCTTAAGAGGAAATTGAGCACATGCAATTTACTTCATACAACTTCTGCAATGATTGCCACCATTACCAATACTCTCAATTCAGGAAATTGAGCACATGTAATTTACTTCATACAACTTCTGCAATGATTGCCACCATTACCAATACTCTCAATTCAGACATAACAGATCATTCCCAGTTTCATAGTATGACCCACAATATTTTGGAGGAGAAAGTGACGTTACATTCAAGTAAAAGCATACCGATATCTCTCACTTTGCATCAAAGCGAAAAAGACATTTATGCATAAATGCATGAATACCACTTTCAACCAAATATGATGTACACGTAAAATTTGGAGTTTAGGTCGGAAAGCGATTTGGAAAGTGAGAAATGTTAGAATATATATTGTTTTCCTTTGTCCACAAAATCTCTCGTCTTGTGCTCGGCAGATTACTCTCGAGTATTTATTCGATGAAAATATTACCAATTCTTATCATTTGTTAACGAGACAATTCATTATTGCTAACACTACATTACGTTTTCATGGACAAGAAACAATGAAGTGCAACCTACATGTCAAAATAGTGCTATTATATGTCGTGGACAATAAGAATATAGAAATATTACTGGAATGAAAATAAACACTTTCACCAGAATTTTTATTTTATATATATATATATATATATATATATATATATATATATATATATATGCTAAATATATATGAAATGGCATTTTTTCAACTGAATTAGTCAATATAATTTTAAGTAAAATTGTGAGGTTTTGTTGTTTAAAATATATTTTTGAAAGTATAAGTGAATTCAATACCTTGAAAAACTCATGTAGAATTAAAGTTTGTAAGAGCAACCATTGCACATATTTTTTTTAATATCTATTTGCACTCAATTACAACACATTTATATAGTTGGTCTCAGATCCAACTTATTCCTAATATGGATATAGAGGTTGAGAGAATATCTCAACAACCTCCTACAAAATCTCAAACCAACTCTAAACTTACGCATTACAATAATGGAAGCATTATTTCTAATACCTCCCTTTAATACTTACATCTCAAATATAGTATAAAAACAATACATGAAATACACATATGTTTGATCTGGTCTTCATCAGCAACTCTACCCACTCTGCAGTCTTCTGGACTCCACTCTTTCTTTCTCCACATCTTCGAGTTTTCCATTTGACACATTTAAAGTACAAAGGCTTCTGACCATCTTTGATGTTCTTTGTAGAACTGATGCTTCTGAACCCCCCAAAGGATAATCTCAATACTAAATCACCCTATGGATACACTTCCATCTGTGAAATTCTCCCGAAGAGAAAATTTCAATAGTTATATAGGAAAATGATCTGGATACTAAGCGTATTCAGCAATCAATCATACAACTGACATTTTTCCACATACATATGTTGTTCTTGAAGCCTCGAGGAACAACAAGACCATCAGATTAACAAACGAAGAACATAATAAAAGTAATGATTCGTTTTCTTGGCGCCGAAGAACTTTGAGAACCACTAACTTACAATCACAAAATAATAAATCTATACAACATGTGAACTCCACACAATATTCAACTCCGCACAACAAACCCTGTAATAGCACAAATATTAAACGACAGCCTCAAATATCATTGTCTATTCTCAAATATCAAATATGAAATGAGTCTTACTCCCTTATACGCAATGATGGCATCGACTCTCTTCACCACCGGACTGATCAGTACACGGATCTTTTCACCGTGATGCCTTCTGCACAACTATCTATTCATGTGATTTAATCCAACAACACCTCCTTTTCTCACGGAATTCTGCACTACAGTTTTCTCTTTTTAATCCAGCCAACGGATCCTGTAAGAAGATTAAAATTGCATGGGACTGTAACAATAAGTAATTTTTTTGTAGCAGGGGACTTGGAGTACACATTTAAGGTGGTTAAATCTAAAATGACAGGGAATACTGCTAAATCCCTATGGCGTTTGGCCAAAATAGCCATCATGTATATGATAGTCTGTGGACGCCCAGATTCAAAGGAGCTCAGTAACAAAGGCACCTACAGTCTTCTGAAAAGAAATGGCAGTTCTAACGTGATTTCAAAGGGTAAGAATGAAGATCACGAGAGAAAGAGGGCAAGAAAGAGGACGAGGTGCCCGCATGGACATGTGCCTGTGCTGGTTGGTGAAGAGGGAAAAAGGTACTTCGTTACCATAGCTTATTTGTGTCATCAGGTTTTCACTCTTCTTCTGGAGAGAACCAGGCTTGAATCTGGCTATAAACATGACTTTCAGGGAGGTATCCTCATCATGTGCGATGTACAAGTGTTCGAGCATCTGATCCACCTCATTCAGAACAGCCTTGCCTCCCAGAGTATGGATGTTGTCAGATGTGCTCTACCAGCTTGCTGCAATGGAATGCTCTGGTCCACTAATTATTGAATAAATATTTTTCTTGGCCATAGATTAATTTAATGGACTTTATGTTTCAGTGTGGATTTCTTTTCCCTTCCAGAAACGTCAGTCGCCTGTTTGTTGCGCTGTTTAAGGAGAACAGACTTACACTCCTATCACCAGATCTTAAATTAAAGCCCTATCTACAGATCATTAATTAAAGCCCTAGTTTTCTCCTCCTCTAAATACCTCTAGATCTTAAATTAGAGCCCTAATCTTCTGGTCGTAGCTCTTATCAATGTAAAGGAAAAAATTGTATATATGTGATATCTTATTTGAGTCATAAATCAAATCTTCTAATGGCCGGTCTTATGCCGTAGATATTGTTGCTTCCGATTCGTGTAAGAATTATAAATTGTACCCATATCTCTTTGGAATTAAACAGTGTAGGAAGGTTATTAGTGGGAAAGTAGAAACGCTATCTGGCAGTGAACCATGATGGGCAGGGCGGAAGGGGTGGAAACGACCATGATAAACAACCTCTGCCACATGATGGTTCCACCCTGCCTACAATGATGGGTTTCCTGTCCATTGTTGTTGTTCAAGGTAGCATGAGAATTTTTAAGGATGTATATTTTTTTGAAAGAATTTTGGTGAATCTTAAAATTTGTAAAATGTTTGATGATATTTTAGTAAAAATATCTAAAATTCTGGTTTATTATATTAAACACATTTAACGAGCATGGTGATTTTTTGGTTTTTTGGGGTGGGAATCTGACTATCAATATCAAGTTTCAACAACTTAAGACTACAATTTTTATTTTTTATTTTTCTCGCAACCATTGTAACCACCACTGAAGTCCCGAATGAAAATTCTATATAATAAAAAACAATAATAGTAAAGTGCATCTTCCTTGGTTGGTGAAAGTAGGTACTTAATGGAAGCAAGTGGGTAGTTAGTATAGCTTCCATTAGAGTTTAAAATCCTGCCCTTGACATGCTAGTGTTTGTGAATGTGCTTCCATCACAGTGCACACAATGTTTGTGAATGTGCTTCCATCACAGTGCACACAATAGTCACAATCGGTGGGGTTAGATGCAACTTTCAGCCAACTTAGACGTAATATTACTATGATTAGCTCTAAGGTTATTTAAAATTGAAATAAATTGGCTTTTAACCTTGACCATGATGGACTATGAACTGGTGATCAGCTTGGTGGTTCTCTAGTGTTTCATAGATCTTGTGTGCACATGCAACATTGTTCATTGTTGCTTCTTGAACATTGTTGACAATTCTAGTATTCTTTCTTCACCTTCAGATATCCTTTCAATATGAACCTAATCACATATGAAACATTTCAGTGTTCTTTCATTTCAATAATATTTTCCTCTTCCTTATGATTTTTGTGGATTGTGTCCTTTGGTTTAGCTAGAGAGCATTCTAGATATATAAAAAAGAAATACGCCTATAACCTTATTATTGCTTCTTTCCTACTTCCACTTGTTATAAAAATCATCCCAATTCTTTCCTTGGTTCTCATAATAATACTTATCCTTTTGAATTGCCTCATCTACTATGTGGGTATCATTTTGATCTGATTATTGTATTAAAGTTGCAACCCATCAAGGAAGTGGTTCACCTTGAACTAACATATTTCTTAAGTTCCCATGGCAAGGAGGCTCATCCTTTGGGATTTATCAAACCCATTGAATTTATTCATTGCCACTTCAAACCCACTCATTCATCATTCAAATCCATAGCCCACAGAAAAGGCAATAGTGGAAGGTTTGAAAGGTGTAGATGTTGTGGTGGTTATGGGCAGCACTACTATGGGCCCTAGGGCTGCCTCAAATTGGTTCAAGGCTTAACACCTGAAGATGGTGGTTTTGAGAGGTAACCGAGCATTTACTTTATTTTGTGGTTTATTTCTATTAAAACACCCCAAAACCCTAATGTAATCAGTCATTTGTAATAATTATTCATTTTATTATCATGTACAATATTATAGCATAACTTCTGGAAATATTTTTAATATCAAAATTGCACGCATGCGAGCTAATCTCACCACAGGATTTTACACCATAATTGTGGCCACTGGCCAGATTAAAAACTCTTGGTCGATACTCACGCCCCTACTGTTCACTCCCTCGTGGTGAGTAGTTTGACTCTTCTAGTCTAAAATGGCGGTTTTGGTTTTTGGGACTACAATGTTGCATCTTGGATGATTGGGAATTTGAGACTCATAAACTTGATTCTTATTGTGCATATGCCCATCGGGGTTTCCCAATATAGCATTGAATCAAACTGTCAGATAGGTCCTATCATCTTTACCCTTGCTATTCCTGGCATTAGAATCTACACATAGTATGTTTCTTCCTCTAGGTTTATTTGTTCTCTTGATGGTTTCCTCTATAACGACTCCCAATGATTCTGTTTTATTCATGCACAAACCTTAAAGCCTTTAGTTCAACTTTACATATAACTGCACATTCTGATCAACATGCATTCACTGGGATTCTTTTTCGTGTCTTACTGTTTTTGCTTCTTCTATTCATGTCCTTGTGGTTTTTGATTTTCCATCTGTGTATTACTTGATGGACAACAATAAGTAATTTTGTTGTAGCAGGGGACTTGGAGTACACATTTAAGGTGATTAAACCTAAAATGACAGGGAATACTGCTAAATCCCTATGGCGCTTGGCCAAAATAGCCATCCTGTATATGATAGTCTGTGGGCGCCCAGATTCAAAGGAGCTCAGTAACAAAGGCACCTACAGTCTTCTGAAAAGAAATGGAAGTTCTAACGTGATTTCAAAGCGTAAGCATGAAGATCACAAGAGACATAGGGCAAGAAAGAGGATGAGGTGCCCACATGGACATGTGCCTGTGCTTGTTGGTGAAGAGGGAAAACGGTACTTCGTTACCATAGCTTATTTGTGTCATCAGGTTTTCACTCTTCTTCTGGAGAGAACCAGGCTCGAATCTGGCTATAAACATGACTTTCAGGGAGGTATCCTCGTCATGTGCGATGTACAAGTGTTCGAGCATCTGATCCACCTCATTCAGAACAGCCCTGCCTCCCAGAGTATGGATGTTGTCAGATGTGCTCTACTAGCTTGCTGCAATGGAATGCTCTGGTCCACTAATTATTGAATAAATATTTTTCTTGGCCATAGATTAATTTAATGGACTTTATGTTTCAGTGTGGATTTCTTTTCCCTTCCAGAAAATTCAATCGCTTGTTTGTTGCGCTGTTTAAGGAGAACAGACTTACACTCCTATCACCAGATCTTAAATTAAAGCCCTATCTACAGATCATTAATTAAAGCCCTAGTTTTCTCCTCCTCTAAATACCTCCAGATCTTAAATTAGAGCCCTAATCTTCTGTCAGAGCTCTTATCCATGTAAAAGGCAAAATTGTATATATGTGATATCTCCAGATTTTGAGCTGTTAACCAAATCTTCTATCAGAAGCCGAGTCTTATGCCATAGATATTGACAGAATTCGGATCTATGTAAGAATTATAAATTGTACCCATATCTATTTGGAATTAAACAATGTAGGAAGGTTATTAGTGGGAAAGTAGAAACGCTATTTGGCAGTGATTTCCAAGAACCATGATGGGCAGGGCGAAAGGGGTGGAAACAACCATGATAAACAACCTCTGCCACATGATGGTTCCACCCTGCCTACAATGATGGGTTTCCTGTCCATTGTTGTTTTTCAAGGTAGCATGAAATTTTTTAAGGATGTATATTTTTTTGAAAGAATTTTGGTGAATCTTAAAATTTGTAAAATGTTTGATGATATTTTAGTAAAATATTCAAAATTCTGGTTTATTATATTAAACACATTTAACGAGCATGGTGATTTTTTGGTATTTTCGGGGGTGGGAATCTGACTATCAATATCAAGTTTCAACAACTTAAGACTACAATTTTTATTTTTTATTTTTCTCGCAACCATTGTAACCACCACTGAAGTCCCGAATGAAAATTCAATATAATAAAAAAAAATAATAGTCAAGTGCAGCTTCCTTGGTTGGTGAAAGTAGGTACTTAATGGAAGCAAGTGGGTAGTTAGTATAGCTTCCATTAGAGTTTAAAATTCTGCCCTTGACATACTAGTGTTTGTGAATGTGCTTCCAACACAGTGCACACAATAGTCACAATCGGTGGGGTTAGATGCAACTTTCAACCAACTTAGACGTAATATTACTATGATTAGCTCTAAGGTTATTTAAAATTGAAATAAATTGGCTTTTAACCTTGACCATGATGGACTATGAACTGGTGATCAGCTTGGTGGTTCTCCAGTGTTTCATGGGATCTGGTGGTGCACATGCAAAGATTGCTCATTTGCATTTGCTAAGCTTCGAATATAAGCGACAATTCTAGTATTCTTTCCTTCACCTTCGCATATCCTTGCCCAACCAACCTAATCACATAGGAAACATTTCAGTGTTCTTTCATTTCAATAATCTTTTCCTCTTCCTTATGATTTTTGTGGATTGTGTCCTTTGGTTTAGATAGAGAGCATTCTAGATATATAAAAAAGAAATACAGCCTATAACCTTATTATTTCTTTTTTCCTACTTCCACTTGTTATAAAAATCATCCCAATTCTTTCCTTGGTTCTCATAATAATTCTTATCCTTTTGAATTTCCTCATCTAATATGTGGGGATCATTTTGATCTGATTCATGTATTAAAGTTGCAACCCATCAAGGAAGCGGTTCACCTTCAACTAACATAGTTCTTAAGTTCCCACGGCAAGGAGGCTCATCCTTTGGGATTTATCAAACCCATTGAATTTATTCATTGCCACTTCAAACCCACTCATTCATCATTAAACTCCATAGCCCACAGAAAAGGCAATAGTGGAAGGTTTGAAAGGTGTAGCTGTTGTGGTGGTTATGGGCAGCACTACTATGGGCCCCAGGGCTGCCTCAAATTGGTTCAAGGCTTAACACCTGAAGATGGTGGTTTTGAGAGGTAACCGGGCATTTACTTTATTTTGTGGTTTATTGCTATTAAAACACCCCAAAACCCTAATGTAATCAGTCATTTGTAATAATTAGTTCATTTTATTATCATGTACAATATTATAAAGATAACTTCTCGGAAATATTTTTTATCAAAATTTCACGCATGCGAGCTAATCTCACCACATGATTTTACACCATAATTGTACACGGCCAGATTAAAACTCTTGGTCGATACCACGCTCCCTACCTGCTCACCTCCCTCGTGGTGAGACGACTTTCCTACTAAAATGGCGGTTCTGGTTTTTGGGACTACAATGTTGCATCTTGGATGATTGGGAATTTGAGACTGATAAACTTGATTCTTATTGTTCAGATGCCCATCGGGGTTTCCCAATATAGCATTGAATCAAACTGTCAGATAGGTCCTATCATCTTTACCCTTGCTATTCCTGGCATTAGAATCTACACATAGTACGTTTCTTCCTCTAGGTTTATTTGTTCTCTGATGGTTTGTTCTCTTGATGGTTTCCTCGATAACGACTCCCAATGATTCTGTTTTATTCATGCACAAACCTTAAAGCCTTTAGTTCAAATTTACATATAACTGCACATTCTGATCAACATGCATTCACTGGGATTATTTTTCGTGTCTTATTGTTATTGCTTCTTCTATTCATGTCCTTGTGGTTTTTGATTTTCCATCTGTGTATTACTTGATGGACAGCAATAAGTAATTTTGTTGTAGCATGGGACTTGGAGTACACATTTAAGGTGATTAAACCTAAAATGACAGGGAATACTGCTAAATCCCTATGGCGCTTGGCCAAAATAGCCATCCTGTATATGATAGTCTGTGGGCGCCCAGATTCAAAGGAGCTCAATAACAAAGGCACCTACAGTCTTCTGAAAAGAAATGGTAGTTCTAACGTGATTTCAAAGCGTAAGCATGAAGATCAAGAGAGAAATAGGGCAAGAAAGAGGACGAGGTGCCCGCATGGACATGTGTCTGTGCTTGTTGGTGAAGAGGGAAAAAGGTACTTCGTTACCATAGCTTATTTGTGTCATCAGGTTTGCACTCTTCTTCTGGAGAGAACCAGGCTCGAATCTGGCTATAAACATGACTTTCAGGGAGGTATCCTCGTCATGTGCGATGTACAAGTGTTCGAGCATTTGATCCACCTCATTTAGAACAGCCCTGCCTCCCAGAGTATGGATGTTGTCACTCAGGATGTGCTCTACCAGCTTGCTGCAATGGAATTCTCTGGTCCACTAATTATTGAATAAATATTTTTCTTGGCCATAGATTAGTTTAATGGAATTTATGTTTCAGTGTGGAATTCTTTTCCCTTCCAGAAAAGTCAGTCGCCTGGTTGTTGCGCTGTTTAAGGAGAACAGACTTACACTCCTATCACCAGATCTTAAATTAAAGCCCTATCTACAGATCATTAATTAAAGCCCTAGTTTTCTCCTCCTCTAAATACCTCCAGATATTAAATTAGAGCCCTAATCTTCTGTCAGAGCTCTTATCCATGTAAAAGGAAAAATTGTATATTTGTGATATCTCCAAATTTTGAGCTGTTAACCAAATCTTCTATCAGAAGCTGAGTCTTATGCCAGAGATATTTCCAGAAGTCGGATCTGTGTAAGAATTATCTGTGTAAGAATTATAAATTGTACCCATATCTCTTTGGAATTAAATAGTGTAGGAAGGTTATTAGTGGGAAAGTAGAAACGCTATCTAGCAGTGAACCATGATGGGCAGGGCGGAAGGGGTGGAAACGACCATGATAAACAACCTCTGCCACATGATGGTTCCACCCTGCCTACAATGATGGGTTTCCTGTCCATTGTTGTTGTTCAAGGTAGCATGAAAATTTTTAAGGATGTATATTTTTTTGAAATAATTTTGGTGAATCTTAAAATTTGTAAAATGTTTGATGATATTTTAGTAAAAATATCTAAAATTCTGGTTTATTATATTAAACACATTTAACGGGCATGGTGATTTTTTGGTTTTTTGGGGTGGGAATTTGACTATCAATATCAAGTTTCAACAACTTAGGACTACAATTTTTATTTTTTATTTTTCTCGCAACCATTGTAACCACCACTGAAGTCCCGAATGAAAATTCTATATAATAAAAAACAATAATAGTAAAGTACAGCTTCCTTGGTTGGTGAAAGTAGGTACTTAATGGAAGTAAGTGGGTAGTTAGTATAGCTTCCATTAGAGTTTAAAATCCTTCCCTTGACATGCTAGTGTTTGTGAATGTGCTTCCATCATAGTGCACACAATGTTTGTGAATGTGCTTCCATCACAGTGCACACAATAGTCACAATCGGTGGGGTTAGATGCAACTTCCAGCCAACTTAGACGTAATATTACTATGATTAGCTCTAAGGTTATTTAAAATTGAAATAAATTGGCTTTTAACCTTGACCATGATGGACTATGAACTGGTGATCAGCTTGGTGGTTCTCCAGTGTTTCATAGATCTTGTGTGCACATGCAGCATTGTTCATTGTTGCTTCTTGAACATTGTTGACAATTATAGTATTCTTTCTTCACCTTCAGATATCCTTTAAATATTAACCTAATCACATATGAAACATTTCATTGTTCCTTCATTTCAATAATCTTTTCCGCTTCCTTATGATTTTTGTGGATTGTGTCCTTTGGTTTAGCTAGAGAGCATTCTAGATATATAAAAAAGAACTACAGCCTATAACCTTATTATTGCTTTTTTCCTACTTCCACTTGTTATAAAAATCATCCCAATTCTTTCCTTGGTTCTCATAATAATACTTATCCTTTTGAATTGCCTCATCTACTATGTGGGGATCATTTTGATCTGATTCTTGTATTAAAGTTGCAACCCATCAAGGAAGCGGTTCACCTTCAACTAACATATTTCTTAAGCTCCCACGGCAAGGAGGCTCATCCTTTGGGATTTATCAAACCCATTGAATTTATTCATTGCCACTTCAAACCCACTCATTCATCATTCAACTCCATAGCCCACATAAAAGGCAATAGTGGAAGGTTTGAAAGGTGTAGCTGTTGTGGTGGTTATGGGCAGCACTGCTATGGGCCCTAGGGCTGCCTCAAATTGGTTCAAGGCTTAACACCTGAAGATGGTGGTTTTGAGAGGTAACCGGGAATTTACTTTATTTTGTGTTTTATTGCTATTAAAACACCCCAAAACCCTAATGTAATCAGTCATTTGTAATAATTATTCATTTTATTATCATGTACAATATTATAGCATAACTTCTGGAAATATTTTTAACATCAAAATTGCACGCATGCGAGCTAATCTCACCACAGGATTTTACACCATAATTGTGGCCACTGGCCAGATTAAAAACTCTTGGTCAATACTCACGCCCCTACTGCTCACTCCCTCGTGGTGAGTAGTTTGACTCTTCTAGTCTAAAATGGCGGTTCTGGTTTTTGGGACTACAATGTTGCATCTTGGATGATTGGGAATTTGAGACTCATAAACTTGATTCTTATTGTGCAGATGCCCATCGGGGTTTCCCAATCTAGCATTGAATCAAACTGTCAGATAGGTCCTATCATCTTTACCCTTGCTATTCCTGGCATTAGAATCTACACATAGTACGTAACTATTTTGGTGAGCTTACACCTACGTTATGCTCTTTCTTTAGTCATGTTGCAAGAAGTTTTGCAGGGCTATGCACTCACCGAAACCACGGCAACAGGAGAATATTTAGATGGTGAAGAAGAAAGTAGACACTATGGATCGATTGGGATGTTGGCTCCAAACACTGAAGCAAAAATAATTGACCCTGATTCTCGGACTCCTCTACCTCCAAACAAAAGAGGAGAATTGTGGCTTCGAGGTCCCATTGTTATGAAAGGTATGTGCTTCTTAAACAATCTTTCCTTCATAAAATGAAAATTTGATATCATGAAATGTATTTTACTATAAGATCAATGTTACAGAATTTAAATCAGTAACCAGATCGGGGCCAAGTTTCACACACTGGTCAAATGCTCTACTACTTGAGACTAAATATTCAATTAGGCACTTGTCATCATAAAATTAATGATTTTCATGATAGTCTACATAGTCAATTTTAGCATTAACCTTTTCTAGAGAAAACTCTACTATGAAAAGATACACCTTATTTAACTACCCACTATTCTAAAACAAGCATGGAGATTTGAACTTATTCATCAATTTTTCATGCATAATATATGCCAGGATGGTGTTCTGTTCAGGTCCTTTTTACTCCTTAAACCCTCCATTCCCATTTCTCCCACAAAACTCTATGGCCCCATTTACAGTTTCCTTCCTATTTCCCCAGTCTGGGTAACATATATACTTAAACTTAGCTTGATGTTCTTGAGAAAATTATTTCTTTTAGACCAGAAAACTTCTTGAAGATAAGGATTGTGGAGAAGTGTTGTTTCCTTTTAATAACGAAATCTTTAAGCGTGAGATGACACACCTTCAATAGCTGATTTTAATTTATTGCAGGGTTTCTGATAAATAATTGAAACAACGGTATTTAGCATGATGAATAGTTTACAATATGATCCTTTTTAGCATGTTCAAAAGCCAGAGACCAAGATTACATGTCCTCCACAATATAATCGCTCAGGAAAAAGGAATCGAACCCTCCTTTCATATATTGAACACATAACTTCGATTCACATTAAATGTCTTACTCAGAAATTCAGTCAGTCAAACCCCATACATTCAGAACCAATTTCCTCATTATATACGTGAAATTAAATACAAAGCATCCACTTACAAACGGTTTGTTTCGGCCTCTCTTTAAAAATTTTACGGCGTTTCCTTTGCAACATTTGATAATGGAGCAATTGCTAGTATAGTTGTTGTTGCTGCTTATTTGATAGTCAATAAATAAAAATTAAATGTAAATAAAAAATCAAGTGGAGTTTTGAAAAAAAATTAAACTTAAATAAAAAATCAACTGCAAACTATATACTATTTTACATTTTATTACTGGTCAAAAATAATAATAAAGTAAAGCATAATGAAAATATTAGTCAACGATTCAATTTAATTACAGACTGAGTTGGTAACATAAAGGTTTGGGTGGAAAGATTAAAAATTGTATTAATTTGCGGGGTAGTCGTTCGGCAAAATGAAGTAGTGGGAAAACGCATGTAAAATGAAGTGTGGGTGTTACCTTAGAAATGTATAATGAAAATTAAGGAAACTTAACTAATTAAATGACTTGACACTATAAACATTAAATGTTTTCTAAGTAATGCTAGCACCAAACTAGCATTAGTTGAAATTAGAAATTTACTATCCTAAGTTATTGGATCAACAATTATTAGATCCGTACAATTTTTCCGGAGGTCGAAATAAAAGTTTGGATAAAAGGTAGTTTGATCGAACATTTCTATTAAAACATTGGTTAAGATATTGAATAGAACAAGTTGTCAAAGGAAATTAATGTTGGTCAACCTGGATTGATCCCTATAGTCCCTGCACTACCGAACGCAGGGACTAATAATAACTTGAATGTACTTTTAAAAATTGTTAAAAAATATATATTAAAATAAGATATTATTTGAATTAAAAATTAAATTAAAGTAATCAATTAAATAAAAATTAAAAATGAAAAATATTTAAAATTAAAAAAACATAGTACAAATGAAATGTACATTTGTTTATAAGATATCAATTATAAAAATAATAAAAATTTAAGTTACGTAATTGTAATTATAGTTATGAAAATGTTTGATGTTGCTAATTAATTATTACAAAATGATATGATTGGAATTATAATAGGATGTTTAATATTCCATGGACATAAATTAGAATTGTTGATCTAGAGAAGTGACAAAGAAATAACAAATATATTGTATGTAAGGGAAGATGAAATGTTAAATGTAGGAAATTAAATGATAATCGACATACTAGTAGAGCCAAGTTAAAAAAGGATGAGGATAGGTTATTGCTAAAATGCATCTTGAAATAATTGGAATGTTGTCACTCAAATATAGAAAGAAAAAAACCATTAAAAAACAAGGTCCGCTGCATGGCAGTTAGTCCCTGCCTGGAGGTGGAGCAGGGAGTGGTCC
The DNA here is from genome assembly GCA_034641835.2 of Pinus albicaulis. Lineage (NCBI taxonomy): Eukaryota > Viridiplantae > Streptophyta > Pinopsida > Pinales > Pinaceae > Pinus > Pinus albicaulis. The sequence goes on from CM076579.1 coordinate 66,626,650, forward strand.
CAATGAGCCAAGCCAATCTGATTGTTAGCTTCTGAGTCCAGCTCATGATCAAAATTGTCAGCTTCTGAGTCGAGTTCCTGATCAAAATTGTCAGCTTCTGAGTCCAGTTCCTGATCAAAGTTCGTCCTGAATGAGGTCGTGCAGCTTCTTCTGCAAGTTCCCAGTTAGCATAAATATCGAAGAATTCCCCATGAGCTTGTTGAGTGACTTTGGGATAAGAGGGAAGAAATATCCTGCAATCATTTTTCAGAACCACCTTGCTGACTTTTGGGTCTATTGATATGATCGTGGGGTTCCCAAAGAGGTGTGATTTAAAAACCTTTTAGTAGCTCATCACAGAAAAAGCAAAGAGTTAGGCCTTCATAAGGAAACAACACACTGAATCTCTTTGTGTCAAATATCAGTTACAATTAAATTTCGTCTATCATATGTCAAGTTTAAAATTATCCAGTTTAATGCTAAATTCACTTTTTACCATCTATATCAATTAAAAAACTGGGAAAAAATATTGTATTCGATCAAATTGTAAGTTGTTATAATTACTATTTTCAAATTGAGTGAAAATCGTGTTTGAGAAACTACTAGAAATTGAGTCAAAATCCTGTTTGAAAAGACGAACGATATGGGGCCATTTGGTTAACGATTAACACATGAAAAGAGGTACAGCTACCCTCAGACACCGCTTTTCCTTTGACACACAGAAATCAATAAACCCTGAACACAAGTGTACATTATATTGATAAATTGCAAATATTGTGGACGGTAATCAACAATTTTTAGTAGTGGATGTTCAACAAAATTTCAAAGTAAAAAAATCAATTTTCGACTATTTACAGGGCCATAGGTTTATAGGATGGAAAATCAAACTGTATTGAAACCATTTTTATCTTATATGCGGATTCAAATCTATAAAGATGGATTTTTCCTTCTCTGAAAAAAAGGACAGTTTGGCCAAGTAAAAAGAATAAACTGTTAAAAAACATATCTGTATTTTAGTTTTTGCAAATTCTTGAAATGCTTCATAGGTGATTTTTCTGAAAGTTGTTTACTTTAAAATTGCACATGTAATTCCTTGAGTAATTTTTGCAATTGTTACAACGTCTTCTATGGGTGGAAAATGTCTGGTTTCGAATCAACTTGGTGGACAATCACTTTAACGAGCTCTTGATATAGACCTTTAAAAGGGCGATCACAATTTAGAATTTGTTATGGATATGTTCTTCATAGTGAGTCAATTTCTCTTCCGTCTCTCTCCTATGACACCGACTAGGGCTAACATGTGTACCTAACTGAATGAAGGGTTTGATAAGGAGCTCAATGCCTAGCAGTTTCCAGCTGGTGCCGGGAATTATTGTATAAGGTGAGCGCTTTCTCAGTTAGTGGAATTTTCTCGCCATTAATAGCCATGTGTGTTTGCTGAAAGTTTGAGGGAGTTTATGTATAAAAATCTTATGTCTTTTTGATTTTTTTTTTTTATATAATAATTTTGCAAAGCAGGTCAGGCAAACTCAAACCGCCAGCAACCTCTCATAGTGAGGGACTCTTCAGTTGGATGAGGGTTTTTCCACACCATACATCAATTCCTTTTAGCATGCTTTTAGGTTTCAAAACCCTACCCACTTTCTTCGCTAGGTTTTTGTATGTGAGAGAAAGCTGGAAATAGTGAAGGAGGTAATATTCTTGTACATCTTACTAATTGACATAGAGATTACTGAGTTTAAGTAGAGACGTAAAATTATATGGGAAATAACTATGATGCAATACTCATAATCTTGACATTAGGTAAATTAAAAGAATGACAGGAAATCTGCATCATTGTTTTCAATACATTCTGTCTTCAATCTACAAGTGTAGACTTTAATACTCAATGGTTTAAATCAACCAAACTTGAAGCATAGGAAGCATTATTCAGTAACTAGCTAAGAAACTGAAGCTACATTATATGACCATTTCTATTAAGAATGACTTGAAGAAGCAAACTGATTACTAGGCCTTATGAATTCCAACACTCACAGGTAGTTCAATATATGTACAAAGAAAATATTAGAGCTATGTGGAATCATGAGTATCTAGGCACTATGCTAAATATTTTATTGATAATTATTGCACAACAAGCATTCTATTGATAATTATCAATAATAATGGAATTGGCATTAATATTTAGTCTCATGCTAAATTTAGAAGGAAGTTAAATTTCGGCAAAGGGAGTATCGAAATAAATATAGAAAATTTATCGATATTAGAAGGAAGGTACGAAAATTCATTAAGCAAACAAAAAAGTTTGTTACTTGGGTTTTATCCAGAACCATGAAATATTGGCCTACACAAAGTAGGGAAAAATACTTAGGAAAACATAACAGTAAATAAAAGAGAAAACAATGTAAGTTCCAAGAAAAGGAGGGTGGTCATGGCGCTTTTCTCTTTTAAAAAATGTATCTATTGAAAAAAGATTTTTTCGAGTAACATAGTCCTTATAAAGGAATGAAAAGTTTAATTTCTATTAACTCTAAATGTCTGAGGATATTCTTGGTCGAAATGACCGTTCAGATGTATAAATAAATACAAAAAAAATGTCTAGCAATGTTTCCCTGAACAAAGGCCTATTTCAGGCATTACTATGCACTCTTAAATAATCCCGAAAATACCCCCACCGAGACCTACCTAGTCTGTTAGGGTGGCCAGGGACACCTAAAAAAAAATACAAGGAATGAAAACCAGACAAAATTTATGAGGTTGGAACCTGTAAATTCATGAATCCAATTTAAATAGGGTTTAGGAGAATCGCTTACATACACACCGCCGTGGAAATAATAATGTAGGAAACCTGTATTTGGGTGGCCTATGTCAGCCTCGCAACACAAGAAAAAAAATGTTATAAGCTTGTAAAGAAAGCTAATTAACAATATTGTATTGATATGGAAGTTGAATCATAAGTAAGGAAATCCTTTAACAAGAGGTCACTTAAAGAAAAACTGGTTCAGACAAAAACCACTTGTAATGGAGAAAGAAAAGTTGCAGCAAAAACTTGGGAAGAAAGGGGAGACAGTTACCTTGATTGGGTAATTTCATTTTCTCCAAACGACTTCTCGGATTTTTCCTAAAATCCCAAGATGCATTCGAGTACCTAAACATAAAAAAATGGGGTCTAATTTCTGAAGAAAATCTAGCAAAACAGTAAGAGACATTGTTAGTAAACAGATAAAAAAATTGCAAGGGACTAGCACAATAGACTGTGTGATGGAAATTTACCTCTGTAGGGAATGCCATAATTCAATGTCTCAAATTGAAAACTTGAAATGTGGATGCAATAGAGAACCCTCTACAAGATAGAACTATTCAAAACCCTCAATGCACTAAAACCCAAGCTAAAACTTGGGAGGGAGCTCTGCTCTCGGTGAAGAACACAATGATGTTTTATTTCATTTCTTTTCCTTGTACTGGAAAAAAAAACCAGTGATATCTTGCAATTTATGGAAATTAGTACCTGTGTATTTGTGTATATGTGGCAGGAAGCTCATCACATCGAGGATGGTTTCTTCTACTGGCGGTTAATCTTCTCCTTTTGCCAGGCTAGCTTTAGTGTAATGTGGTAGGAAGCTCATCACATCAAGGATGGTTTCTTCTAGTGAGAATTTCTGAAAGACTGTAATGAAGCCCTTATCACATCTAACACAACGCTTTCTACAACCATTGAAGCATGACAAGTGGTAAATCATGCACATAACCATCTGGTTCGTGGTTGTATGTAGCCATTGCACATGGTTTAAGGATTCCTGCCATGACTGAAATATGCTAGGTCGATTCACTGACGGCATCAGTGGGTGCTTTGAGAAACCTATCAGCGGTGCTACAAGTTAGACAACGTTCGGTAGAACAATGCAATATGTGAAGCAAACATTTCATGCAAGGGAACTAATGCTGGCATTAGTTCTTGTTTTGAATATATTAATGAAAACCATATTTTTAACCATGAAAAGTATATCTTTATAGCTTTTTGGCCTCAGGAAGAAGCCAATAAGATGACAAAGTTTCTTATTGGTCGTAAAAACAAATACTTGTATTTGATAGGTTGTCACATTATATTTCGTCAAATATTAATAAAAAATATAGGTTATTCTCGAAAAGGATTAATGTGAAGTCTTCCTTTCGATTGCTATAGTCCCATGCCGTAGGCAAGGACTAAAAAATTTATGGTTAGTGCTAATACATAACAAGAGAAGCCTAGACTCTTGGTATTGAGCTGGACTTTTGAGAGAGATTAAATCTAATAAGGAATAATTTGGCTATGAAATAATGTTAATTGTAGAGAAGTGTGAGAGTCAACATAAAATTTATGAGATGCTCAAGGATAGAGAGTATGAAACATGCAAGGTGTTTTATGGGGATTAAAAAATATTAAAAATAAGGAGAGTAACCCAAGATTGTGGATTATATGCATTAAGACATCATATGGAAGGTGTGCAATTGGAAAGGAAGGTAAAACTATGAGGGTGAGAGAAGTTATCATATTGTATGCTTGAGATACAATAATGTATGTTATGAATATGTCATTTAATAATGAGAATTAACAAGCCATGTTGAATAAATTTTGTTGTATATATCCTAATATTATATCTCATGTGAGATTGAATGTTGAATAAATTTTGTTGTATATATCTTGAATAGTTGTATAAAGAGGGCTTGTGGGCTATTAATCGGGGTTACGCCCAGTACATACAGATTTTGTAACAGTATATTTTGCAATTAATTGAATGCACAACACTCTGTTGTTTCACCTGTAATTTGTGAGCTTGCCATAGCTCTGATCAGAGAGTTGGGCCCACTCTTCTGATCAGGTGATGTGTTACCTTTCTTTTCTTTGGTTTCATGCTTAGTTGGTTTTGCTACTGTTGTTCTAGCATAATTTTTAAATTGCTGTGAATGTCTTTTAATTCTGCAATCTATTTTAATTGATGTTACAGTAGTATGTGTGTCCATTGATTAAACCTGTGATCTAACAACAGGTTATGTGATTTCTCTTGCATATACTGTGTCGTTAGTCTTGAAATAACTAATTCCCTTGGGTTGATAATTTATGTGGAAAAATGATTTGAATATTGTTCACATCCGGACACCAACATTTTTGCGTCGTTGCCAGGGAAGGCTTACAAGGTGCAAGAACACGATCTGTAATTGATCTAAGGGTTGATCTCTCACCTTGGAGAGGGGATGTATTGCCCTACTTCAAGTCCTGAGCATAGTGTTCTGTGTTTTTCTGTTTTTTATTGTTTTCTTTAATTTTACATCTCTCGTCCTGGGGAAGGTATCTACTACCTTGCTCCAAGTCCTAAGCATAATGTGCTGTTTTTTTCTTTCTTTGTTTTCTTTTGTTAAGACCGATATCTCGCATTAGGGAGGGAATTTGCACCCTGTTGTAAGTCCTGGGCATAGTTTTCAATTTTTTTTTCTTCTTTTTTATTATATTCTGAAAGGGCCAACTTCTCGTCCTGAGGATGGTATTTGATTGCCCTACTTGAGGTCCTGAACTTTGATTTTCTTTTCTTCTTATTTTTTTTCCAGTTTTGAACCTATTCTCTCGTCTCGGGGAGGAAACTATCTATCCTACCGAGTCTTGAGTGCTTTTTTTTACTTTGATGAATTCCTCTCACCAATTGTATGAACAAAGATCTGAATAAGAGGGGCAGAGGAAGACCCCCAAAGAAAGGAAAGGATTTGGGAAGGAAGACGTATATTCAGGAGATCATCAAAAAAGCTAAATCTGAAGCATCCTCTCATGTTGTTGTCAGGGTAAGGGTTCAGACGAGGTCCGAAGGGCAGTCGGTTGAACAACCATCTCCAACCACGGTACCAGAGGAAGTTCTTTAGACGACAGAAGAAGCAATAAATAGGGTATCAGTGGAGGATATATCCCCGCTGTCAGTAGAAGGGGAAGAAATAGCAAGCAGAGGATCAAAAGAACTAAGAAATTTTAATGGGGAAGAATAACCTCCGAAAGGGTTTTCATCACCAACAGACCAAGGGAGTGCTGTGAAGCCTCCTACAGTTGAATCACCCGAAGTACTAGTCGCAGAACTAGTTGAAATCCCAAGTGAGTATTGGAGGATATTTATGGCACCTGCAAGTTCTTCTATTGATTTTCCAATTGGAAATATTATAGGTGATGCACCAATGAAGCCCATCCCTTTAACAACTCTGCCTAATTTTCATGGGCTTTCTTCGGAAGACCCTGATACATTCCTCTTCGAGTTTGACATTGTTTGTCAAGGGTACGACTATTTATCCAATGCTCAAAAACTAAAAATATTCCCTGCTACCCTAAAAGGGACAACCCTGCAATGGTTCATGGGTTTAGGAGGGAGAACTATTACCTCATGGGAAGGGATGATAGAAGCCTTTTTGGAGAAATGTCAATATTACTGTAAATCCCGTGACATTAAGGAGGAAATCTTTAAGTTTGTACAGAAAGAGGATGAGAACATGGAAGACTGTGTGGAACGATTCAAATATATATTGCAAAGGTCAGGCCATAGTGACTTGGATAAGGATATTATGAGGATCATTCTTCTCTGGGGGCTTAGGGAAGATTCTATGCAGCTTCTGAACATAGTAGGAAAGGGCGAAATTTCAAAAGAAGACTTCGACACCATCTATGACTATTTCATTCAGTGTTCATGGGGGGATATAAGGAGTGGATAAGGAATTTGGTCATTAAAAACTTCTAGTGGAGGAGTTATAAAGACTGAAATTGGAACCCTATTGGATAATCTAAGTACTGATATCCTGAACACATTATCTGCCTAGATGGACACTCTACAAGCAAAACAAAAACAGATAGAGTTGGAGAAGACTATGGCTATATTGTTCCCACATTGTAGAAAGAATCATCCTTTGAAAGAATGCCCATTAAACACAGTGGAAGCCTATGCAATATGTGAATAGACTCATGCGACTAGCTGATGTCCTTCCTTGCCTGGACTGAAGGCATTTTTTCAAGGAGCAAGTGAAGAAAATGTGGTAGACCAGCTATACTTCATGGGGCCGAAAAAACCATGGAAACCTCAACCACCAGCGATGAATCCAAGTATGTTTCAGGACCCATCACAGTATTTTAATAATTTTAATATGGGTCCCCAGACTGCACCATTTTCATCTATGTGGTCTCAATATCAATACCCCCCTTGGCAACAATGGGTTTCCCAGGCTAGTTCAAATCCTTCATGGAATTAGAGCTGGTGCAGACCCTCCCCTACTAGTCAGTTTCCTTAATCTATGCCTCAACAACAACTTCAATTTCCCTCTAATGTACATCCTGGTAATCCAACCCTTCAACCCCAGCTTCCTATCCAGCCCAAAATGAATCCTAATAATAAAGGGGTCCAACAAACAGATATTCTTAACCTTCCATATTATAGCATTTCCACCGCCGGACTTAACGAAATAAACTTATGATTTGGGCAGCTAGTAAATGCTACCACTTCACCTATTATTATAGAACAGATTAACAGTGAAGTTATAGAACCATAACAAAGGACATTTGGGGATAAATCATACCAAAAAATAACGAACCAGACACCTCCCCAATCTATTCCTAATCAAGGTCATTCAACTTCTCCTCCATATCCTGAAAGACTGACCTTGAATAAACCAAACCCTCAAGAAGAGTTTGATTTCCTGGGGGAATTGAAAAATATCTTTGTTAAAATACCCCTGCTACAGGCGATGAGGGATGTACCTATATATGCAAAAAATGTCAAAGAGTACTGCTCTAAGAAACCTGGGAAGAAACCTAGGGATCCTTTAACTATTCATGTGATGGGTAGATTTTCCAACATCATGCTAGGAAAGACTATGCCTATGAAATATGGAGACCCGGGAAACCTAATTCTGACAGTACAAATCAATGGGGTAGAAATCCCAAATGTACTAGTGGATTTGGGTGTTTCCATCAATATCATTACCTCTGAAACAATGAACACATTAGGTCTCGGAAATGTCAAGCCAACCCCTATCATCTTGGAACTAGCAGATAGGTCTACAATTAAACCAGTAGGGAAACTGGAAGATGTGACCATTTCAGTGGATTCATGGCACTACCCGGTGGATCTCCTTGTGTTACAGACAAGATCTTCAGTTGGAGGTCACCCATTGATTTTGGGAAGACCTTGGCTCACAACCATAGATGCTTACATAGGCTGCTGATCTGGGCATATGATCATATCAAACAGGACTGTTACAAGTAATCTTACTCTCAACCCTCCTGCGGAACCTAGCCCATCTGAAAAATTATTAACCGATCAGAAACCTCTACCAATAGAAGAGCCTGAACCTGAAAATGAAGAAGTTAGACCAGTCCTCACTATTAGGCAGGCCCTTCAATTCAAAATAGAAACTGAGGACGATGCCATCAACACTTTTATAAATGATCCTAGTTTTGTTTCCAATTCAACTTGCCGAATTTTAGAATACGTTATGAGCTATGAAAAAAATGAAAACATTGAGCCAGAAGATGAAATTGAATACATTCTTGTCACTTCATCCCATGATAGGATTCCAGTCGAAATTGAACTAGGGAAAACACTTAATATCAACCCTAATTTTTCTGAATCCCAGAAAAAATAGCTCTTAAAATTCCTTCAAGATCATCAGGAAGCTTTTACCTGGGATTATACAGACATGAAGGGGATCCCTGCTAATTGATGTACTCATCATATTTATATTAAATAATATTTCCGCCCTATAAGACGGCCCCAACGAAGAATGAATTCTACTCTAAAGAACATTTTCAAAGAAGAATTACAAAAATTATTCGATGCAGGTTTCATTTACCCCATCTCAGATCGCCAATGGGTATCCACTCTAGTTATTGTTCCTAAAAAGAATGGTAAGTGGCGGATCTGCGTAGATTATAGGGAGCTAAATAAGGCAACTCAAAAAGACCATTTCCCTTTGCCATTCATTGACCAAGTCCTGGAAACCTTGGCTAGGAAGAAATTATTTTCCTTCATAGACGGATTCAATGGATATAACCAGATCCAGATAGCCCCGGAAGACCAGGATAAAAAAAATTTCACGTGCCCATGCGGGACCTTTACATATAGGGGCGTCCCATTTGGCCTCTGTAATGCTCTTGCTACCTTCCAGAGGGAAATTATGGGGATCTTTTCTGATTTGGTCGATGATAGTGTTGAAATCTATATAGATGATTTTACTCCATATGGAAACTCATTTGAAGAGGGATTGGAAAATTTGGAGAAAGTAATCAAAAGGTGTAAACAGGCCCATGTATCTTTTGGTACATTCAAATGCCATATGATCAGGGAAGAAGGGATAGTATTGGGGCATTTTCTCTCAGCTGTCGAAATTCGAGTTGATCCAGCCAAAGTAGAGGTGATATTAAACTTCGTGGTACCAAAGACACCCACATAGGTACGTAGCTTTATTGGTTGTTATGGTTATTACAGATGTTTCATAGAAAATTTTGCTAAGGTAGCACATCCACTTTTTCAATTGCTAACAAAAGATGTTGAATTCTTGTGGACTGAAGACTATGAAGAAAATTTCACAAAAGTTAAGGGATTGATTTGCAAGGCTCTAATCCTTCAAAGACCTGATTGGGAATTACCATTTCACATACATGTTGATGCTTCTCAGATAACAAATAGACAAAACACCATATGCGATTTATTATGTCAGCAAGAATTTAATTCCTACTGAACTAAATTACACGGTGACGGAAAAAGAATTCCTGGCAGTCATTTATGCTGTCAATAAGTTCCAGCACTACATCACCAAGTATCCTAATTTTGTACATATTGATCATGCAACAATCAGGTATTTGATGAATAAACATATCACTCATGGTCGTATTACAAGATGGTTGCTATTGCTTCAATAATTTGATATTACAATAGTAGACAAACCAGGAAAAGATAATGTAGTTGTTGATTTCCTATCTAGAATGGATAACAATGACGAATGCACACCTATAGAAGGTAGTTTTCCCGATGAAAATATTTTTGTAGTTTCTACTAAACCTACATGGTATGCAGATATTTCTATCTATCTTGCTACAGGGAAAGTGCCTCCTCATTTTTCATACAGGGAACAATGAAAAATTATTCTTCACAGTGCCTGATATTCTTGGATGGCAAGGTACCTTTTTCATACAGGAGCTGATAAGCAGATTCGGTGCTGTGTATCTGAGGATGATATTTATGAAGTATTGAAGGCTGCCCATGATGGCCCTTGTGGAGGGAATTTTGCAAACAAAATAACAAGCCATAAGGTGCTACAAATGGGATATTACTGGCATTCTATCTTTCATGATGCACGAAATTATCTCAAGAGGTGTGATAGTTTCCAACGTATGGGGCAGCTTGGTCGAGCTGATGAAATTCCTTTACAGGCGCAGGTAGTCCTTGAACCTTTTGAGAAATCAACTATTGACTTCGTTGGACCCTTTAACCCACCCTCCCAACAAAAGGTCCACATCTTGGTCTGCACAGATTACGTGACTAAGTGGGTAGAAGCCAAATTTGTTGCAAAAGAAACAGAGCAGGTGGTCTCCGATTTCCTATTTGAAGAAATTTTTGCTCGTTATGGTACCCCAAGGGAGATTGTTTCAGATGGAGGAGCATAGTTTACATCACACAATATTGCAAAGCTCATGCAGAAATATGGAGTCAAACATAGGGTGACATCTCCATACCATCCCCAGGCGAATGGAAAAATATAAAGCACAAACAAGACATTGGAAAATATCTTGACAAAAACTGTGGCATACCATCGTCGGGATTGGGCTCAAAAGCTGCCTGAAGCTCTCTGGGCGTACAAAACAACATGGTGGAACACAACTGGGTTTTCACCATTTGAGTTGGTTTATGGGAAATCCCTGTTGTTTCCAATAGAGTTTGAAATAAGTATGCTCAGAATAGCTCTTGAAGTTGGTTTGGATCTGTCAAATTCCCAGAAACACCGACTGGCTCAGCTCAATGAACTAGATGAAATTCGCTCAATGGCTGTCAGAGAACTACTGCTATTTAGCAGCGGAGAATGAAATGGCATGATAAGTTTATCAAGAATAAGGTGTTTTAGAGGGGATATTGGGAACTACTCTATGACTCCCGCTTTAAGGATTTTAAGGGAAAGCTTTGCACTCGCTGGATGGGACCTTATGCGGTGGACGCTGTATTTGATAATGGAACAATTATGCTAGTCACAATTGACGATACACGTGCTTCATTCATAGCAAATGGACAACGCATGAGATTATACCACCGCCCAACCTATAAGTATGCTTTTATCAAACACCTCTCTGAGAAATCTGGTTTGAAGGTTATAAGCGCAAAGAATTCTTCCTCTACATCCTCACTCTAAAAATATATATATATATATATATATATATATATATATATAATAATAAAGAATAAAGAATTACACTGTTACTATTTATTTTTGCTGTATTTTTGCAGGAGTTACTTCTAAGGAGTAATGTTTTAAAATCGAAAATTTTTCTAAGTATCGATTGCTACTACTCCTCATGCTGCTACTCGGTTGTTGCTACTCATGATGCTGTTACTCGGTTGCTGCTACTCAGGGTACTATTACTCGGTTGTTTCTACTCCTGATGTTGTTACTTGGTTTTTGTTACTCATGATACTGCTACTTGCGTTGTTTCTACTCCAGATGTTGTTACTTCGGATGCTGCTACTCACACTGCTGTTACTCCAGATGTTGTTACTCTGGATGCCACTACTCGCACTGATGTTACTCCAAATGCTGCTACTCCGAATGATGCTACTCACGTTGTTGTTACTCCAGACGTTGTTACTCTGGATGCTGCTACTCACACTGCTATTACTCCAGATGATGTTACTCCAGATGCTGCTACTCGTATTGTTGTTACTCCAGATGCTGCTACTCGCACTTTTGTTACTCTAGATGCTGCTACTCATATTGTTGTTACTCCAACCGCATCATTATTGTGTCTTCATCCTACCAACCGTCACTTCATATAAATAGGCCGCCAGGTACGCCTCCACGTGACTTTTACCGATTTTATTAAATATCCCATGTCAATACATTAATGTTGCGGACGACAACTTTTAAAGTTGGGAGGGAGTGTCGTCACAATTTAATGATGGCGTAATGATGACTTTGTGAGTCATTATTACAATACCATGTGTGGTACACCTTACGATCCCTATCAATACTCTGTATATTATTAAGTATGCATTGGGATCTGTAAACGTCCTTTCCATTTCATACGAAATAATTACCATTCTATTCATTGCACTTACCATACTTTTTCATGATTTTTCTCGGTTTCCGAGAATTACCATCCATATTTACTGTTACCACCATTGATTTTCACCATGATGTTTTTCCAAATTTGGTATCCACTATTTTTTCCAAAGGTCTGTTGTTCCAAGAAGTATTATTACAATCCCCATAGTATGGGCGGACTGGCTGTGCGACATGAACCTGAAAATACGGCTTCGGTCCGTAGTAATCTAGAGGTATGGCAAATATTTGTCAATGCATGTTGGGATAACTATTTCGATCGATTGTAGGGGTTTGACAGGGAAATCACAATGGATTTAGCGCTTAATTTGGATGACAATGGCTCACGGGTTAGAGGATTGGAAATTCCTGTCACAGAAGAGATAATTGCAGAAGTTAGTGGGCTGAGACAACAGGGGCAGCAATGGTTTGCTCAGAGAGTTTCTCTCCCAGATTTTCCTGAATTATTCTTGCAGACAGGAGAAAGCATCGTTCAAATGGGCAGAGGATATGAGCACAAGACTGTGTGGTATCCATGGAATGAAGTGGCAGGTTTTGTAATGAAGTACATAACTTGCGAGGGTCGGGCCACAAATCTATTTAAATACCATTTTAAAATTCTAACTCACCTTCGATTTCCACAGGCTTAGGTGCATTCCTTAAATATGCCCTTCTTCCTATTAAAATAGTTGCAGCACATGGCACAGTCCGCTTGGCGTTCATGCCGGATGCTAGCAGAGCTCTCCAACCATGGATTGGTGCGTTTACTAGTCATGCATGCAATAAAAATATTTCAGGTCTCTTGGGTAGAACTCTGTGGATCCTCAGAAGAAGAGATAGCGGTCGTTATTGCTGCTAGAGAAGAGGAACCATTCTCTCCAGATGGTTTAGCAGAAGAAGAACATTAAGATAGAATTGATAAAGATGAACCCGAAGAAATGGAAATGGAGGTTTATTAGGAGGAACCTGAAGAGGTGGAAATGGAGGTTGATCAGGAAGAACCTAAAGAAATGAGAATAGAGGAGATAATTGGCAACACAGTCGAGGCTACCACACAAGAACCAGCCTCGCCTAAGGAGCCCACAGATGAAGGAGTTATGGATATCATGCATGAAGTTAAGACTGTCATACAGTCATCGACTTTTGTCAATGAAGAGCAGGGAAGTGAAATGGAAAACAGAGGGATGGCAAGTGATGTTTTTTTGCAAGAAACAACATCACCTGCCCAAGAAGAAATGGATATTGGAACAATTGGGGATGTTACACAAGAACCACTCCTGATTCAGTTAGAATGGGGAAACAAAGAAGCAACTCATGAGGAATAGGAAAATAGAGAAGGAATAAACCTCAAGGTCGATACTATCCCACAAGAACGAGTATCGACCTCAGAAGAAGAAATAATGCGCAAAGGACGGGAGGAAAGAAGGGAAGCAATCCTTGGAATTGATGTTGTGCCACAAGAACCAATGTTGACCCCAACTGAAGTAATAACGCATGAAAATCCGGCTCAAGCTAGAAAAAGGGATGAGGAAGCCACTCCCCGCTCTCCGTTCCAGTACATGATACCGAGAGGGGCGATGGGATTCCACTCACCCCAACGATTAATGAAGGAAATAGTTGTTCCACCAGTGCTTAAATTTGTTGACCTAGGAGAGGACATGGCCAATATCGGCCCAGTCATTGTTGAATCTCTGTTGGGACACTCAGAGGCTCACAAAGAAGATGAGGTTCCTGTGGAAACACAGAAACATAGAGTGGTCGATGGAAATGCTGACCAAATGGTAGGATTCCCTGAAGTGAATATAGAGGAGGAAGCCCCTAAAGATAGGGAGCCCAACCAGAAAGACCTAACAGAAGAACCAACTGGTAATACTGGCAGCATTCCGCTGCCTCCTAGGCCTGTTATAGGCCCAGAAACTGAATTTCTTGCTAAACAGGAATGGATTGAACATTGTGAGAAGAGAAGGCTACCTCTCAAGAAAAGGTACCAGTTGTAGTTCAATGAAACCATGATATTGAAGAGGGAGGTTCGCGAGTTGAAGAACCAAGTTTCCCGGTTGAAAAATAAGGTAAAAAATTACAAATGGAAGGTAATAAAGCCAAAATTTGAGGTCGCTTCTGTAGCTACACAGGCTGGTCTGATTGAACAGTTGTTTGAAGACCGGGAATTTTTCTTGGTCACTGAGATCCAAAGGTGGCAGTCTCCTGCGAATGGACACAAGAAAGAGACAATGCGGGTACGAGAGCAGGCTGCCAGGATCGTTACAGGATACATCGACTAGTTAGATAAGGCACGACTGAAGCAAGCTAAACAGAAGGCCATAATAGAATAATTGGAAGAACAAGTGCAGCTGCTGCAATCAGATAAGGAGAAGATGTTCTCCCTGGCACAACAGGTAATGGCCTGCAGACCTCCTGCACATAGCTATGCCTTATTCCTTCACGAACAATTTCTTTTCTTTTGTCTTTAAAGTATATAAGGAGATTTGGCACGAGATTGAGGACCCCATCCAATTTCTCTGTATCTTAAAAATTCATTGTAACAGAGGACAACACTTAATGTGCGAGCTCTACATGCATGGGTACTTCTTGAGAGGATGCCACATTTTTTAGCATGCATTCAGACCTATGGGGTCAGATGGATGGGGTTGAGGTTTCAGTTTCCCCTTATTTGGTTGTTAGCCGAGCAATATACTCCTACATACAACGTTGACCCAGATTGGTGGAAGGATGTTGTTTTGATAGAAGTTTATAAACTCCCTGGGACCGAAACGGCCGAAGAATATGATCTCACACAGCTTCATGCCAGTCACATTCAGTCAAACCTAGATCTGAGGAGACGACGAGCTGCATGAGGACATGCAGATAGACCAGTTGGGGGGAGATGTTGGGTACCGGATTTATATAATTTTCTCTCCCATTTTTGCCCACCTTTTTATCTCTTTGTGTCATTATTATTCTTAAACACACAAGGTAAACCCCTTTTTCCTATTTTACATGGGATATTTGATTAATGAAGTAATAGTCAAGGAGGTTTTACCTTTTGCAAATGTTAACTCAGATATTTTTACAGATTCAGCAAAAGTGGGAAGGTTACAACTATGAGTCGTGGAGCGGCTCCTAATTTCTAGCGTTGCCTTCACTTGCTGCTACAACGCAACATACTCTGTTTCACCCCAGCAACATTTTAGGATTTTTCATGGTTTCCTTTTGGAAATTAGGTTGTTGTTGCAACAAATTGTATAATTTTAGATATGTAGTTGTTAGAGGAAATCTGCTATTTCCTGAACAGTTGTATAAAAAGGGCCCACAGGCTGTGAATCAGGGTTAAGCCCAGTACATACAGATTTTGTAACAGTATATTCTACAATTAATTGAATGCACAACACTCTGTTGTTTCACCTGTAACTTGTGAGCTTGCCACAACCCTGATCAGAGAGTTGGGCCCAATATTCTGATCAGGTGTTGCGTTACCTTTATTTTCGTTGGTTTCATGCTTAGATGGTTTTGCTACTGTTGTTCCGGTATAATTTTTAAATTGTTGTGAATGTCTTTTAATTGTGCAAACTATTTTAATTGCTATTATAGTAGTCTGTGTGTCCATTGATTAAAACTATGATGTAACAACAGGTTATGTGATTTCTCTTGCATATACCTATGTTGTTAGTCTTGAAATAAATAATGCCCTCGGGTTGATAATTTATGTGGAAAAGGGATTTGAATATTTTCACATCCGGACACCAACATGTGGCTGATGAGAGTTCGAGCTGGCGGTGTGGCTGCTAATGTGGCTTGAGTATATTTTTTTGCCTCTACAGTTTTGCTGGAGCTTTTGTGATATTCACATGAATATTTATGAATCAGTTAAGTAACCTCCTTCCACGACCAAAGCTGCTAGTTTTTTCTCACTTTTAAGGTCCATGGTGCACCTGGATTATCTTGTCCCCTAAGAAATCTTCCGATAAATTTTCAAAGAAAGAACCCATAACCTCTATGAGCGGGACTGTTGTAATTTCTAAGTGACTTGTTGGGTATCTAAACAGTGGCCAAGATATCCACATTTTGTGGCAGATTCGACGGATGAAGGAAACTGTGGATGGGATTTCGGGTGGTTGCAGATCCGAGTGCACAGAGTAGACTGGAGTGCCTCAGGTGAGTTATTGATTTGTTGCATCTGGAGATTGTTTCGTGGAATCGATCTGCTGGCCTATGCAGGTCACGAACCACAATATTATAAGACCTTTGTTGTTGGTAAAAATAAAAATAGTGGTAATTGGATGATACTCGAAAGGATCTCGGTCCTCTTTAAGGGTACGTTCATACTTGTGTTTACTGCGTTGTTGGGTTTTCTGCCCATTAGTAGTGTGCCTGATCCGTTGTTGCTGTGATGCATCACAAAATGAATTATTGTGGAATGTTGTAAGCTTGCTTTAGAGAAGTGCCTACGGTGGTATGTGTGAGCATAAACTGTTCCCCGAGAGATCCTGCACCAGCAAGCGGAAATTTTCACTAAAAGTTACAACATGTTTTCTTTGATGAAACAAATTATCTTTGTGAATTTCTTTGTTTCTCCATGTTGAGCCCGATCAACTTAACATGTAAATGCATTCATGTAAATCTGGTGAAAAATTGTAAGGTTTGTTGTGATATTCAACATCTTTGTTGGAATCATTCCTACAATAGACAAATTTATTTGCAGGAATGATTTACTACCAGATATGACGAAGACATGACAGTGAAAATGACATCAAAGGATAGTGCTTGGAGCTACATCATAGATTGGAGGATGATCGAGTTTGTGTATGTCTAGTGTGATTAGGGGAGTAGATTGTGATGGAAACAGACATGTTGAAACAAAGTTCTTGAAGTGTCTTTGCTTGTGTAGCAAGCTGCTAGAAATTCGATTGTTTGTTTGAAATTTGTTAAGCGATTGCAAATCTAGATGATCAATTGCGAGGAGATTAGCTCGATAGTGGGTCTTGGCTGTTGCAGCTTGGCAACGAGCATGAGGAGGCATGCCTGGAAGCAGTCACCTAGCCTTGAAATGCACAGCGGACGAAAAG